>OY720459.1:55918203-56200876 GCA_963082715.1 Harpalus rubripes
AATCCCACTAAGGCATGGATGTGTAAATGTGAACCCACTCTGTAATTGGGATTTAATCCTGTTGAGGGGTTTAAAAAAAGGTAGTTACTATATTTTAAGAAATAAACTGTCAAAATTAGAGTAAAATTCGCTAATCCAAAAATAAGGATTAAATTAATCTTTTTTGTGACTCGGCTGTAAATGGCAGGAGGTATTGTGTCGACCACATCAGATTTTTTATTTGAAGATTTTTTTCTAAAATAATTTGGGGAGCAACGCGCTAGGAAAAACGGTTTAATGTTAAATGCCTATGTAACGGATTTTGAGCGCCACCCGGTATGAATTTCCTTGTAATTTTTTGAATTCCATGGCTATCACTTGAAATGAGCAATATTTATTAAATTTCAAATTGGATTTTACAGGTTATTAAACATGCAAAATAAAATCTGATTAGTTATGTAGGTGTAGAATTTAAGTCTCTACAACATGTATTTGAAGTATTTTGTCTAAAATTAAATGGGAAATTCTGCGCAAGAAAAACACCCGGTATATTATAAAACTGATATTTCGGTATACATTTACCTTTTTTAAGAGCTTGGGTAGGATAATGTTTGTAGTCTCTGAAGACGGTATAAGTGCTATGGAATAAATTTTGTATATTTGAGATTTCAAATATATTAACACTAACACCTACGAGTATATAAATACTGTCTTCCACTACGTTAGCAAACCCCATCATCATCTTTATCACCGCTATCATTCACATACCTGGAGCTCATCCCCATGGCTCGCAGCAACCCCAAGGAGCAGCACTTGCAGAACCTGCAGCACCCGCATGATGCACATCAACTGCAGCGCGTCCTACTAGCGCCCGACGCCTCGGGCATTTTCTCGTCACAAGCCACGAACACGGCGACGGCTACGACGCGGCACCACCACGACGAGGACGACGTCCAACACAACGCACACTAACAACGCACGGAGGCTTGCGCGATACTGACAAGGAGGAGATGATGTTATGGAAGGTGGACGTTGGTGGTAGGGAGTGAAGCCAGGCACGGATTAAGGAGAGTTTCAAATGGAAATGAAAATAGTTATTTACATTATACGTGCGGTAGGTGTTATTTTACAACGCGAGGTTTTATATTGAAGCACGACGCGCAGCGGAGTGCTGCAATAAAACCGAGCGTTGTACAAATACCTAACGCACACATTATGTATTAAATTTTTTGGCCGAGATATCTACTAAAATATTTATTTTCTATAAATTTTGCTTGTTAACCTTAAACCATTGTTGTCATCAAGCGAGCTGCTATCAAAACAATTCATTGTAGGCTCAGCATCAAGGCGCTTTGAAAACCAACGAAACGTCAAAATAATCAAAAAATTGTATTTCTTGTTATATTTGTAATCATATCTATCAAAGAGAAAAATGTCAGACAGTGACGAATCTATAACATCTACTCCGCCAGAGTTACGTGAACAAGCAAAAAATGTTTCTTCGGAATTACTCCCTGAAAAATCAAATGCCCGTTACAAGAGATATTATCAAGTTTTCATACGGTGATGTGACGAAAAAAAGTCAACAATTGAGAGGTTGGGTTGGGACAAGACCAAGAATTTGCACTTTGATTATTTTATTTATTAGGGATGTCTATGGTCTATGCTGCTGGAAGGAAATTAAGGTTAGGTAGATTAGTTCCTACATACGTAGTTCCTACAGACTACATGAATGATTCTAATGTTACCTACCCTTTTCGACATTCTTCATTAAAATTAATTTCAAACATTTGAAATAAAATAAATAATTCTCATCAATCATTGCACTTATTTTATCATTTGACAATATTGACATTGCCGACTGAGACATGCCAAAAGATGGCGCTGGCGGATTAAATTAAAAGAAATTCAGTTTTATTTATTTATTTACTATTATTGTACGAAAATTGCGGTAGATAGCGTTTTTGTAGGCACTCTTTATTATTACAAAGTAGATTTCTTTATTAGTGGCCTATTAAAACTTAAAAATATGGGTGTGTATTACTTTATTCGGTGCGGTAAAGTCATGGCATGTGTAAAATCGCAACTACCATGGACGCCATCGATGTGTGATTGTTATGTTTACACTTTAGGAGGCCAAAAAATGTTTTATTGGATTGTGGTGCGGTCTTGTTGTTTCAGTACGCCACTATACCTATGTCCCAGTTTAGCACTTGTGAGATTAGGCTGTCTAAATTCTACGACGCTTGTGACACTAAGAAAGAAGGCATAACAATATAGAATTCCGTCACCTTTAGGTAAGGAAGGTATTGTCTTTGGTAAAAAAATTCGATGATGAGTTTTTAATGAATAAGCACGTTTTAGGGTCCCTAGAATACTACTATTTTTACGATGATGTATGTATGGATGTATGTATGTACCGTGTGTCTGTCTTAAAGGTGTACATAGGAGATTAATATGGGAAATCAGTTTTTTGCAATTTCCTGCACGCCTTATTATTTTAAGCAAAAACGCGCCAAATGAAAGTTTTAGAGCATAAAATTCTGCAACTAAATCAATAAACAGAATTACCTTTACATGCTTTGTAACGATAGAAATTAATTATGAAAATGACGAAAATGACGTTGAAAATATCGACAGTCATGGAATTGAACAAAAAATAAATAAATGCTTGACGTTTTATCAAATTGTCAGAAACGTCAAATAAGTTAACTTACGTTGTGACAGATAAAACGTCAAGCATTTATTTATTTTTTGTCAATTCCATGGCAGTCGATATTTTCAACGTAATTTTCGACATTTTCATATTTAATTTCTGTCGTCACAAAGCATGTAAATGTAATTCTGTTTATTGATTTAGATGCAAAATTTTATGCCCTAAATCTTTTATTTGACGCGAGCAGGAAATTGCAAAAATCTGATTTCCCATGTTAATCTCCTATGTACACCTTTAAGACAGACAAACGGTATGTGTGTTTGTGACAATTTTTTTCAGATCGCATAACTCCAATACCACCTTTCCAAAAATTATAATTTTTGCGCATTCCTTTTCTTTAGACCACTGGGCTCGTATGGTGGAAGACCCAATTTTTTCTATTTTCCTATGGGCCAGCACGTCCCTGGTGCCATTCCCCTCTCCATAAAGAATAGACTATTTAGAGCTTCTGTCACTGTTACATCCAATTAATTTCTGTAGCACACTAAAGCAACTTAACATCAATGGATATCGTCATCTCGTCATTCCGTCATGTCTTCGTCACTTATATATGTCACATCACATCACATGTGCATATGGCATGCCACCTGAGACGGCAAACAATCAGAAATCATTGGAAATTCTATTGAATTATGTCAATGAAATGATCAATAAGGCTGATTCTATTAGATCAGTATTTGATTGTGGTAGATTACTCCAAAGATAGATCTTCGCAGATGTTTTCGACAAACGTTAAAGAGCTATTAGCTCTCCTTAGTAAGATAAATTAACGGTATTTATTGTTTTGTGGAACAATTTGATTTTTATTTGATAGGGGTTTTTTTGGATTGAAGCTTCATACGTTGTTTTTTAATTGTTTATTGTTGCTAATACAATTTTAACCGACGTTTCGGCCCTGGTTATCCATTTTCAAGTCAAACGATGTTATAATACATTGAGTCAAAAATCTTAAATGAATTCCATAGGAAAAAAAATTGTATTACCAACAATAAACAATTAAAAACAACGTAGTATGGTCCTAAAGTTTTGAGAATTTTTTTAGATAGTGATAACTTTTTAAAAACTTTTATTTTTTAAACTAATTATTACAACAATTAACAATTCATATTAACATTTAAATTATTGACAATGGACCATTATCTTCAATGGCTCTTAATATTTTTCTGACTTGCCCCATCATCCTCTGGACAACATCTGGATCGATTTCTCCAATCTTTTGGTAAATCCGACGTCGCAATTGTTCTTCATTTGCAGCTTCCCATCCCTTGTACACTTTTCTGGTCAATATTGACCAAAATTCTTCTATTGGTCGAATTTGAGGTACATTGGGAGGATTGTCCAATTTCGGAACAAAGTCTACGTTGTTTTAGTTATACCATTCTGTAGTTATTCTGGCGTAATGGCATGAAGCTAGATCAGGCCAAAACATTATATCATCATTGGAGGCAATTTAGGGAGACATCTTTGAATATAAAGTTGTGCAGTTAAGGCTTCTCCTCGAACACGACCAATATACGGCTGCGAGATATATCCGGCTTCAGAAATGGCACACCATACTCAAATTTTATCCTCAAATTTAGATTTACCTTTGAACTTGACATTGTCTGGTGTGTTTCCCATGTCATTAGTATAAAAACCATTCATCTCTGAATGGGACAGAGTAAAATATTTCTCGTCATCCATTACAATAAGTTTATTGAGAAAATGAATGCGCCTTAACGCACGACAACATCTAGGGATTCTTTCTAATTGGGCCACGGTATATTTTGGTGCCTTTCTTCTTTTTCGAAACACCACATCATTTCGAGAAAGTGTGGTCTTCGAAACATGGAATCTTCTGGCTACAGTTCGTTGTGACACTCTAACTTTGTCTTTAACGGCTGCAATTAATCTTTGTTCTCTCATGTGGCTCAAAATTTTTGGTCGACCACTTTTGGGCAAATTAACACAGGGTATACCTTCTTCACAATCTTTTATTGTCCGATAAATTGTTGCTACAGAGATATTGTGCTCGCGATGCAACAATATCACACTTAGGCATTCGTCCAACAAGATCGTAAATTCCTTTACGAATATTTAGCTTATATGACATTTTGTTGCATCAAATCGAAAAAACTATGAAGCTTCAATCCAGAAAAGCTCCTACCAAGTAAACTTCACAGCTTAACAGATTGTGCATAATATATTTCACATTATAACTTCTTTCAGTTCTGTTTATTATACGTTGAACTATATATAAAATTAAATTTGCTTAGTTATATTTTGATTAAGTATATGCAATATACCTGCACATTTTTACAACATTAACTATTTAATTTTCATGCTACATTGGCAAATTTAAATTTTCCGCATATCAAATTAAATTGCTGAGTAACCCATTTCAAACTTTTTCATTACGTGTAAATGTTCGAATTTTTTTGAAACATACTCGTCATTAAGGTTTCAAATCTGTAACTAATTAATTTTAATATGTAATATTCATATGACGTGATTTTCAGAAGAAAAAAAATATACGCACATACTCAGTTTATTTTTATAGAGTAAAAATATTTGTTTTGAAGAACTCATGTGATAGAATTTCCTAGTTTTGGAACTTCTGGGAATTTAATAATAGTTAACAAACTATTATTTTAAGTCAATTAAAGTTTGCGTTCAAATACAAGGAAAAACGTTTAAAAATAAATGTACAAATGTATGTAACAGTAACATGCATTTCTTATAATTAATTAAATACATATTATTATTATTATTATTATTATTATTATTATTATTATTATTATTATTATTATTATTATTATTATTATTATTATTATTATTATTATTATTATTATTATTATTATAATTATTATTATTATTTGATGTATCCATATTTTCAAAAATTAATTCATTTTCGTAATATAAATGTTAATTAATTGACAATTTAATAAAATCATTTTTCCCACTCCCAATATCGTAAGTACGCTATTAGGACATTGTTTGTAGGGATGTATGTGTATTTTACTGTCAAGATATCGGTTTCTATTAGCGACGGGAAGTAAGGATTGTCCTTACTTCCCTACAACTGAACTTATCAACTTCTTTGTGAAATACCAACAGTTAGATATTTTACCGGTTTCAGGATATTATTCCATTGTTTACATGTACAAAAGTAGTCTGGTAAATAAGTAATAACTGTATCTGTATGGTAATATTATTACCATACTGACTTGTCAACAACGGTCTACAAAATGAAAATAAAATAAAATGAAAATATAATGCTCTTCATTAATACATACAGATAACGTTAGTCTATCGTTCTAAATACGGTCTACTTTATTCTAAAGTAATAAACATGAGAAATAAAGCAAATAATTTGAATATTTGTCATATTGACATATGTCAAAATAATTGTTCTGTTAACCATAGCAATCTGAAAGTAGCATTAATTAGAAAATTTCAAAAAATGGTATTTATCAGTAATGTCTTAATTTTCTGAAACCGATAAACTATTGAACAAACCACGGATGTTATTAATCATAACAAGCCTTAGATGTCTTAAAACCCTCGCTCTACGAGCTCGAATTTCAAACAGACATCTTCGGCAGTTATGATATACATAACATTCCTAGGTATGTTAATAGCTATTAAATTTGTGTCAAATATTTATTCATTCTTATAATTTAAAATTTTGAATTTCTACCAAATTGTCCTCATTTCATAAATATTTCCATTCAAAAGTTATTGTTGACGTGACAAATGCGACAGATGACAAGCGTTTTTCTTCTTAAATTTTCCATGGAGTACTTAGATTCTTTTTACCTTCCGTCACTTTTAGGTAAGGAAGGTATTGTCTTTGGTCAAAAAATTCAATGAATAAGCAAGTTTTAGGGTCCCTAGAATACGATTTTACTATTTTTACGATTATGTATGTATGTATGTATGTATGTATGTATGTATGTATGTATGTATGTATGTATGTATGTATGTATGGATGGATGGATGGATGTATGTATGTATGTATGTATGTATGTGTATGTGTGACGATTCTTTCGGATCGCATAACTCCAATACCACCTTTTCAAAAATTATAATTTTTGCGTACTCCTTTTCTTTACATCCATATGAAGAGCTGATTAGATTTTTGTTATAATTGATCGACCGGGAGTACCCAAATTTGAAAATTTAAACAGTTTTTCTTGAAAAAATGCTGTTAAATATCACTTTTTCATATTTAATGTTATTATAAATATGTAAGAATATTTTATTCTCTTTACGATTTGATTACATTTTATACTTCATATTCACTGGATATAGAGTTAAAAAATTACAAAGAAATTAAATTTCACAAAGCAGCCAGCTGTGTTATAAACATGGAAACATCTACTACATTAAGAAAATTCTGATTGACAAATGTCAGTGTCAAAGTGCAATTTACATAATATGTTTGAGTTGTAATTTTACTGAAAATATATAGAATCTTACAAGAAACTTTCTGTATGGAATTTGTATAAAATCTATATAACTGACTGAAGGTAATGTACTGGAAATATGGAATCATTTGCAAAAAAAACTTTCTGTGTGGAATTTGTACAAAATACATAGAACTGACGGAAGGTATTGTGCTGGCCACATCAGATTTTTTTTAATGTAACTGTATTTCTTGACAGCATTGACATATCTGGCAATGAAAATAAACAGGTAAAAAATAAATCATCGGGAGTGGAAAAAATCTTATATGCTATCATTCGGGCGCAAAATCGTCCTCGATTAGTAAATGGTACCTATACATCTCTTGTAGCACTATTACTAAGACTGCTTCTCCAATATTTTTTTCCCTTTATTTTTACCTCTCGCTAAGAGAGGTATTGTATTCATGCTAAAAATCGCATATCCAGATTTTAGTGAATAAGCACGTTTTAAGGTCCCTAGAATCCGATTATAACATTTTTACGATGATGTCCGTATGTGTGTGTGTATGTGGATGTGTGTGTGTGTGTGTGTGTGTGTGGATGTGTGGATGTGTGTGTGAGTGGATGTTGGATTCACGATATCTCAAATACTATAAGACTTAAGACATTTTTAACTACGGATTTCTCAATCTAACAATAATGGGAAGAGTCGAGTCAGTTTTGGTAACAATTGGACAACCGGAAATAATAGTTTCAAGAAAAAAATCATCTAAATATTATTTATCGAAAATTTATGTAAATACTTATATTAAAGAACGTTAAATTATTTATTCGTTAAATATAAATTCATTATTATATCTTCTATAGATTTAGAGATAAAGAAATGCATATAAAATAATTTGATGTAAAAATTCTTAGATCAAACTACTTCAAGGCAAGAAATTCAAATGTTTGTAATTCACACATAAATGTCACTGTCAAAAATATTTGTATGCCACTGTCAAAAATACTTGTACATCATTATGAAGATTATGAAATTAAATAAAAAGTCAACAACGCGAAAGAATATACCTAAAAAAGAATATAAAAGGTATTTGCGAAAAAATAACGAATAAAAGAAAAAGAAAAGGAAAGTAGAAAAAAAATTCAGGATATCGAATATAAAGAAAATGTATGTATTGTACATAATTTATATTAAAATAATTATTTTGTAGTGAGACATGAATATATGTATTTGTATTTAAAAAAAATTTTCGTTTTATGCGTACAACCAGGTAAAATATCTGGCGAGAGGTTATGTGCTGGCCACATCAGATTTTTTGTTTTATAATAAATGAAATATTAATGTATATATCATATTTCACATGAATATAAAAAAAAAAACTTAATGTATTTCTTTGATTGTATAAACGAAGCTTATATTAATTCTTAGTTCTGTGTCATGAATTAATTAATTTTTTGTGTGTCTATAATTTTTTGTACATTTGTCATAAAAAACTAAACAAATATTAATTAATATTTGGGTTAAATGTTTCTTACAATCAAATCATTGTTAAAATTAAATCCACTGTAATTTTTTTTTGTCTTTGTGGCTTACTATGCATTTTTTATTTCTTACAAACCTTAATTGGGCCTCTCAACATCTTTGGAGGACTTAAAATAAATAATCCTCCTAACATACTCAGATGTGACCTATTGGAACTTTATATAATATTATAATTTAGAGATATTTAAAAATCATCTTCTCATCGTATACTTCTTTGTGTGTACCTGCCTGGGAAGAATACTTATTAAGTTTCGCGTGTTAATAACGAAAACCAGAGTCTATAAATCAATTCTTTGTGGTCAAATAAGCGAGAATTGCAACGCTGGTTTCGATCAGACGACAGCTGTAATTTATAGGCGGTTCGGAAGAATAAAATTCCAAAAAGGAATTAAAGAAAGCAGTTTTAATGTCCTCGATCCGTTTATAAATCTGCAGTGAGCAGAAGGTGTTTGACGTTTCCTTGTACACTTATACAACGACAATGTATGGGACCAAAAATAATGAATTGGTCAATAATATTTTAGTGGAAAAAGACATCCATCCTGCATTTACGCGCTTTCTGCTGGATTAGCAAAACTGTCTTTAAGTTTCATTTTTAGCTGACAGGTGTAAATCGACTGGTGCAAGGTTGGGAGAATAGGAGGAGTGTTCAAAACCCAATCGTTTCCTCCCCAATTTTCAGGATGCTTTCATTTTATTGCGTTTCGTAGTCGAACATTAGTTTTGCCAATTCAGATGTTTAAAAATTGCTGGATGAGAGTCTGTAGATTTATGCAATGATTTAAGTACAGTTTATAATCTGAAAGTTTTTTGGTTCGTCTGAGTGTAAATGTAAAGATTTGTTTCTTGTGCTCTCATTCTTATTTAAATATGAGTGAGTGTAAAGTAAATTATGAATGGCTAGCTGGCCACTTATCCAGTAAGTATATTTATAACTGGGATAAGGAAACAGCCTACACTTCATCAGCGTATGTCTTAATGGAAACAATTAGATATATGTATGACTATGATTGTCAGACTTTTCAACTTTATATATTTAACACACAGATTTCATTTATGATATCATGTCTAAATAGAAATAGAACATTGTTATAAACAATTCTACGAGCAGAATTACTTTTGATCTTGATAACGACCTGAAAAACTTTAGGCGTCTAGGAAATGTTCGGATTATCGAACAAATTACAGAAAGTATCCATTTTCTTAATTCTCTAAGAATTTCCACATTTTCACAATAAAAAATCTGATGTGGCCAGCACATTACCTTCCGTCAGTTCTATGTATTTTGTATAAATGTCATACAGAAAGTTCCTTGTAAAAGATTCTATTTCTTATATATTTACCTTAAGGCAGTTGTATGTATTTTATACAAATTCCATAGCAAAGGATCCTATATTTCCAGTAAAATTATAACACAAAGCTACTGTCAACTGCACTTGACACTGGCACCTTTCAATCAGAATTTTCTTAATAGCAGCTGTTTCCAGATTTATAGCATAGCTGGCTAATATATGATATTTAATCTTATAATTTTTAACTTTATATCCATTTAATATGAAGTATAAAATGCATTCAAATCGTATAGAGAATAAAATATTCTTTAATATTTATAATAACATTAAATGTGAAAAAATGATATTTAACATCGTTTTTTCAAGAAAAACTTAAAATCTTCAAATGAGAATACTTCCGGTTGACCAATTATAACCAAAATCTAATCAGCTCTTCACATGGATGTAACGAAGAGTAAAACGAAAGAATTATAATTTTTGGAATTGTAGTACTAGAGTTATCGCATTAGAAAAATTTGACACACACACACACACATACAGACATCATCGTAAAAATAGTAAAATCGTATTTTAGGGACCCTAAAACGTGCTTATTCATCAAAAACTCATCACCGATTTCTTTGACCAAAGACAATACCTTCCTTACCTAAAGGTGACGGAAGGTAAAAAACAACAATATTACATAAATATATATTAAAGTCAATAGTAAATCTAAGAAACTGTGAAAAATTCGGTGATTTTGCTCTGTTTAATGTTCGCTTCTTCTGCCTTTTTCGCTCGTTTTTTCATTTCCGATAGAATTAGAATGTGGTGTTCCGATTCATCATTTGCTTCAGCCCACTTCAAATGCGTTTCAAAACTTCCGACTGCCTCTTTGTGCTTTACATGTCCTGGTATCTCCTATTTCTTCGTCGGAGCTTGATTCATTCTGAATATGTTCCAAAATATCCATATCATTTGTGGATTCCCATGATTCATGTCCGATAGGTTATTCAAGAGAGACTCAGTTTACAAGGTTACCCGACGTGTAAACTGAGTCTCCCCCTCTTGTTGCTTAAACTCGGCCTCTAGCGTGGTTGACACGTCGGGTAACCTTGTTTAAGATAGTACTATCCCCCTTGCTCCTGAAGATGCCCCATACAACTGCGGGCGAAACGTTAAGCTCTGACTTAAAATATGACAGTCCATTCCCGGAAAACGAATATTTCTCATGACTCAGACTGTGGAAGCCTACGCAATTATTTCACATTTTAACATTATCTAAAATTCATGCTTGGAAACCTAATGCCGAATTTTGTGCGTTAGGTATAGGTTTTTGTTGTTCTTAGAGAAATATACCAAGCTAAATAACGAACCGCGATACTAAACCACGCCTAATTGTGAATTAGTTGGTACGCCACGCCTCTTCGGGACTTTAATTACCTTCCGTCACCTTTAGGTAAGGAAGGTATTGTCTTTGGTCAAAAAATTCGGTGGTGAGTTTTTGATGAATAAGCACGTTTTAGGGTCCCTAGAATACGATTTTACTATTTTTACGATGATGTCTGTATGTGTGTGTGTGTGTATGTATGTGTGTGTGTGTGTGTGTGTGTGTCTGTGTGTGACAAAATTTTCTAATGCGATAACTCTAATACTACAATTCCAAAAATTATGATTCTTTCGTATTCCTCTTCGTCACAGCCATGTAAAGAGCTGATTAGATTTTGGTTATAATTGGTCAACCGGAAGTACCCTCATTTGAAGATTTTAACAGTTTTTCTTGAAAAAACGATGTTAATTATCATTTTTTCACATTTAATGTTATTATAAATATTAAAGAATTATTTATTCTCTATACGATTTAAATGCATTTTATACTTCATATTAAATGGACATAGAGTTAAAAAATTATAAAGAAATGAAATATCATATATATTAGTCAGCTTTGCTATAACTCTGGAAACAGCTGCTACATTAAGAAAATTCTGATCATTCTGATTGAAAGGTGTCAGTGTCTAGTGCAGTTGACAGTATGTTTATGTTATAATTTTACTGGAAATATACGATCTTTTGTTAGAAACTTACTGTATGGAATTAGTATAAAATACCCTCAACTGCCTTAAGGTAATGTACAAGAAATATAATCTTTTGCAAGGAACTTTCTGTATGACATTTATACAAAATACATAGAACTGACGGAAGGTAATGTGCTGGCCACATCAGATTTTTTGAATACGGTCGGGCCACTTTACCACGTATTAATAATGCATATTGGAAGAGAAAAGAATACTAATTGTTATGAATTGTCGCATACTAATTAAAGGGAAATAAAGAAATATGGCAATTATAAATGTGCTCAATATGTAACTTTTATTGTAATTATTAATTATATATTCAATGATTATTTGTTATCTGTTTACTAACAATTTGTACTGTAACATAATCTTTTTAATTATTCATTAATGATAGCTCAAGAATTTAATTATGGATATAAAATAATTTTTATAAGATAAAAATATAGAACTAAATAATCTTTATAGCTATTTCCATAATTATTTGTTTATATATTTTCTACAGAAATAAATATAACATCATTTCTTGAACATATATTTTTGGATGTCGACAGATTTGATTACCATTACCACTACACATTTTAATTCTGCATAAAACTTTGTATATAGTAGATATTTATACTTATAATGGTCGATCAGGTTTCTGATTAATTATCATCATAGTCTGACTATGTTTAAAATTTCCGGACTGCCCAATATTTCTTGGTATGCCTCGGTCGACCACCTAAACATACTGTAACGTTTTTATTTATTTGGGTGAAATGTAAATATTAGACAATACATACATACATACATACATGCATACATACATACATAAAATCACGCATTTCCCACTTAGTGGGTTAGCACAAACCCGAAACAATAAACAGAACATCAACCAAAAAATAATCACTCTCTCTTTCAACAACATTTCTTACTAACCGGACATCATAGTACAACATATTCCTCACTCTTAACATATTAAATGACCGATTTTCGGTAGCGAAATACAGCAACCGGACCACAATAATAATTACGAAACAATCATCCTTCGCCATACATTCCTGTCTAAGCATACTTTTTTCGCCTCGGCCACGTTCATAATCGCATTCATACAAGCTCTTCTTCTCTTCTCGGAAACTTTCTCACTTTTAGCACCTTATCAATCACATCTATCCACTTATATACTGGACGGCCACGCAATCGAACACACGCTTTACAAGCCGTTCACTCTTCCTTCTCTCCACATGACCAAACCATCTCAACTGGCTCATTCCTCTTAACAACATTCTTCCTTACCATACATTCTTCATACACCAAATTATACCTCACGCGATCTCGTCTTACATATCCACATACTCCACGTAAATACCTCATTACCACGGCAGTCACTCTCTTTTTATACTTTCCCGTCCATGTCCAACATTCGCTTCCATACATCAAAGCAGGCACTAGCACTCCATTATACACACTTAAACGAGCTTCTCTAGATACGTTTACGTTTGGAGTAAACGTACCCAGAGCACCCATTAGCTTACACCCTGCACTCACTCTCCTTTCAATTTCACTTGACATCGTGCTACCCAAATATACAAACTCATTCACTTGCTTCAGTTTTACTCCATCCACCAATACATTGCACACAGTCACCAATTTACTCCTTTCAAATACTAACACCTTGGATTTATCAACTCCAGATTCATACTTCTTCCAACTACATGTATTCTCTCTATCATTCTTCTGAGTTGCTCTTCATTTTCACCTAAAACAACTACATCATCCGCTTACGCTAACGCAGGCACAATACTTTCACCAATTTGTACACCATCCATTTCACTCAATGCTCTCCGCAACAACACATCCATATAAAAGTTAAACAACCACGGAGACATACCACAGCCCTGTTTCACACCGACATTTATACGAAACCAATCACTCAACCTACCATCTATTCTTACAGCAGCCTCACTACCCTCATACAATGCTTGAATCGCTCCCAGCAAGTTTCCGTTCACTATTACTAATATTAAACAATTATTAAAAACTAATTAAGACTAAAAACTATAATTAACTAGATAACACTAACAATATTTATTTATTTTCTCTATTTATATCACTTTTTTATGTATATCACGTTCAACTGTCCGCCTACCAACCTCCACAGCGTCTATATACTCAACTGACTCAACAGCGTCTGTATATTCAACTGCTCGGACAGAAGTCATCTCTTTCAACACACTATCTGTCTATTTATGTAACTCTCTGTCTTACTTCCACAACCTCAGTATCATTGACTGTCCGTATGCCACAATTCTTCAACACAATTGCCGAGTATTGACTTCCACTTGCCGTTACTGCCCCCGTATACCTAGCTTCCCAATACTCTTCAACACTACCGAGTATTCTCTTTCACAGCTATCCCGGTATACCAGTAACTTCCCGACTCGCCGTTACTGTCCTTGTACACTATAGCTTTCCAATACTCGTCAACACTACCGAGTATGCACATCCATAGCTATCACAATATACCAGTAACTTCCCGAGTACCTACTCGACACTATATACTGCATACGCTCACCACGATACTGCTGTGCTTCACTAACACTCTATGTGAATGTCTCTATATGTCTCTCCATGTAACTAACTCCCGAGCATAGCTGCGTCCCTTTTATACAGGTGCCATTAACTTCCAGAGAGCTCTAGAATGTTCGACCGCATAATAACAATGAACACAAAAGGTTCAGGCGACCGAAAGTAATTAAATACGTCGCGGCTTGTTTGTTTACGTAGCCCGGCTGCTAGCGCGATTGCGTCGTCGCTATACTTAGACACTTGTTCAGCGTAGCAGCGGAGCTCACACGTTACAATACCTATCTTAAATTTATACATTGTCAAATTTTCTAATGTTATATTTTTCTTTACAGGAACCGGCAACATTTTGGACTCAAAATTTCATACCCGATGTTTGAAACAAGGTAAGAATCTTTATCTTTAATATATTTATATATTTGATTGGTTCTTTAATTTTATTGGAACATTCGTTTCGTATATTTTATTTATAATGCTTTAAATACGAGTAAACTACCCCTTTCGTTCACTCCAGAGTTTTGGTAATTTTTATATGAATGCAATGTTGAACAATTAACTTAGATATAAAATTTTAAATTTTTAACTTTGTTAGTTTAGGAAATATTTTTAAAAAGTCAAATTTTTTTCAAGTAAACTACCCCTTCCGTTCACCCCAGAGTTTTGGTAATTTTTATATGACTGCAATGTTGAACAATTAACTTAGATATAAAATTCCAAATTTTTAACTTTGTTAGTTTAGGAAATATTTAAAAAAAGTCAATTTTTTTTCAAGTAAACTACCCCTTCCGTTCACCCCAGAGTTTTGGTAATTTTTATATGAATGCAATGTTCAACAATTAACTTAGATATAAAATTCCAAATTTTTAACTTTGTTAGTTTAGGAAATATTTAAAAAAAGTCAATTTTTTTTCAAGTAAACTACCCCTTCCGTTCACCCCAGAGTTTTGGTAATTTTTATATTAATGCAATGTTGAACAATTAACTTAGATATAAAATTTCAAATTTTTTACTTTATTAGTTTAGGAAATAATTTTAAAAAGTCAAATTTTTTTCAAGTAAACTACCCCTTCCGTTCACCCCAGAGTTTTGGTAATTTTTATATGAATGCAATGTTGAACAATTATCTTAGATATAAAACTTCAAATTTTTTACTTTGTTAGTTTAGGAAATATTTAAAAAAAGTCATTTTTTTTCAAGTAAACTACCCCTTCCGTTCACCCCAGAGTTTTGGTAATTTTTATATGAATGCAATGTTGAACAATTAACTTAGATATAAAACTTCAAATTTTTTACTTTGTTAGTTTAGGAAATATTTTTAAAAAGTCAAATTTTTTTCAAGTAAACTACCCCTTCCGTTCACCCCAGAGTTTTGGTAATTTTTATATGACTGCAATGTTGAACAATTAACTTAGATATAAAATTCCAAATTTTTAACTTTGTTAGTTTAGGAAATATTTAAAAAAAGTCAATTTTTTTTCAAGTAAACTACCCCTTCCGTTCACCCCAGAGTTTTGGTAATTTTTATATGAATGCAATGTTGAACAATTAACTTAGATATAAAATTCCAAATTTTTAACTTTGTTAGTTTAGGAAATATTTAAAAAAAGTCAATTTTTTTTCAAGTAAACTACCCCTTCCGTTCACCCCAGAGTTTTGGTAATTTTTATATTAATGCAATGTTGAACAATTAACTTAGATATAAAATTTCAAATTTTTTACTTTGTTAGTTTAGGAAATATTTTTAAAAAGTCAAATTTTTTTCAAGTAAACTACCCCTTCCGTTCACCCCAGAGTTTTGGTAATTTTTATATGAATGCAATGTTGAACAATTATCTTAGATATAAAACTTCAAATTTTTTACTTTGTTAGTTTAGGAAATATTTAAAAAAAGTCAATTTTTTTTCAAGTAAACTACCCCTTCCGTTCACCCCAGAGTTTTGGTAATTTTTATATGAATGCAATGTTGAACAATTAACTTAGATATAAAACTTCAAATTTTTTACTTTGTTAGTTTAGGAAATATTTTAAAAAAGTCAATTTTTTTTTCAAGTAAACTACCCCTTCCGTTCACCCCAGAGTTTTGGTAATTTTTATATGAATGCAATGTTGAACAATTAACTTAGATATAAAACTTCAAATTTTATACTTTGTTAGTTTAGGAAATATTTAAAAAAAGTCAATTTTTTTTCAAGTAAACTACCCCTTCCGTTCTCCCCAGAGTTTTGGTAATTTTTATATGAATGCAATGTTGAACAATTAACTTAGATATAAAATTTCAAATTTTTTACTTTGTTAGTTTAGGAAATATTTAAAAAAAGTCAATTTTTTTTCAAGTAATCTACCCCTTCCGTTCACCCCAGAGTTTTGGTAATTTTTATATGAATGCAATGTTGAACAATTAACTGAGATATAAAATTTCAAATTTTTTACTTTGTTAGTTTAGGAAATATTTTTAAAAAGTCAATTTTTTTTCAAGTAAACTACCCCTTCCGTTCACCCCAGAGTTTTGGTAATTTTTATATGAGTGCAATGTTGAACAATTAACTTAGATATAAAATTTCAAATTTTTAATTCTGTTAGTTTAGGAAATATTTTTAAAAAGTCAAATTTTTTTCAAGTAAACTACCCCTTCCGTTCACCCCAGAGTTTTGGTAATTTTTATATGAATGCAATGTTGAACAATTAACTTTGATATAAAATTTCAAATTTTTTACTTTGTTAGTTTAGGAAATATTTCAAAAAAGTCAATTTTTTTTCAAGTAAACTACCCCTTCCGTTCACCCCAGAGTTTTGGTAATTTTTATATGAATGCAATGTTGAACAATTAACTTAGATATAAAATTTCAAATTTTTAACTGTGTTAGTTTAGGAAATATTTATAAAAAAGTCGATTTGCAAAAAGGGTGCTATCATTACGATTGTCAAGTATGTAGGCAATAATTATTACCCTAATGCTCCCCACTTCAATAACGGGAGTGCATATTGATTAGTGTGTGACAGAGAAAGATATATTGTAAGACAGAGACAACACGACATAGAATAACGAAGATGGGAGTGAACACTCACTCGCAAATATTTGTTTATTTAAGACGTAGAGGAGAATATATAACTATTTCATTCTAATGAACTCTTCTTATTACTGTAATTTTTATTGGGAAACATGGTGTTCAGTCCAATCGCGTTTACATATCTCGGTGACCATAGAGTAATAAAGATTGGAGTGAACACTCACTCGTCAATATTGATGTGTGGTACACAGAGATGGGAATATATAACTATTTCATTTTACTGAATTCTTCTTTTTACTGTAATTTTTATTGGGAAACATGGTGTAAAGTCCGTAGCATATCCCGGTGACAACACGGATAGATACGGATGTATTTAGTGTATTGCAAAATGGGTGCCCATCAGTTCATTATCTGCTGAACTAACAGAGTTACAAATTTGAAATTTTATATCTAAGTTAATTATTGAACATTGGATTTATATAAAAATTACCAAAATTCTGGGGTGGACGGAAGGGGTAGTTTACTTGAAAAAAAATCGACTTTTTTAATATATTTCCTAAACTAACAGAGTTACAAATTTGAAATTTTATATCTAAGTTAATTATTGAACATTGAATTTATATAAAAATTACCAAAATTCTGGGGTGGACGGAAGGGGTAGTTTACTTGAAAAAAAATCGACTTTTTTAATATATTTCCTAAACCAACAGAGTTACAAATGTGAAATTTTATATCTAAGTTAATTATTGAACATTGAATTTATATAAAAATTACCAAAATTCTGGGGTGGACGGAAGGGGTAGTTTACTTGAAAAAAAATCGACTTTTTTAATATATTTCCTAAACTAACAGAGTTACAAATTTAAAATTTTATATCTAAGTTAATTATTGAACATTGGATTTATATAAAAATTACCAAAATTCTGGGGTGGACCGAAGGGGTAGTTTACTTGAAAAAAAATCGACTTTTTTAATATATTTCCTAAACTAACAGAGTTACAAATTTAAAATTTTATATCTAAGTTAATTATTGAACATTGGATTTATATAAAAATTACCAAAATTCTGGGGTGGACGGAAGGGGTAGTTTACTTGAAAAAAAATCGACTTTTTTAATATATTTCCTAAACCAACAGAGTTACAAATGTGAAATTTTATATCTAAGTTAATTATTGAACATTGAATTTATATAAAAATTACCAAAATTCTGGGGTGGATGGAAGGGGTAGTTTACTTGAAAAAAAATCGACTTTTTTAATATATTTCCTAAACTAACAGAGTTACAAATTTGAAATTTTATATCTAAGTTAATTATTAAACATTGAATTTATATAAAAATTACCAAAATTCTGGGGTGAACAGAAGGGGTAGTTTACTTGAAAAAAAATCGACTTTTTTAATATATTTCCTAAACTAACAGAGTTACAAATTTAAAATTTTATATCTAAGTTAATTATTGAACATTGGATTTATATAAAAATTACCAAAATTCTGGGGTGGACGGAAGGGGTAGTTTACTTGAAAAAAAATCGACTTTTTTAATATATTTCCTAAACCAACAGAGTTACAAATGTGAAATTTTATATCTAAGTTAATTATTGAACATTGAATTTATATAAAAATTACCAAAATTCTGGGGTGGACGGAAGGGGTAGTTTACTTGAAAAAAAATCGACTTTTTTAATATATTTCCTAAACTAACAGAGTTACAAATTAGAAATTTTATATCTAAGTTAATTATTGAACATTGAATTTATATAAAAATTACCAAAATTCTGGGGTGGACGGAAGGGGTAGTTTACTTGAAAAAAAATCGACTTTTTTAATATATTTCCTAAACCAACAGAGTTACAAATGTGAAATTTTATATCTAAGTTAATTATTGAACATTGAATTTATATAAAAATTACCAAAATTCTGGGGTGGACGGAAGGGGTAGTTTACTTGAAAAAAAATCGACTTTTTTAATATATTTCCTAAACCATCAGTTACAAATTTGAAATTTTATATCTATGTTAATTATTGAACATTGAATTTATATAAAAATTACCAAAATTCTGGGGTGGACCGAAGGGGTAGTTTACTTGAAAAAAAATCGACTTTTTTAATATATTTCCTAAACCAACAGAGTTACAAATGTGAAATTTTATATCTAAGTTAATTATTGAACATTGAATTTATATAAAAATTACCAAAATTCTGGGGTGGACGGAAGGGGTAGTTTACTTGGAAAAAAATCGACTTTTTTAATATATTTCCTAAACTAACAGAGTTACAAATGTGAAATTTTATATCTAAGTTAATTATTGAACATTGAATTTATATAAAAATTACCAAAATTCTGGGGTGAACGGAAGGGGTAGTTTACTTGAAAAAAAATCGACTTTTTTAAAATATTTCCTAAACTAACAGAGTTACAAATTTGAAATTTTATATCTAAGTTAATTGTTCAACATTGAATTTATATAAAAATTACCAAAATTCTGGGATGGACGGAAGGGGTAGTTTACATGAAAAAAAATCGACTTTTTTAATATATTTCCTAAACCATCAGTTACAAATTTGAAATTTTATATCTAAGTTAATTATTGAACATTGAATTTATATAAAAATTACCAAAATTCTGGGGTGGACGGAAGGGGTAGTTTACTTGAAAAAAAATCGACTTTTTTAATATATTTCCTAAACCAACAGAGTTACAAATGTGAAATTTTATATCTAAGTTAATTATTGAACATTGAATTTATATAAAAATTACCAAAATTCTGGGGTGGACGGAAGGGGTAGTTTACTTGAAAAAAAATCGACTTTTTTAATATATTTCCTAAACTAACAGAGTTACAAATTTGAAATTTTATATCTAAGTTAATTATTGAACATTGAATTTATATAAAAATTACCAAAATTCTGGGGTGGACGGAAGGGGTAGTTTACTTGAAAAAAAATCGACTTTTTTAATATATTTCCTAAACCAACAGAGTTACAAATGTGAAATTTTATATCTAAGTTAATTATTGAACATTGAATTTATATAAAAATTACCAAAATTCTGGGGTGGACGGAAGGGGTAGTTTACTTGAAAAAAAATCGACTTTTTTAATATATTTCCTAAACTAACAGAGTTACAAATGTGAAATTTTATATCTAAGTTAATTATTGAACATTGAATTTATATAAAAATTACCAAAATTCTGGGATGGACGGAAGGGGTAGTTTACTTGAAAAAAAATCGACTTTTTTAATATATTTCCTAAACCAACAGAGTTACAAATGTGAAATTTTATATCTAAGTTAATTATTGAACATTGAATTTATATAAAAATTACCAAAATTCTGGGGTGAACGGAAGGGGTAGTTTACTTGAAAAAAAATCGACTTTTTTAATATATTTCCTAAACCAACAAAGTTACAAATGTGAAATTTTATATCTAAGTTAATTATTGAACATTGAATTTATATAAAAATTACCAAAATTCTGGGGTGGACGGAAGGGGTAGTTTACTTGAAAAAAAATCGACTTTTTTAATATATTTCCTAAACCATCAGAGTTACAAATTTGAAATTTTATATCTATGTTAATTATTGAACATTGAATTTATATAAAAATTACCAAAATTCTGGGGTGGACCGAAGGGGTAGTTTACTTGAAAAAAAATCGACTTTTTTAATATATTTCCTAAACCAACAGAGTTACAAATGTGAAATTTTATATCTAAGTTAATTATTGAACATTGAATTTATATAAAAATTACCAAAATTCTGGGGTGGACGGAAGGGGTAGTTTACTTGAAAAAAAATCGACTTTTTTAATATATTTCCTAAACTAACAGAGTTACAAATGTGAAATTTTATATCTAAGTTAATTATTGAACATTGAATTTATATAAAAATTACCAAAATTCTGGGGTGAACGGAAGGGGTAGTTTACTTTAAAAAAAATCGACTTTTTTAAAATATTTCCTAAACTAACAGAGTTACAAATTTGAAATTTTATATCTAAGTTAATTGTTCAACATTGAATTTATATAAAAATTACCAAAATTCTGGGATGGACGGAAGGGGTAGTTTACATGAAAAAAAATCGACTTTTTTAATATATTTCCTAAACCATCAGAGTTACAAATTTGAAATTTTATATCTAAGTTAATTATTGAACATTGAATTTATATAAAAATTACCAAAATTCTGGGGTGGACGGAAGGGGTAGTTTACTTGAAAAAAAATCGACTTTTTTAATATATTTCCTAAACCAACAGAGTTACAAATGTGAAATTTTATATCTAAGTTAATTATTGAACATTGAATTTATATAAAAATTACCAAAATTCTGGGGTGGACGGAAGGGGTAGTTTACTTGAAAAAAAATCGACTTTTTTAATATATTTCCTAAACTAACAGAGTTACAAATTTGAAATTTTATATCTAAGTTAATTATTGAACATTGAATTTATATAAAAATTACCAAAATTCTGGGGTGGACGGAAGGGGTAGTTTACTTGAAAAAAAATCGACTTTTTTAATATATTTCCTAAACCAACAGAGTTACAAATGTGAAATTTTATATCTAAGTTAATTATTGAACATTGAATTTATATAAAAATTACCAAAATTCTGGGGTGGACGGAAGGGGTAGTTTACTTGAAAAAAAATCGACTTTTTTAATATATTTCCTAAACTAACAGAGTTACAAATTTAAAATTTTATATCTAAGTTAATTATTGAACATTGGATTTATATAAAAATTACCAAAATTCTGGGGTGGACCGAAGGGGTAGTTTACTTGAAAAAAAATCGACTTTTTTAATATATTTCCTAAACTAACAGAGTTACAAATTTAAAATTTTATATCTAAGTTAATTATTGAACATTGGATTTATATAAAAATTACCAAAATTCTGGGGTGGACGGAAGGGGTAGTTTACTTGAAAAAAAATCGACTTTTTTAATATATTTCCTAAACCAACAGAGTTACAAATGTGAAATTTTATATCTAAGTTAATTATTGAACATTGAATTTATATAAAAATTACCAAAATTCTGGGGTGGACGGAAGGGGTAGTTTACTTGAAAAAAAATCGACTTTTTTAATATATTTCCTAAACTAACAGAGTTACAAATTTGAAATTTTATATCTAAGTTAATTATTAAACATTGAATTTATATAAAAATTACCAAAATTCTGGGGTGAACAGAAGGGGTAGTTTACTTGAAAAAAAATCGACTTTTTTAATATATTTCCTAAACTAACAGAGTTACAAATTTAAAATTTTATATCTAAGTTAATTATTGAACATTGGATTTATATAAAAATTACCAAAATTCTGGGGTGGACGGAAGGGGTAGTTTACTTGAAAAAAAATCGACTTTTTTAATATATTTCCTAAACCAACAGAGTTACAAATGTGAAATTTTATATCTAAGTTAATTATTGAACATTGAATTTATATAAAAATTACCAAAATTCTGGGGTGGACGGAAGGGGTAGTTTACTTGAAAAAAAATCGACTTTTTTAATATATTTCCTAAACTAACAGAGTTACAAATTAGAAATTTTATATCTAAGTTAATTATTGAACATTGAATTTATATAAAAATTACCAAAATTCTGGGGTGGACGGAAGGGGTAGTTTACTTGAAAAAAAATCGACTTTTTTAATATATTTCCTAAACCAACAGAGTTACAAATGTGAAATTTTATATCTAAGTTAATTATTGAACATTGAATTTATATAAAAATTACCAAAATTCTGGGGTGGACGGAAGGGGTAGTTTACTTGAAAAAAAATCGACTTTTTTAATATATTTCCTAAACCATCAGAGTTACAAATTTGAAATTTTATATCTATGTTAATTATTGAACATTGAATTTATATAAAAATTACCAA
Source organism: Harpalus rubripes (assembly GCA_963082715.1). Lineage (NCBI taxonomy): Eukaryota > Metazoa > Arthropoda > Insecta > Coleoptera > Carabidae > Harpalus > Harpalus rubripes. The sequence continues at coordinate 55,941,637 of OY720459.1, forward strand.
AATTCTGGGGTGGACCGAAGGGGTAGTTTACTTGAAAAAAAATCGACTTTTTTAATATATTTCCTAAACCAACAGAGTTACAAATGTGAAATTTTATATCTAAGTTAATTATTGAACATTGAATTTATATAAAAATTACCAAAATTCTGGGGTGGACGGAAGGGGTAGTTTACTTGGAAAAAAATCGACTTTTTTAATATATTTCCTAAACTAACAGAGTTACAAATGTGAAATTTTATATCTAAGTTAATTATTGAACATTGAATTTATATAAAAATTACCAAAATTCTGGGGTGAACGGAAGGGGTAGTTTACTTGAAAAAAAATCGACTTTTTAAAAATATTTCCTAAACTAACAGAGTTACAAATTTGAAATTTTATATCTAAGTTAATTGTTCAACATTGAATTTATATAAAAATTACCAAAATTCTGGGATGGACGGAAGGGGTAGTTTACATGAAAAAAAATCGACTTTTTTAATATATTTCCTAAACCATCAGTTACAAATTTGAAATTTTATATCTAAGTTAATTATTGAACATTGAATTTATATAAAAATTACCAAAATTCTGGGGTGGACGGAAGGGGTAGTTTACTTGAAAAAAAATCGACTTTTTTAATATATTTCCTAAACCAACAGAGTTACAAATGTGAAATTTTATATCTAAGTTAATTATTGAACATTGAATTTATATAAAAATTACCAAAATTCTGGGGTGGACGGAAGGGGTAGTTTACTTGAAAAAAAATCGACTTTTTTAATATATTTCCTAAACTAACAGAGTTACAAATTTGAAATTTTATATCTAAGTTAATTATTGAACATTGAATTTATATAAAAATTACCAAAATTCTGGGGTGGACGGAAGGGGTAGTTTACTTGAAAAAAAATCGACTTTTTTAATATATTTCCTAAACCAACAGAGTTACAAATGTGAAATTTTATATCTAAGTTAATTATTGAACATTGAATTTATATAAAAATTACCAAAATTCTGGGGTGGACGGAAGGGGTAGTTTACTTGAAAAAAAATCGACTTTTTTAATATATTTCCTAAACTAACAGAGTTACAAATGTGAAATTTTATATCTAAGTTAATTATTGAACATTGAATTTATATAAAAATTACCAAAATTCTGGGATGGACGGAAGGGGTAGTTTACTTGAAAAAAAATCGACTTTTTTAATATATTTCCTAAACCAACAGAGTTACAAATGTGAAATTTTATATCTAAGTTAATTATTGAACATTGAATTTATATAAAAATTACCAAAATTCTGGGGTGAACGGAAGGGGTAGTTTACTTGAAAAAAAATCGACTTTTTTAATATATTTCCTAAACCAACAAAGTTACAAATGTGAAATTTTATATCTAAGTTAATTATTGAACATTGAATTTATATAAAAATTACCAAAATTCTGGGGTGGACGGAAGGGGTAGTTTACTTGAAAAAAAATCGACTTTTTTAATATATTTCCTAAACCATCAGAGTTACAAATTTGAAATTTTATATCTATGTTAATTATTGAACATTGAATTTATATAAAAATTACCAAAATTCTGGGGTGGACCGAAGGGGTAGTTTACTTGAAAAAAAATCGACTTTTTTAATATATTTCCTAAACCAACAGAGTTACAAATGTGAAATTTTATATCTAAGTTAATTATTGAACATTGAATTTATATAAAAATTACCAAAATTCTGGGGTGGACGGAAGGGGTAGTTTACTTGAAAAAAAATCGACTTTTTTAATATATTTCCTAAACTAACAGAGTTACAAATGTGAAATTTTATATCTAAGTTAATTATTGAACATTGAATTTATATAAAAATTACCAAAATTCTGGGGTGAACGGAAGGGGTAGTTTACTTTAAAAAAAATCGACTTTTTTAAAATATTTCCTAAACTAACAGAGTTACAAATTTGAAATTTTATATCTAAGTTAATTGTTCAACATTGAATTTATATAAAAATTACCAAAATTCTGGGATGGACGGAAGGGGTAGTTTACATGAAAAAAAATCGACTTTTTTAATATATTTCCTAAACCATCAGAGTTACAAATTTGAAATTTTATATCTAAGTTAATTATTGAACATTGAATTTATATAAAAATTACCAAAATTCTGGGGTGGACGGAAGGGGTAGTTTACTTGAAAAAAAATCGACTTTTTTAATATATTTCCTAAACCAACAGAGTTACAAATGTGAAATTTTATATCTAAGTTAATTATTGAACATTGAATTTATATAAAAATTACCAAAATTCTGGGGTGGACGGAAGGGGTAGTTTACTTGAAAAAAAATCGACTTTTTTAATATATTTCCTAAACTAACAGAGTTACAAATTTGAAATTTTATATCTAAGTTAATTATTGAACATTGAATTTATATAAAAATTACCAAAATTCTGGGGTGGACGGAAGGGGTAGTTTACTTGAAAAAAAATCGACTTTTTTAATATATTTCCTAAACCAACAGAGTTACAAATGTGAAATTTTATATCTAAGTTAATTATTGAACATTGAATTTATATAAAAATTACCAAAATTCTGGGGTGAACGGAAGGGGTAGTTTACTTGAAAAAAAATCGACTTTTTTAATATATTTCCTAAACCAACAAAGTTACAAATGTGAAATTTTATATCTAAGTTAATTATTGAACATTGAATTTATATAAAAATTACCAAAATTCTGGGGTGGACGGAAGGGGTAGTTTACTTGAAAAAAAATCGACTTTTTTAATATATTTCCTAAACCATCAGAGTTACAAATGTGAAATTTTATATCTAAGTTAATTATTGAACATTGAATTTATATAAAAATTACCAAAATTCTGGGGTGGACGGAAGGGGTAGTTTACTTGAAAAAAAATCGACTTTTTTAATATATTTCCTAAACCAACAGAGTTACAAATGTGAAATTTTATATCTAAGTTAATTATTGAACATTGAATTTATATAAAAATTACCAAAATTCTGGGGTGGACGGAAGAGGTAGTTTACTTGAAAAAAAATCGACTTTTTTAATATATTTCCTAAACCAACAGAGTTACAAATGTGAAATTTTATATCTAAGTTAATTATTGAACATTGAATTTATATAAAAATTACCAAAATTCTGGGGTGGACGGAAGAGGTAGTTTACTTGAAAAAAAATCGACTTTTTTAATATATTTCCTAAACCAACAAAGTTACAAATGTGAAATTTTATATCTAAGTTAATTATTGAACATTGAATGTATATAAAAATTACCAAAATTCTGGGGTGAACGGAAGGGGTAGTTTACTTGAAAAAAAATCGACTTTTTTAAAATATTTCCTAAACTAACAGTTACAAATTTGAAATTTTATATCTAAGTTAATTGTTCAACATTGAATTTATATAAAAATTACCAAAATTCTGGGGTGGACGGAAGGGGTAGTTTACTTGAAAAAAAATCGACTTTTTTAATATATTTCCTAAACCAACAAAGTTACAAATGTGAAATTTTATATCTAAGTTAATTATTGAACATTGAATTTATATAAAAATTACCAAAACTCTGGGGTGAACGGAAGGGGAAGTTTACTTGAAAAAAAATCGACTTTTTTAATATATTTCCTAAACTAACAGAGTTACAAATTTGAAATTTTATATCTAATTTAATTATTGAACATTGAATTTATATAAAAATTACCAAAATTCTGTGGTGGACGGAAGGGGTAGTTTACTTGAAAAAAAATCGATTTTTTTAATATATTTCCTAAACCAACAAAGTTACAAATGTGAAATTTTATATCTAAGTTAATTATTGAACATTGAATTTATATAAAAATTACCAAAATTCTGGGGTGGACGGAAGGGGTAGTTTACTTGAAAAAAAATCGACTTTTTTAATATATTTCCTAAACTAACAGAGTTACAAATGTGAAATTTTATATCTAAGTTAATTGTTCAACATTGCATTCCTGTAAAATATACCAAAACTCTGGGGTGAACGGAAGGGGTAGTTTACTTGAAAAAAAATCGACTTTTTTAATATATTTCCTAAACTAACAGAGTTACAAATTTGAAATTTTATATCTAATTTAATTATTGAACATTGAATTTATATAAAAATTACCAAAATTCTGGGGTGGACGGAAGGGGTAGTGTACTTGAAAAAAAATCGACTTTTTTAATATATTTCCTAAACTAACAGAGTCACAAATTTGAAATTTTATATCTACGTTAATTGTTCTTTTTGTTTACATTTACACCTTTTTTAGTATAAATAAGATAGTTTAAAGAATCAAAGAAGATTTTATTTACCCTGTAAAAGGTGTAAATGATATAAAAAACGTCGGTTTTGCAAAAATAAATGCCTGAATGAGGTTTCTAGTATTTGTTAACAAATAAATTAATGTTTTTATTAAATTTCAGATCTGTGGAGACGAGCTGCTGTTGACCAGAGATGCTGAGAAACAGAGACGAGGGTTGCGGACTTCCACCGTTGGAATTCAACTCCGCGGGGATTTCTATGTCAATATTTGTTAAGCTAGTTTTTAAAAATTATTTAGGGCCAGTTATTGACTGATAAAATTTTTTAGTATGTGCACTACATTTAATTGGGTGTCAATTATTGTAAAATACATTGTATTTGTTTTAAAATGAATAAAACGTATGGAAAAAATAATATATTCTTTTATTTTACAACCCTTATTGATTTTCAGGGAAAAAACGTACATTTTAAATTTTTTAAGTACTCTTCCCTTTTCTGTTACCTGGATACCATCAGAAAACTTCAACAAAATTCGACGAAAAGGGTGCCCAAAAGAGTAAATTTTTTCGGTGCATATGCTACTCTGATGTAGCATCTATACACGATTTTTGGGGGAATTTGGTGCATAGATGCTACATTAAAGTAGCATCTATGCACGATTTGTGTAGGGAATTTGGTGTATAGATGCTACCTTAATGTAGCATCTATACTCGAAATTTTCTTAAAAATGGTTCATGGATGCTTCTATTTGGTGCATAGATGCTACCTTATGAATTTGTGGTTGCCTATATTTTAGGCGCAGATATGTTGGGCACCCTTTAGAAATAGATTAACGAATAAAACATTTTTAAAAATCTTAAGATATTCTTTAGGATTTTTGCACTTACTTGTAACGTTTATTGACAGGTGCTGCCCCCTTGCGGCTGTTTTAAAAACTACATACGTATAGGGTAATAAAAATAAAAATCACTTTTTTAATATAAAAATATATTGTAAAAATACAAGACTTTTTGTTATAAATATAAATTTTATTTGTATTACAACAGAATGTTTGTTACCATCATACATTATTAGATTTATTAACAAATTTAGTGACAATTATGAACAGAATTATAACATAAATGAAACGTAGACATTTGTGTTTAAAAATTCTGTTCATAATTATTTCTTATTGTTTGTTAAAAAATTTGAAAACAATTTTTTAGCGTGCCAAACAGACTTTAGTTATAAAACTAAAATGTCACCAAATAAAATTATCATTATTTAGTTGTAAATTCTATTAAAAATTTAGCATTATTTTGTAATAAAAGTTTATTTTATTACAAAATAAAGATGCAAAATGATTAATAAAAAATACAAGTCAAATAATGATGATTCTATTTGGTAACATTTTAATTTTACAAGTAAAGCCTGTTTGGCACGTAAAAAATTGTTTTCAAATTTTTTAACAAACAATAAGAAATAATTATGAACAGAATTTTTAAACACAAATGTGTTTACGTTTCATTTGTGTTATAATTCTGTTCATAAGTTACTAAATTTGTTAACAAATAACTGTTTAGTTATAAAAGTAAAACGTTTGTTGCCAAAGAAAATTATTATTATTATGGTTATATTATTTGTCATTAATTATTTTGCATCTTTATTCTGAAAATAAAGTTTATCTGAAGATAAAACTTTTATTTACAGAATAAAAATGCAAAATAATTAATAACATATAATACAATCGTAATAATTTTATTTGGTAACAAACATTTTAGTTTTATAACTGATCCAAAACTCTAGTTATATATTTCTAGGGTATTTACTGCCCAATATATAATATATTAAATAGAGTTCCGTTTACAATACTTATAACTATTTAACAAATTAAATCTTGGGGTCCCTAAATAAGATTTCTTGTTCCCATTGTTAGAGGTACAAGATTTCTTATTCAGTTTAAGACTGATTGCGAACCTTTACATTAATTTTTTTTTTGTTACCACCTAACCTCCCACTTACCAAAATATATATTTATTAATGCAAAGCTTCGTTTACAATAAATACTTAAAATTTAACTTTACCCTGACCGCGTCTAAATGCTTAATACTAAATACAATTTTTCCTAAAACTACCTACTGTACGACTAATGTGACGGGTTTCAATTAAACAGAACATATTAAAAGATTGTTTTATTGTGTACATACATTTTAAACAGATATTTATGAAGAGGAAGCCATGGTCTGCGTCACCAATCGGCACTGCAATCTCGACGAGAGTGACAGAGCAGTACGGAGTTAGTTCTTCCAACTTATAACTACCGTAAAACTAAACTATTTATTTAATAAATTGTATATATAGGGAGCAACCGCCCTCAATTGCCAAACCCACGCTCCCCATATATACCATTTATTAAATAAATACAATTTCGTGTACAATAATATTTTATAATCTAACTTAAGCTATTGTAGAACCCCCCAATTTAAGTTGGTGAAGTGCGCAAAACAGCCTATCTTACGTTAATATCTCGTTCAAAGAAAAGCAAATCTAAGCCTATCTTACGTTAATATCTCATTCAAAAAATAGCAAATCTAAAAGTGTGAAGTTACGTTAATTTTTTTTCTCTCTCTCAAAAAGCAAAAACAACCCTTGCCTATCTTATATCTAAGCTAACTTATGTCTACGCAATCTATCTTATATCTAGACTATGCTAAGCTAAACGCGAAGTATGAGAGAGATATATACGAGCTAAGACAAAAAGTGAGAACGCCGGGGTGGTTCTCACATGTAGTTTACGAGGGGGTTAAGCCGACCCCACACGATGCACTGCATGTACGGCCTGCCAACGCGAGCTCCCTAAGGACAAGATAGACAGTTACATGTGATCTACTCGGCTTGGATGCCTGAGACAGCTACTCCCGAAGACATCGCCCGGTCTTAACCGCGATCCCTACCCCGAACGCGATCAACCCGTGTGCTCAAACAAAGTTTAATCAAACAAAAACATTACTTTGTCTTTAATTATTCGTTGCCATTAACATTAAATGATGATTACATACGTTGCCTCCGGATGAGGAGAGCACATAGACGCCATAAGAAAGTTTCCTGTGATAGCATTCAGGTTTGTTTAATTCCTTCTCATTCGAGTCTAGAAATCTAGAGCGTAGACCAATACGATGGTCAGCAAGCAACATTACAAAAGAATTAAACTGTCCCTAGAAACATTCGCACAAGTGCGAAGCGATCCCCCAGAATAAACAACTGGTTTCACATAGCATGGCTAACCATATCAGTCCACTCAATTATGGAAAATCGCGCACGAACCCTACCTTCCCATCCCACTAACCGTGATGTTAAACAAGGAAACCCGAACCCACATCAAGTTTCGAATCTCTCCCACCTTCCTGACCCTCTCACTGATTCTCTCACCCATTCGCATCATTCATGCCCCGATACATATATTTTTCTTTTCACATACACTCTCCCTAGATATCGTCTGGATAATCCGCGCAGTACGCATACCACGGTGGCAAACGTAGACGCACGATTTTATGATGAATCGCCAAGGAATGCACTTCAAATTAATCAATTTATTTTCATTTTTAAAGAAAACGCGTGTTTGCTCAACGGCGCGATGAGCCAAAGTTTAATTAAGACCTGAAAATACATTTAAAAGAACTTAAAACTATCTTAAAATCTACTATATTAATCTAGTCTTCTTGATGTCCGATTCCTGAAAGATATATATATATATATGCTAATCAAATGTTCCCAGATATTGATTTTATTGATAAATAGTCGATATTTCAATTTTAAATTGTTTCAATATTATACAGACATTCATGAAAGTTATATTTCTTTCAATGTAGTACTCAAAATCGAATTTGAATACAAGATAATATTTAGACATATATTATAGTCATATTCCTTTGACTACAAGTTCTCATGATTGAACATGAGAACAAATATTTTATAAAAAAATAAAGTTTCTTACCAGTTCATCTATCGGTGGCCGTCTACGCCGTAGAAGATCTATCTGGAACTCAGCAATCCTTCAGAAAAGCTGCCTTAGAAGATCTGCAGTGTTGAAATCCAAAGCTGCATCCAAATTCTCCAAGTTTCTCGACGTCTCAGACCAACCAAATGTCCGCCTATTAAATAATAATTATTAGTTTGCGGTATTCTTTAAACCATTTCAAAAAACTGTTGGATAAAATTTCGTATAGCAAACATGTCTTCATTGCACAAAACACTTGAGAAATGAACGTTTTCTGACATGTATCATGCTATATTTTATCGAACAGTTTTTAAAGAGCTTCAAATATATTTGAAATTTGCTTTAATTTTAATATTTCGAAAGCACATTTGATAAAAAATAGTGCAGAAAAGGCCACTCAGTTACTATAAATAAAATAAGTATATCATCACGGCATATTACCCATTGCTGGGTGTGCCAATCTACTTTGTACACAGATATCGGTAATTATGATGACATATTTGTACCGTGCGGGCGTTTACCAGACGTCACCTCATTGCTGGCGTGGAGAAAGCACCACTGGGGTCATTTTCATGCCATTTAAAATTCGAAATTATTTGGCGTCGGTCGAGATCGAACCCAGTTTTCCTGATTCGCGATCAGACACTCAGGCACGCGGCCACGAGACTCCAGTTACTATGATGTTGATATATGAACGTTTAACTCAAGCCACGTGAGATAAACGTTCATATATTAACATTACAGTAACTGTAAATGCGTTACTCTGCATTATTTTTTATCAAATGTTCTTGTTTCTATTTTGGTTCTTTAATATGTACTTTATGAAATTCATTCTTATAGATTGCTATAACAATGAACGCTTATTACCAAACTGAGCACCAGGTAATGCCAAAAGGCATTTGTTCAAATGATTTCTACACCATTTCCACTTGTAATTCAGAAAGCGTCATTTGTAATTCAGAATAACCAATTTAATTTGAGAACTCGTCAAATGTAATTCAGAATAATCAATTTAATTTCAGAAAGCATCAAATGTAATTCAGAATGCATCAATTTAATTTTAGAAAGCGTCAAATGTAATTCAGAAAATGTCGTTTGAAATTCAGAAAGCATCAAATGTAATTCAGATTAAATCATTTGTAATTCAGAACGCTGAAAGAACTGAAATACGTGTTAGCCTTGATTTGCAATAGCAATTTTTGTTTTGAAGTTATAATTTGTAATTCAGATCACTGAATTATTCATTGTAACGTTCTGAATTACATTTGACGCTTTCTTAAATTCAGTTGATGATTTTTGAATTATACTTGACGCTTTCTGAAATTAAATTGATGACTCTGAATTACATTTGACACTTTCTGAAATTGAATTGACGACTGAATTACATTTGACGCTTTCTGAAATTAAATTGACTATACTCAATTACATTTGACGCTTTCTGAAATTGAATTGAAGACTCTGAATTACATTTGGCGCTTTCTGAAATTAAATTGACGATTCTGAATTACATTTGACACTTTCTCAAATTGAATTGACGACTCTGAATTACATATGACACTCTCTGAAATTGAATTGATGACTCTGAATTACATTTGACGCTTTTTTAAATTGAATTGGAGACTCTGAATTACATTTGACGGTTTCTGAAATTAAATTGACGATTCTGAATTACATTTGACACTTTTTGAAATTGAATTGACGACTCTGTAATACATTTCTCGCTTTCTGAAATTAAATTGACTATTCTGAATTACATTTGTCATTTTCTGAATTACATTTGACGCTTTCTGAAATTAATTGAGTATTCTGAATTACATTTGTCACTTTCTGAAATTGAACTGACGACTCTGAATTATATTTGACGCTTTCTGAAATTAAATTGACTATTCTGAAGTACAAATTATGCTTTCTGAAATTGAATTGACTATTCTGAATTACAATTGACGCTTTCTGAAATAAAAATCTGGTGTGGCCAACACAATACCACCCGCCATTTATAGCCCGAGTTAAAATTGGATTCTAAGGACCTTAAAGCGTGGTCATTTAGCAAAATCTCGATATGCGATTTTTAGCACGATCCCTATACCTCCCTTACCAAGGGTAGCGGGAGGTAAAAATGACCATTTCTGAAATATAAATGGAAAAGGTGTAGAGGAGCTATACCCATAATAACTATAACCTTGTTCCATTCAACATTGCACAAAATAAGGAATAGTTTTGCCCTCTCTGATTGGCTGAAATTGGAAACAAAAGACAAATTTACCCAATGTAATTTCGGGTATTTAAAACTGACGCTGATGTCAGAGCCATCTGCTGATTAAATGTAACATGGTAGCATTTTTTTAGTGACATTTATTAAAGTATGTATTTTTGTCATACTGACATTTACCCTTCAAAAAAATATATTTTTACATCTAAAAGATGTTTAAGAATACATGTATTCTAAATACAGCAAATGGATACATGTATTAAGTATACTCTTGGCACTTTTGTCTATGGGACAATTTATTTTTACAAGTTCTTTACTATTTTTGATTAGTATAATATTGGCAAAAACCGCAGGATATGTGGCGACAATTTCTGGTCTTATTGCTAGCTTAATATGTCTGCCAACATCTTTCAAAATCCGTTCATTCTACAGGTAAACATATTATCAAAATTTTACAACATCCCAAAATATATTTCTATTTCAGCGGCGAGGTTCGAACCCACCATTACGACATGCACAGCTATCATAGATACATGTTATATATTTCACTTACCGTCCAAACTTTTTGCGTGATGATCTGTTGTGCATCGCTGTTTGAACACGAAGCTCCATCCAGGGCGATGTCCCAAGGTTTGTCCCAATATATCACCAGACCAAGTGATAAGAAGTTTGTGGATATCGTGCAAATTTTGTTTCAATGTTGTGGTGTTTTCACGTATCAAGATTGGGCAATGAAGAGCTGGGTTTACAGCCAGAAGCAGCAGATATTTTGTGGAGGGTATGTTGATATTTTGAGTGTTTTTGAAGTGTTGTGTTTGGTCCTGAAATGATTTGAGACGTTAGTTGACGTTCTTAATGTTAGTGTAAGAGGATTAACTGAATTTGAAATGGTTTTAATGTACGTTTACAATTACTTTAGACCCTGTTTAATTTATAATTGTCTAACTTAGAAACTTCCTTTTTTTGAAGACGGACTTATGTTTTAAACAATGTATCTTGAACGTAATGGTCACCGTTCTCTATGGACCGATACAACCGATTTCTCAAGCTCCTTTACATGATCCAACATTCGGGCTATTTCCTGCCGAATAAGATTACAGGCGTTAAAGTTGTGAGGGTAATAATGTTCCCCTGACGGTTCATCTATGTGATTTTTTATGGGGATATCTCAAGATCATCCTACAACCCTGCTTCAATTGAAGAATCTTATTCGGTAGGAAATAGCCCGAATGTTGAATCGTATACAGGAGCTTCAGTGCATAGAGAACGGTGACCACCACCTTCAAGTTGTTTTGTTTAAAACTGCGTGATCTAAAACTTCCAATTATGTTCTTTCATTTGAAAAATAAATTGTGAAAAATTGTCAGCCATCAGGATTCGAACCCGAGACACATACCTTGCCTGGATAGTGCTCTACCAACTAAGCTATTCGCAATCGAAATTAACGCTAGGGGCGCTGATTTTCGAAACAAGATGACCGCCATACGATGGGTTTGACATATGACAGTTCAAATTGTTCACTGTGTTTCGTTGACTGTGTATAGAAACCGAATTTAAAAACTTATTTATATGAAGGCGCTAAGTATAAATATATCACTCTGTTGTCACTTATTTAATATGGCGCTTGTACGATTGATTTCCGTAGTTTCGATTTGTGCCACTAGAGGGGGAATTTTATCTACGATTGCGAATTTCTCGATGGCTAAACAATCTTTCACTTTTAAGGTCGTATAACTGCTGAGGATTTATTAACGCAATTTTAGGCTGTTCTGTATAATTTTAAGACAGTTAAAAATATTTAAAATATTTAGAATAAATATCAAACAGTTTTAGAAAAGACAAAATAAACTAGAAACTAAATAATAGGTACGTGCTATCGGTGTCAAATCTTCCTACTTTTTCTAGTAGTAGCTGAATGGTTGTTATTAGGAAAATATATGGAGTGGGGATAAATTCAAAATTTTACTAGACGACTGTCACCCGCGCTTTGCTGTCTCGTTTGTAAATTAAACACCTTTACGTTTTAGGTTTTTACGGATTATTTAAAATGGAAGACAACAATAAAAAAAAAATATTTAATATTAGGGTTATAATATCTTTTTAGATAATAATGGACCTTTTCACTTTAAAGAGATAGAAGATAAGCGCAATCTATGGCGTTTGTTTCTAAAAAATTTAGACGTAAAATGTGAAAATATCTCAGATAACTTTAAAAAATCTAATCGAAATAAGTTACAAAACCTTTTATTGAAGTTAAAATGTCTAACGATGCAAATTTTCACTGAGAATACAGGGATTTTAATGACTGCAATATTTTTGACGTTTCGTTTGACAGCTTAACTGGCAGTTGTTCGCGCCATTTTCTTATTATTTGCAGCGATAGAAAGAGATAGCCGTTAAATTGAAAAGGTCCATTATTGTAATCTAATCTAAACTATTATTCACGAAAGATTCAAGGTCATTTGTGAGCCGTCTGATATAATATTACTTGCAGATAACTTCATTACATTTCGTTTGCATAGGCGTGCAATATGAAATATTTATGAACACATTTTAACTGAAAAAATAAGAGTAATTTATTTGAAAATTATGTTTCTTTCTGAATAATGCCTTTGTGAAAGATTTATGTTCTTCACTCATGTTTTTGCAAATTTCAAATACATAGACTTCACTCTAAACCAAAGAATAATAATTTGATTTAAACGTCAACGCCACTGGGTAAATATTAGCACAGAGGGCAGTGTAGTAGATAATTAGGTATATGTAATTCTACGACATATGTCATTATTATTTATAGTGTGTTAGAAAGTAATGCCGCTATTTACGTATATCTGTCACACCACATAAATTAAATAGACATAGGTCAAATAATCTTTCTCTGTCTAATACAAAATGTTGCTAAGCTACTGCTATAAAGTGATGTGTATTCTTTCTTCGAACAAATGACCTTGAATAGTCATCTTTCGTGAATAATAGTATATATTTTCTACATTTTCAATCTGTAACATTTGCATATAACTAAGAAATACATAATCTCTGTTCCATTTACGAGTATATGTTATTTGACAGTTATTTGCTACTAACCGTTCTATTGCTTTAAGAATATTCTTATTGTAGTAGGAATATTTCTGACACCGATAGAACGTACCGACAAATGCATGTTTTAAGCATCAACTGTACCACTTTCGATGACGTAATATACAACATTTGCATCAATTAATTCGATATTTGTAACCGTAATTATACGCCTATTTTTGTATTTAATATTTCAAGACACTATAAATTTCGACCCGGATTATGTAATTTCTAATTATAGTACATACAACTTTTAATATTATTTATGCTAGAAAACCATTAATACTCAATATTTTCATGTTTCAAGTCTATATTTTTAATAATAATTATATAATATCCAGCAACTACCAGAACATTCACGATTCATTTTACAACAAATTAAATATATTCAAACAATTTAAACTTACCAAATGCACATATCACATCACAAAATTAACAATTAAACCCTTTTCTGGGTTTAAAAACATTTATAACATTAAATTTTCAACAAAAACTTTTTTCATTTCTTCAATCATTAGCGACTGAGACCAACAAAAAGTCTTGTTATTTAACACTAAATTTCGTCCGTTCAAACAATTTTAACATCCGAAACATTTATTTTATATTATAAACTTAATAATTATACACTTTTCCACTTTGAAAAACGTTTAAAATATTCAATTTTCAGCTAAAACTTTCACATACGTCATTTCTGTGTCTACAACCTCCATTTTTTCTGGTTGATTGTTCAGTAGCGCCATCGTGGTAAAACGCTGAAGTTTTACAATTTCACATATAGGTTGAATAAATTAATGATGATTTTTGTGACGCCACAATGTTAAATCTGCATAAGACGTCATGATCATACTAATTTAGCTGGGGTATATGTGAAATATAATTATGAAAGTTTAGCGTTTTAGCACGGATGGCGTTACTGGTATTAAAACTGGAAAATTTCATAATAAATATAAATTGTTAACAGCTTAAAACATGAATATTATTTATTTTTGATGTATTTAACATATTTATATGTAACTTTTTGATGTATTTATTTGTTTTAGGCAATTTGCGAAAGCTCCAGCCAAATTACAATTTTCCCCGACAGCTAATTGCAGATTAACGCAACTTTCTAGCGTCCCCTACTCTTGTTGTAGAATAGATTCTATGAGCCCTTGCAAAAATTTCGACTTAAAATGTTCTGGGACAGATACTGTAAACGTACACGGATGTATAACAAAACTTTGTAATTTTATTGTATCGATTTTATTTTCTGAATTGTCGATATATCTGGTAATAATTATAGTTATAGTAAGTTTTATTTTGCAGATTGTGAGAAATAAGAAATAATTTGATTCTTTTTAGCTCGCTTTACTAAAATTACAATATTTAGAAATGTTTGAGATTTGTGGAAAGTCGTGCAATCAAGATGAGTTACAAAAACTGTAATTTTTCATTTTTGTTCAGTTCTTATGCGAGGGTCGCGCTAGAATTATTGAGAATAGATCATATTTTTTAATTTTAATATATTTTAAAAGTTCTCAACCAATTTTTTTGGGAATGCTTTTAAAGTAATTGTTGAGAGATTTAAAAACTGCCTAAGCTGCAGACTAATTACATGGGACTTAAAAACTGCCAAAGCTTTCTAATTATTGAGGGATTTAAAAGCGACTGTGGTCCGTAAAAACTGCCAAAGTTGACAAACTAATTACTGGGAAACTTAAAATAAATAAAAACTGTCTGATTAATTTCTGGTGAGTTAAAAACTGCCGCAGGTGTCCAAACTATTTATAGGGAGACTTAGAAACTGTCAAATTAATTTCTGGGGACTTAAAAACTGTCAAAACTCTTGAACAAATTACTGGGGAACTTAAAAATTGTTAATCTAATTACCGGGGACTTAAAAACTGTCTAATTAATTTCTAGCGAGTTAAAAACTGCCACAGTTATCCAAATTATTTATAGGGAGACTTAAAAACTGTCAAATTAATTTCTGGGGACTTAAAAACTTTCAAAGCTCTCTAACTAATAACTAGGGGATTTAAAAATTGTCAATCTACTGTCTGATTAATTTCTGGCGAGTTAAAAACTGCCACATGTGTCCAAACTATTTATAGGGAGACTTAGAAACCGTCAAATTAATTTGTGGGGACTTAAAAACTTTCAAAACTCTTGTACAAATTACTGGGGGCCTTAAAAACTGCCAAATATGTCCACATTAGTTAAAGGGTAATTTAGAAACTGTCAAATTATTTTCTGGGGACTTAACAACTGCCACAGCTGTCTGGGGGACTTAAAAATTGTCAATCTAATTACAGAGGATTTAAAAACGGTCTGATTACTTTTTGGCGAGTTAAAAATTGCCACAGTTGTTTAAAGTATTTACAGGGAGACTTAGAAACTGTCAAATTAATTTCTGGGGACTTAAAAACTGCTAGAACTCTTGAACAAATTACTGGGGGCCTTAAAAACTATCAATCTAATTTCCGGGGACTTAAAAACTGTCTGTTTAATTTCTAGCGAGTTAAAAACTGCCACAGTTATCCAAATTATTTACAGGGAGACTTAGAAATTGTCAAATTAATTTCTGGGGACTTAACAACTGCCAAAACTCTTCAACAATTTACTGGGGGCCTTAAAAACTGTCAAATATGTTCACATAAGTCAAAGGGAGATTTAGAAACTGTCAAATTATTTTCTGGGGACTTAAAAAATTGTCAATATAATTACCGAGGACTTAAAAACTGTCTGATTAATTTCTAGCAAGTTAAAAAGTGCCATAGTTGTTCATACTATTTATAGTGAGACTTAGAAACTGTTAAATTAATTTCTGGGGACTTAACAACTGCCAAAACTCTTCAACAATTTACTGGGGGCCTTAAAAACTGTCAAATATGTTCACATAAGTCAAAGGGAGATTTAGAAACTGTCAAATTATTTTCTGGGGACTTAAAAAATTGTCAATATAATTACCGAGGACTTAAAAACTGTCTGATTAATTTCTAGCAAGTTAAAAAGTGCCATAGTTGTTCATACTATTTATAGTGAGACTTAGAAACTGTTAAATTAATTTCTGGGGACTTAACAACTGCCAAAACTCTTCAACAATTTACTGGGGGCCTTAAAAACTGTCAAATATGTTCACATAAGTCAAAGGGAGATTTAGAAACTGTCAAATTATTTTCTGGGGACTTAAAAAATTGTCAATATAATTACCGAGGACTTAAAAACTGTCTGATTAATTTCTAGCAAGTTAAAAAGTGCCATAGTTGTTCATACTATTTATAGTGAGACTTAGAAACTGTTAAATTAATTTCTGGGGACTTAACAACTGCCAAAACTCTTGAACAAATTACTGGGGGCCTTAAAGACTGCCAAATATATCCACATAAGTTAAAGGGAGATTTAGAAACTTTCAAATTATTTTCTGGGGACTTAAAAACTGCTAAAACTCTTGAACAAATTACTGGGAACTTAAAAATTGTCAATCTAATTAGCGAGGACTTAAAAACTGTCTGATTACTTTTTGGCGAGTTAAAAACTGCCACAGGTGTCCAAAGTATTTACAGGGAGACTTAGAAACTGTCAAATTAATTTGAGGGGACTTAAAAACTGCCAGAGCTCTTTAAAATTACTGGGGGGTCTAGAAAACTGTCAATCTAATTACTGGAGAATTAAAAACTGTCAAATTATTTTCTGGTGATTTAAAAACTGTCGAAGTTGTCAAATAATCACAGGGAGACTTAGAAAATATCAAATTAATTAGTGGACTCTTAAAAACTGCCAAAAAGCTGTTACAGTAACAGATTAAATTTAGACGATATTTTAAATTTTACAATTTAATTTCAAATGACAGATGTTTAAAATAATCTGATGCACCCTCCACGCCTGCAATGAGTGCCCGTGAGGTGACGCCTGGTAAGCGCCCGCACGGTGCAAATATATCATCTTTACCGATATCTGTGTACAAAGCAGATTGGCACACCCAGCAATGGGTAATAAGCCGTGATGATATATTTTTATTTTTTTTATATTTATTCTCAATAATTCAAGCGCAACCCTCGGCACAAATTGGGTACAGCATATAATTTAAAATATTCTCAGACTGTATAAATCTAGACACTTTAATCTTTAAATCTATGCCTAATTTGTGTATTTATAAATGTTATTTACAAAAATCCATTCTAACCTTCATGATTTTAGTGAAAGCGTAAAATCTGTGCCTCCTTGTCAAAGAGGCATATCTGAAAAAGAACTAAAAACCGAAAAACTAAACTCTCCAAAGAACAGTGCCGAAATAAAACCATCTTGCCAGATACAGTTAGTTATAAAAAATTACCGCGCATATTTAATAAATACTAATAATACTGTCATTACCAGAAAACAATCTACACAATCCACCAAATCTGCTACAAAGGAATCGGAAACCGGTTATACGTCTCCGAAAAAGAGCGACTATGATTATGACTATGAATACAAAGACGAGACTCGAGGCAGCGACACATACGCGTCTCGAGATTATGAATATTCCTCGAAGTATTCTCGGACGCCTACCGCTCGCTACGCACAGTATTCTCCGAGGTATCGAAGGCTGCGACAAGAGAGCGCGTTGCCAGTGAAGATAGGGATGTTGATACCGCATGCACAAAGACCGCAGACGATACAAGAGAGCTCGGAGTCGCTAATAGCGTATGAATTGTCGAATAGTTTGTCGGAGTCGGATATAGGGGACGATGATCGCAAACGGAAAATACCGAAGAAGGTTTCGTTTGATGAGGCGAATTTGGTGTGTAAGAGGAGTTCGTCGAGCGCGGATTTGGAAGTGAGGTCGATTTCGGCGCCCAGAATTAAACCACAAAAATAATGTATATTATAATTATTTATAAATTAATAAATAAACATGTTTAAGGTCCCTAGAATACGATTTTCATTTCAGGTTTAGGACGTGTCGTACAAGTGTCAATCAAATATTTTCATTCACCAAATAAGTTTTGATCTTTTGGAAGAATTGCGAAAAATTCGCAACAGGCGACATTTTAGAAATATTTAAATAAAACTTTGTCCAAACCGTTTTAAGATTTGGAATTGAGTTAGTTTATATATTAAACCCCGTAGAACACGAATATAGTGTTAATTTGAAAATAATTTAAACAGTTGAGAAGTTGTATGTAAAATAAAATGTATTGTTTTGGTGCAAATTTTTCCCAATTTTTTCCAAAATTTCTACCCTATTTTCCGTAATCCCTAAGGCCTTTTTGACACTTTCAAATTATTAATATAGTAGATCGACCCTCCAGAGTTTGTTTTTGCAAGAATTAACACTTTTTTTTTAAATGAAATTGAGATATTGGCCTATTTTTAACATCAAATTATTCCCAATTATTTTCAATGAATTCTCTAAAGACTGAATATGTGTCATGAGAAATATTCGTTTTCCGGGAATGGACTGTGTCATATTTTAAGTTAGAGCTCAACGTTTCTCCGGCAGTCGTATGGGGCATCTTCAGGAGCAAGGGGGATAGTACTGTCTTAAACAAGGTTACCCGACGTGTCAACCACGCTAGAGGCCGAGTTTAAGCAACAAGAGGGGGAGACTCAGTTTACAAGGTTACCCGTCGTATAAACCACGCTAGAGGCCAAATAAACCAAGTGACGAAGGAAGCCCGAGAAGACAGTTATATACTAATCTAAAGATACGGTAGATGAGCAAAGCTAATGAGGACCAATGGGAATCGAGTGCGTAATGGTAGATTGGGCGTGTCGTGTTCCGGGAATCACCGGTTTCCACATGTGGCTCAAGAAATAGCCATAATCCCGATTGATGTTATTAGGATGTTTCCATATTTCTAAAGTTTCCCTGTATGTACGTCTGTAAAACTCAGGGACAGGAGCTAAAATGCGGGAATTTTCAAATAAGATGTTATGTCCTGTGTTGTGTTGGTGTTCTGCGACCGCAGATGTTAATACCATATCATTACGCAGACAGCGTTTGTGTTCTGACAATCTAGTGTGAACACTCCTTCCTGTTTCACCTATGTATACTGTGCCGCAAGAACAAGGAATACTATAAACACCGGGTGACGACAAGGGTTCGCGTTTATCTTTAGTTTGGGGGAGTATTTCTGAGATTTTTTGTGGAGATTTAAAAAAGACGTTAATATTGTTTTTATTAAGAATTCTACCTATTTTATCCGAGAATCCTTTAATGTAAGGGATAGATGCAAATGTTTCGAACGAGGTATCCACGGGTTTTTTGGGTAAAGGGTTTAATTGTCTATGAATTACATTGATTAATTTTACGTCATAGTTGTTCTGGATTAAACTATGTCTGATGTGGTCAAGCTCCTGCTGATTCACTCAGAATAGGTATTTGTTCTAAGTAAGTGAGCATCTGTGCATCGTAAAATCATATCAGGGTATATTTACAGACAAAGATACTCTAGAATGTTTATTATATAATCAATTAATAAGTGGTAAAGCAGATGATATTATTATGTTATACGTCTCCGAAAAAAGTGACTATGACTACGACTATGAATACAAAGACGAGACTAGAGGCAGCGACACATACGCGTCCCGAGATTACGAATATTCCTCGAAGTATTCTCGGACGCCTACCGCTCGCTACGCACAGTATTCTCCGAGGTATCGAAGGCTGCGACAAGAGAGCGCGTTGCCAGTGAAGATAGGGATGTTGATACCGCATGCACAAAGACCGCAGACGATACAAGAGAGCTCGGAGTCGCTAATAGCGTATGAATTGTCGAATAGTTTGTCGGAGTCGGATATAGGGGACGATGATCGCAAACGGAAAATACCGAAGAAGGTTTCGTTTGATGAGGCGAATTTGGTGTGTAAGAGGAGTTCGTCGAGCGCGGATTTGGAAGTGAGGTCGATTTCGGCGCCCAGAATTAAACCACAAAAATAATGTATATTATAATTATTTATAAATTAATAAATAAACATGTTTAAGGTCCCTAGAATACGATTTTCATTTCAGGTTTAGGACGTGTCGTACAAGTGTCAATCAAATATTTTCATTCACCAAATAAGTTTTGATCTTTTGGAAGAATTGCGAAAAATTCGCAACAGGCGACATTTTAGAAATATTTAAATAAAACTTTGTCCAAACCGTTTTAAGATTTGGAATTGAGTTAGTTTATATATTAAACCCCGTAGAACACGAATATAGTGTTAATTTGAAAATAATTTAAACAGTTGAGAAGTTGTATGTAAAATAAAATGTATTGTTTTGGTGCAAATTTTTCCCAATTTTTTCCAAAATTTCTACCCTATTTTCCGTAATCCCTAAGGCCTTTTTGACACTTTCAAATTATTAATATAGTAGATCGACCCTCCAGAGTTTGTTTTTGCAAGAATTAACACTTTTTTTTTAAATGAAATTGAGATATTGGCCTATTTTTAACATCAAATTATTCCCAATTATTTTCAATGAATTCTCTAAAGACTGAATATGTGTCATGAGAAATATTCGTTTTCCGGGAATGGACTGTGTCATATTTTAAGTTAGAGCTCAACGTTTCTCCGGCAGTCGTATGGGGCATCTTCAGGAGCAAGGGGGATAGTACTGTCTTAAACAAGGTTACCCGACGTGTCAACCACGCTAGAGGCCGAGTTTAAGCAACAAGAGGGGGAGACTCAGTTTACAAGGTTACCCGTCGTATAAACCACGCTAGAGGCCAAATAAACCAAGTGACGAAGGAAGCCCGAGAAGACAGTTATATACTAATCTAAAGATACGGTAGATGAGCAAAGCTAATGAGGACCAATGGGAATCGAGTGCGTAATGGTAGATTGGGCGTGTCGTGTTCCGGGAATCACCGGTTTCCACATGTGGCTCAAGAAATAGCCATAATCCCGATTGATGTTATTAGGATGTTTCCATATTTCTAAAGTTTCCCTGTATGTACGTCTGTAAAACTCAGGGACAGGAGCTAAAATGCGGGAATTTTCAAATAAGATGTTATGTCCTGTGTTGTGTTGGTGTTCTGCGACCGCAGATGTTAATACCATATCATTACGCAGACAGCGTTTGTGTTCTGACAATCTAGTGTGAACACTCCTTCCTGTTTCACCTATGTATACTGTGCCGCAAGAACAAGGAATACTATAAACACCGGGTGACGACAAGGGTTCGCGTTTATCTTTAGTTTGGGGGAGTATTTCTGAGATTTTTTGTGGAGATTTAAAAAAGACGTTAATATTGTTTTTATTAAGAATTCTACCTATTTTATCCGAGAATCCTTTAATGTAAGGGATAGATGCAAATGTTTCGAACGAGGTATCCACGGGTTTTTTGGGTAAAGGGTTTAATTGTCTATGAATTACATTGATTAATTTTACGTCATAGTTGTTCTGGATTAAACTATGTCTGATGTGGTCAAGCTCCTGCTGATTCACTCAGAATAGGTATTTGTTCTAAGTAAGTGAGCATCTGTGCATCGTAAAATCATATCAGGGTATATTTACAGACAAAGATACTCTAGAATGTTTATTATATAATCAATTAATAAGTGGTAAAGCAGATGATATTATTATGTTATACGTCTCCGAAAAAAGTGACTATGACTACGACTATGAATACAAAGACGAGACTAGAGGCAGCGACACATACGCGTCCCGAGATTACGAATATTCCTCGAAGTATTCTCGGACGCCTACCGCTCGCTACGCACAGTATTCTCCGAGGTATCGAAGGCTGCGACAAGAGAGCGCGTTGCCAGTGAAGATAGGGATGTTGATACCGCATGCACAAAGACCGCAGACGATACAAGAGAGCTCGGAGTCGCTAATAGCGTATGAATTGTCGAATAGTTTGTCGGAATCGGATATAGGGGATGATGATCGCAAACGGAAAATACCGAAGAAGGTTTCGTTTGATGAGGCGAATTTGGTGTGTAAGAGGAGTTCGTCGAGTGCGGATTTGGAAGTGAGGTCGATTTCGGCGCCCAGAATTAAACCACAAAAATAATGTATATTATAATTATTAATAAATAAACAAGTTTAAGGTCCTTAGAATACGATTTTAATTTTAGCTTCAGGACGTGTCGTACAAGTGTCAATCAAATATTTTCATTCATCAAATAAGTTTTGATCTTTTAGAAGAATTGCGAAAAAATCGCAACAGGCGACATTTTAGAAATATTTAAATAAAACTTTTTCCAGATGGTTTTAATATTTGGATTTGAGTTAGTTTATACATTAAACCCCGTAGAACACGAATATAGTGTTAATTTGAAAATAATTTAAACAGTTGAGAAGTTGTATGTAAAATAAAATGTATTGTTTTGGGGCAAATTTTTCCCAATTTTTTCCAAAATTTCTACCCTATTTTCTGTAATCCCTAAGGCCTTTTTGACACTTTCAAATTATTAATATAGTAGATCGACCCTCCAGAGTTTGTTTTTGCAAGAATTAACACTTTTTTTTTAAATGAAATTGAGATATTGGCCTATTTTTAACATCAAATTATTCCCAATTATTTTCAATGAATTCTCTAAAGACTGAATATGTGTCATGAGAAATATTCGTTTTCCGGGAATGGACTGTGTCATATTTTGAATTAGAGCTCAACGTTTCTCCGGCAGTCGTATGGGGCATCTTCAGGAGCAACGGGGATAGTACTGTCTTGAACAAGGTTACCCGACGTGTCAACCACGCTAGAGGCCGAGTTTAAGCAACAAGAGGGGGAGACTCAGTTTACAAGGTTACCCGACGTGTAAACCACGCTAGAGGCCAAATAAACCAAGTGACGAAAGGAAGGCCGAGAAGACAGTTATATACTAATCTAAAGATACGGTAGATGAGCAAAGCTAATGAGGACCAATGGGAATCGAGTGCGTAATGGTAGATTGGGCGTGTCGTGTTCCGAGAATTACCGGTTTCCACATGTGGCTCAAGAAATAGCCATAATCCCGATTGATGTTATTAGGATGTTTCCATACTTCTAAAGTTTCCCTGTATTTACGTCTGTAAAATTTGATTGGCATCTGTGACAGAATAATAAACAACAGATTTGACAGATGCCACCAAAACAACATCGCCGCAACAGCCTGCCAACATCGACCCGCCCTTATTGAAAAACCCTTTATATGTTATCACTTTGGAACATCCTGCTATTCTCCTAACCTGGCACCAATCGATTTTTACTTGTTCTCACGGCTCAAAATGAAATTGAAGGGACAACGTAAATATTAAACAAATATTCTGTAAATACTTTTAATAATATTTTGTACATATAAAAGCATATTAACTTATTTCTATTAATACTATATCTATATCGAGTACGCAGTCTTTTTACATTAAATATTAACACTTTGTTTCAACTCCAAAAACTGAAAAGGTACATGCAACGTACAATGTTTATGCTCTACAACAAGATGGCCCCTCCGGGACGACGCCCCAACCACCATCACCGTATCCCCCTTCATCAACATGGGCCCCTCGTTCGTCCCATCTTCAGGAAAAGTCATCTTCATGACTCTAGTCTGCGGATAACCCAACTTAGTATTTCCTGTCACTGTATAGCTTCTGCTCGGTGGAACGGGAGGGGGTCGTTCTAGATCCAACCCAAAAAGGGTGCAAGTTTGCTGTATGATTTTATTATCGCATTTTTCATTGGGGTCTGGGGGTGGAGTCCCCGCAATTGGTTGAGGTCTCGGGCGAGTTTGATTGCGCGATAATTGTTTTTCTTTTCGGATGGTTGCCCATCGTGAACGAAGACGAAATCCGCGCCATGTTGCTTGGATGATTGTGGCGCTTTTTTGGCGGGTTCCAGTGCGTAATTTTTCCAAGTGTTGGCGGATTCCTTCGCTGAGGAATATATGGCGTTTGCCTAAAGCCCAACTTGTTGATACGACAGTGTTGTGTTGTTTGGAAATCATGTCGATTACACATTGTAAAATTAAATGAGAGTCGTCTATTACTTTGTCTTCGGCGCGGTTCAAACGCGCGAAAGGCGCTAGGAGTCTGTAACGGGCGTTGAACGCTTTGAAACGCATTCTATGCGGATATCCTCCAGCCATTAAATTCACGGTCTCTAAGACTTGTAACGACCGAATTTGTTTAACGACAATTGCTCGATCAAACCGATTAGATGTTTCCGTACTGTTGCTACGTATACACCGGACAAAATGTGGTCTCGCGTGAACTAAAGTCCGTAATAAGTTATCAAGTCTAGTATGAAAATCTTGCGTTAAAATCGACACAGGTTCATCGCCGTTCAATAAATCTGTATGACTTGTGGGAGAAAAGCGAAAACTGACTCCGCGCGGGACTTTTTCTAAACTGTATAACGCCTTTAATTCGCTGCCGAATAGATGTGTTGCAAAGCCAAAATTACAGTTGTGTTTGTAAAAAACAGCTACTAAATCATCAGGGATAACGTCTTTGTTAGTATCGAGAAAATCAGATGCGTCGTACACAACGCGCCCGGCGAAATGTTGTATGCCGAACAATCGCGCTTCTAACGGTTTTGGTTCGAATAATCGACTATTGTGTTTGTGTTGTACGCGCATTTTTGCCACGTAAGACTCAGCCGAACCTCGGATGGAACATTCAACGTCTAACATACTTAATAATCCTGTTCTTAACGACGATATTAAATCAATACATGGGACATTATCAACATAATCAACTTCAACTTCGCAATTTATTCCTTCATCCCGACAACTTTCAATCGATGATTTAAAAATGTGTGTATTATAAAAATGTTGCATAGTTTCAGCGCATAAATTGATACATAAATGTTCTAGCTGACTCGGTTTAGGATCTTCATAACCAAACATATCTAATATTCCGATAAAACCATCCGTGGCGTGTCTGACAGCGTTGTTCAACGCTGCCATCGATTTCGACCCCGCGTTAGTCCCGCCAATTGTACTAGCATGCTGGCTAGTAACCTCCGCTTGATTATGCACGCTTTCATTCGAATCGAACAAAAACAAAGCATTGTCAAGAGGCACTTAGCAAGGTACAAAGGCTAGCCTGCTTAGGGATAACAGGAGCTATTGTCAACCACACCAACATCGGCAATGGAAACTCTGTTAAGCTTGCCCCCACTACACTTAGTGGTAAAATCAAGGGCAATTAGCGGAGCATATAGGATGAAAGTTTTCTCAAAAGAGGATAAATGCAGAAATGGACACTCTGAAATTTATACAGAGATGAACAAGCACTCCACTTTACAGATGGTGTCTGATAGAATCAATAAGATGTATACCATCGACAAAACCTACAAGATAATAATTCCTGATAGGGATGCATGGGAACATTCTCAAGGTCCGGTTGAAAAAGATGACATAGTCATCTATACAGACGGCTCCAAAACAACCAACGGAACCGGAATACATGGGGCAAAAGGACTAAGGCACAACCAATCGGTTGGACTAGGGACAAATGCAACAGTATTCCAAGCAGAAGTACACGCAATATTAACCAGCGTGCAATTACTATTGGAGAAGAACTACCACAATAGAAGAATCTCCATAGTAACAGACAACCAAGCCGCACTCAAAGCTTTAAACTCGTGCGAGGTAGGCTCAGGATTAATTCTGGACTGCATCCACAGATTGAATGCCTTAGGAGCGAGTAACAAACTAAGACTGATATGGGTACCCGTGCACTCAGATATCGAAGGAAACCGGGTAGCCGACCGTCTTGCAAAAGACGGGACAAATATACCTTTCATAGGACCCGAACCTGCCTGCGGAATAACTGCGGAAACAGTTAAACACTGGACAGCCATATCAGGCCAGAGACACTCCAAGCTCTTCCTGAACGAGCCATCCAAGAAAAGAACTGACAACTTACTCTTAATGAGCAAGCAAGATGTTAGATTAATAACAGGACACTGTCAATTAAATAAACATTTGCACAGGTTGGGCCTTAAACAAGAACCAACGTGGAGAGGATGTGGAGAAGAGGATGAAACTCCTCAACATCTAATATGTCACTGCGAAGAATTTATGGCAAGCAGACATAGTCTTTTAGGAGCGAAGAAATTGCATACTGAGACACTAAAGGACATCAGTCTAAAGAAAATCATGGAGTTCACAAAACAAACAGGACTTCTAGAATAGAAGTAAAACACGGAGGGTACAATAGACCAGAAAGGTCGCAGTACAGGGACAAAGATGAACCACCTCTCGATGATAATAATAATAATAAAAAACAGAGACAAAGTATATGTTATCACTTTGGAACATCCTGCTATTCTCCTAACCCGGCACCAATCGATTTTAACTTGTTCTCACGGCTCAAAATGAAATTGAAGGGACAACGGAAATACGAAATAAATAATCTGTAAATACTTTTAATAATATTTTGTACATATAAAAGCATATTAACTTATTTCTACTAATACTATATCTATATCGAGTACGCAGTCTTTTTACATTAAATATTAACACTTTGTTTCAACTCCAAAAACTGAAAAGGTACATGCAACGTACAATGTTTATGCTCTACAACAAGATGGCCCCTCCGGGACGACGCCCCAACCACCATCACCGTATCCCCCTTCATCAACATGGGCCCCTCGTTCGTCCCATCCTCAGGAAATGTCATCTTCATGACTCTAGTCTGCGGATAACCCAACTTAGTATTTCCTGTCACTGTATAACTTCTGCTCGGTGGAACGGGAGGGGGTCGTTCTAGATCCAACCCAAAAAGGGTGCAAGTTTGCTGTATGATTTTATTATCGCATTTTTCGTTGGGGTCTGGGGGTGGGGTCCCCGCAATTGGTTGAGGTCTCGGGCGTGTTTGATTGCGCGATAATTGTTTTTCTTTTCGGATGGTTGCCCATCGTGAACGAAGGCGAAATCCGCGCCATGTTGCTTGGATGATTGTTGCGCTTTTTTGGCGGGTTCCAGTGCGCAGTTTTTCCAAGTGTTGGCGGATTCCTTCGCTGAGGAATATGTGGCGTTTGCCTAAAGCCCAACTTGTTGATACGACAGTATTGTGTTGTTTGGATATCATGTCGATTACACATTGTAAAATTAAATGAGAGTCGTCTATTACTTTGTCTTCGGCGCGGTTCAAACGCGCAAAAGGCGCTAGGAGTCTGTAACGGGCGTTGAACGCTTTAAAACGCATTCTATGAGGATATCCACCAGCCATTAAATTCACGGTTTCTAAGACTTGTAACGACCGAATTTGTTTAACGACAATGGCTCGATCAAACCGATTAGATGTTTCCGTACTGTTGCTACGTATACACCGGACAAAATGCGGTCTCGCGTGAACTAAAGTCCGTAATAAGTTATCAAGTCTAGTATGAAAATCTTGCGTTAAAGTCGACACAGGTTCATCGCCGTTTAATAAATCTGTATGGCTTGTGGGAGAAATGCGAAAACTGACTCCGCGCGGGACGTTTTCTAAACTGTATAACGCCTTTAATTCGCTGCCGAACAGATGTGTTGCAAAGCCAAAATTACAGTTGTGTTTGTAAAAAACAGCTACTAAATCATCAGGGATAACGTCTTTGTTAGTATCGAGAAAATCAGAGGCGTCGTACACTACACGCCCGGCGAAATGTTGTATGCCGAACAGTCGCGCTTCTAACGGTTTTGGTTCGAATAACCGACTATTGTGTTTGTGTTGTACGCGCATTTTTGCCACGTAAGACTCAGCCGAACCTCGGATGGAACATTCAACGTCCAACATACTTAATAATCCAGTTCTTAACGACGATATTAAATCAATACATGGGACATTATCAACATAATCAACTTCAACTTCGCAATTTATTCCTTCATCCCGACAACTTTCAATAGATGATTTAAAAATGTGTGTATTATAAAAATGTTGCATAGTTTCAGCGCATAAATTAA
Source organism: Harpalus rubripes (assembly GCA_963082715.1). Taxonomy (NCBI): domain Eukaryota; kingdom Metazoa; phylum Arthropoda; class Insecta; order Coleoptera; family Carabidae; genus Harpalus; species Harpalus rubripes. The sequence goes on from OY720459.1 coordinate 55,969,974, forward strand.
TACACAAATGTTCTAGCTGACTCGGTTTAGGATCTTCATAACCAAACATATCTAATATTCCGATAAAACCATCCGTGGCGTGTCTGACGGCGTTGTTCAACGCTGCCATCGATTTCGACCCCGCGTTCGTGCCGCCAATTGTACTAGCATGCTGGCTAGTAACCTCCGCTTGATTATGCACGCTTTCATTCGAATCAGAACTTAACGTCCCTAACGTACTCCCCAATCGCTTCAAACTATTCGCTCGTCTAACAATCGTCGCGACAGTTCGACAATACAAAGCCTTCGCCAAGCAATCTCTAGTCATATTGCTCATGTTAGCATCGCAAACGCTTTTTAACAATTGCCCACGGGCGTTATGCGTCCTTGAAGTCAACCCTCTGAACAGAGCAGCGCCCGAGACCCCTAAAAGTCCAGCAACTGAATTTAATTCAGTTTTGCCGTTGACATCAACTTCGATTCCTTTTCCGTCGATGAATTGGACGTTGCCGAGAAGTAAAACTGCTGCTAGGACGCGCACTACGTCCAGGAATGGGATTCCTAAGATTCCGAGGCATGTTTTCCAGGCTTGAAACCTGAGGAATTGATGGAAATCATTCCACAAGATGTGTATTTGGTTTTAGTATCAAGCCATGCTTATTCTACAGTTGTTAGCAAATTCTTAGCCGAGTTTTGTGCGTCAGGTTAAGTGCAAGTTTTGTGCGTTAAGTGCAAGTTTTGTGCGTTAGGTTAAGTGCAACTTTTGTGCGTTAGGTTAGGTGCAAGTTTTGTGCCTTAGATTAAGTGCAAGTTTTGTGCCTTAGATTAAGTGCAAGATTTGTGCCTTAGGCTAATTGCAAGTTTTGTACCTTAGATTAAGTGCAAGTTTTGTGCCTTAGGCTAAGTGCAAGTTTTGTGCCTTAGGTTAAGTGCAAGTTTTTGCCTTAGATTAAGTGCAAGTTTTGTGCCTTAGACTAAGTGCAAGTTTTGAGCCTTAGGTTAAGTGCAAGTTTTGTGCCTTAGGTTAAGTGCAAGTTTTGTACCTTAGGTTAAATGCAAATTTTGTGCGTTAGGTTAAGTGCAAGTTTTGTACGTTAGGTTAAGTGCAAGTTTTGTGCGCTAGGTTAAGTGCAAGTTTTGTGCGTTGGGTTAAGTGCAAGTTTTGTGCGTTACGTTAAGTGCAAGTTTTGTGTATTTCCGAACGAAATATTTCTTCAATCTTCATAAGTCCAAATCGTATCCAAAAAACTCCAAATATTTGATATAGATCACATAATTTTTATATCAAACAATATGCGATTTGTTGTTTCCGAAAAATGTTAAGTGCAAGTTTTGTGCGTTAGGTGAAGTGCAAGTTTTGTGCGTTAGGTTAAGTGCAAGTTTTGTGTATTTCCGAACGAATTATTTTCAATATTTCTTCAATCTTCATAAGCCCAAATTGTATCCAAAAATCTCCAAATATTTGATATACATCACATAATTTTTATATCGAACAATATGCGATTTGCTGTTTCCAAAAAATGTTCGAAATTTTCAACGAAGAATCTCAAACTATTCCACGTAGATTTCACCAAAAAATAATCACTCACATACACCAAAATACTATATATTAATCAAGCTTGTTTCAGCGCAGTTATGTGCAAGATGGGCGACCAATCCTCATGCAGAGTTATATTTTCATTCATTTTTAAACCATTTCAAATCCATATAAACCAAAATAAACCATTACCAATTTTAAAAAAATGTTCCTACCTTGTGGCGTCTTCCTGAACGTCCTGTCTCGTGTCGCCATGTTTCAAATACTTCAAAGTCGATGGACTGCATCCCTCAAGATTTAATTTCGTCCTTTCTTCCGCCGAAAGCCCAGCTAACATTTGATAAAAGATGTGGTAGTTTTTTTCGCCCCCAAGTGGTCGAATGACTCGAGTTTGGTCCAAGAAATAACAGTGGATTTTGGTTCGGTACAAGGCGCCATCAGTCACTTGTACTTCGATGAATTGACCCTGGAAAGATTGATATTGTTTAATGTGGTGCACTCCCTACGCCAGAAATGAGTGCCTGTCGGGGGGAAATTACCGAAATCTGGGTACAAAGCAGTATGGCACACCCAGAAATGCCGTGGTGATATATATTTATTTTTTAAAATAAATGATTGTTTTGAAAAAGAAACACATGAACAACGAAAATAACTATTAGGATAGTTAAAATATTGTTTAAACATAGTATTGTTAACCTTGCCTAACCTAACCTATATAATTATTTTTCAAGTGTGCGTCAAATGGAAATATGGATTAAATATTTAAATATAAACAAATTGTCAACCGACTTTGACCCCCCACTTAATATTATTATTTTTCAAGTATTTGTCTTAATAGAAGAATATGTTGACAAAGTTTCATCTAAATCGAAGGTAAGGCAAACACATCACCAACTTCACCTTTAATTTATATTTAATTTCTGAAAACTAGACCTTGAAAAAAAAATAGTCGTATATTTTTGCAAAAAGAAACAAATTATCAACGAAAATAACTGTTAACATTGTTAATCGGTTAATATTTCATATAAAATCAAACAATTTTAGACAAATCTTGAATAAATTCCAAAAAGTTTGGTTCAAGTATTCAGGTAATTTTCTGGTCTAAATAATATCTACAACTATTAAAATATGAAGTAGGAACAACCGTATAAACTCCCAACATATATTTAAGTTACTATTTAAATGTATTTTACCCTTTTAAACAACAATTTTTGATATTACATACACCAGAAAGTTCCGTATAACCTTAATTTCTGTTTGCACTTTTGGTCAAATAAATGCATTTACCTTGTATTTTATATTGAAGTATATTGATTTGAACCCCCGTATTTGCACTTTTTAAACGTTGTTTCAACCACTTTTTAATATTATGTACATTAAAATAGTCTACAAGTTTTATAATCTCATGTTTCAAGTTCATATCGACTGAGACAACCAAAAAAGTTTTATGTTATTAACACCAAATTTCTTTCGTTCAAACAATTTTAACACTCGAAACACAAAATTTATAGTATAAAATTAATAATTATACACTTTTTCGCTTTTAAAAACGTTTAAAATAGTTAATTTTCAACTAAAATATCACACAAACTAATGTTGTTGTCTAACAATCGCCATTTTATCTCGCCGATTGATCACTAACGCCATCCGTGGTAAAACGCTGAACTTTTAATAAAAATTTATTGCCGTATATTTTTGAAAAAGAAACACATTATCAACGTGAATAACTGGTAACATTATCAGGTTCGGTTAATATTTCACATGAGATCAAACAATTTTAGACAAATCTTGAATAAATTCCAAAAAGTTTGGTTCAAGCATTCAGGTAATTTTCTGGTCTAAATAATATCTACAACTATTAAAATTTGAAGTAGGAACAACCGTATATACTCCAAACATATATTTAAGTTACTATTTAAACGTATTTTGCAACAATTTTTGATATTACATGCATCAGAAAGTTCTGTAACCTTAATTTCTATGTTTGCACTTTTGGTAAAATAAATGTATTTACCTTGTATTTTACATTGAAGTATATTGATTTGAACCCCCGTATTTGCACTTTTTAAACGTTGTTTGTACCACTTTTTAATATTATGTACACTAAAATAGTCTACAAGTTTTATAATCTCATGTTTGAAGTTCATACCGACTGAGACAACCAAAAAAGTTTTATGTTATTAACACCAAATTTCGTTCGTTCAAACAATTTTAACATACGAAACACAAAATTTATAGTATAAAATTAATAATTATACACTTTTTCGCTTTTAAAAACGTTTAAAATAGTTAATTTTCAACTGAAATATCACACAAACTAATGTTGTTGTCTAACAATCGCCATTTTATCTCGCTGATTGATCACTAACGCCATCCGTGGTAAAACGCTGAACTTTTAATAAAAATTTATTGCCGTATATTTTTGCAAAAAAAAAACACATTATCAACGTGAATAACTGTTAACATTGTTAGGTTCGGTTAATATTTCACAAGAGATCAAACAATTTTAGACAAATCTTGAATAAATTCCAAAAAGTTTGGTTCAAGTATTCAGGAAATTTTCTGGTCTAAATAATATCTACAACTATTAAAATTTGAAGTAGGAACAACCGTTTAACTCCAAACGTATATTTAAGTTACTATTTAAATGTATTTTACAACAATTTTTGATATTACATGCATCAGAAAGTTCTGTAACCTTAATTTCTGTTTGCACTTTTGGTCAAATAAATGTATTTACCTTGTATTTTATATTGAAGTATATTGATTTGAACCCCCGTATTTGCACTTTTTAAACGTTGTTTGTACCACTTTTTAACATTATGTACACTAAAATAGTCTACAAGTTTTATAATTTCATGTTTCAAGTTCATACCGTCTGAGACAACCAAAAAAGTTTTATGTTATTAACACCAAATTTAGTTCGTTCAAACAATTTTAACATACGAAACACAAAATTTATACTATAAAATTTATAATTATACACTTTTTCGCTTTTAAAAACGTTTAAAATAGTTAATTTTCAATCAAAATATCACACAAACTAATGTTGTTATCTAACAATCGCCATTTTGTCTCGCCGATTGATCACTAAAGCCATCCGTGGTAAAACGCTGCTTTTAATAAAAATTTATTTACGTATATTTAAAAAAAACACATTATCAACGTGAATAACTGTTAACATTATTAGGTTCGGTTAATATTTCACGAGATCAAACAATTTTAGACAAATCTTGAATAAACTCCAAAAAGTTTGGTTCAAGTATTCAGGTAATTTTCTGGTCTAAATAATATCTACAACTATTAAAATTTGAAGTAGAAACAACCGTTTAACTCCAAACATATATTTAAGTCACTATTTAAATGTATTTTATCCTTTTAAACAACAATTTTTGATATTACATACACCAGAAAGTTCTGTATAACCTTAATTTCTATGTTTGCACTTTTGGTAAAATAAATGTATTTACCTTGTATATTGAAGTATATTGATTTGAACCCCCGTATTTGCAGTTTTTAAACGTTGTTTGTACCACTTTTTAATATTATGTACACTAAAATAGTCTACAAGTTTAATAATTTCATGTTTCAAGTTCATACCGACTGAGGCAACCAAAAAAGTTTTATGTTACTAACACCAAATTTCGTTCATTCAAACAATTTTAACACACGAAACACAAAATTTATAGCATAAAATTAATAATTATACACTTTTTCGCTTTTAAAAACGTTTAAAATAGTTAAATTTTCAACTAGAATATCACACAAACTAATGTTGTTGTCTAACAATCGCCATTTTATATCGCTGATTGATCACTAACGCCATCCGTGGTAAAACGTTGAACTTTTATTAAAATTTGCTCTTATAAATATAGTCAAAACAAAATAAAGATGATTGTTGTGATGTCACAATGTTACAATTGCATAAGACGCCATCATCACGATAAAGTTAAATGTACTATATACGAAACATATTTATTTTTATATTTTTAGTGACGCAATTTGATTTAGCGCGTTCGTAACGGATAAATACAAGTTTTTACGACAGTTTTTAATAAAATTTAATTATTGTTTTTGTAAAAATAAATGCTTTGACTTACAATTCTGCTGGATTCCGAGTTTGTGGCAGTTTTGGCGCTTCCCAAAGATCGTAAAACTGTAAAAGCGGCTGCTAAATGTTTGAAAGCGTCAGTTTCTGGTCCACCGCCAGCTACAGCAAACAGTTGTCTCAACAATAACATCGACGCATGGCTTTTGCCGCTTCCACTTGTACCTAGAAAAAATAAACAAATTCTTCAATTTTTACAACAAAAATTATTATTGATGTATCGATTTTTAATAAAATGTAACGTACCTGATAATATTATGGCTTGAGGGTAGCCCGTTTCAGACTGTTGGCGGACTGCTTCTTGTACAACTCTGTTCAGTTGGGCACTGAGGGCCAGCCCTCTTGTGCTGCTGAGGGTTAGAGGGTTTCCAACATCCCTATAAGGGTTGACGCAGAGAAGTATGGGCCCCACATTCGTCTAGAATTAAAATAAATTGTTGCAAGAAGGCTGTTTGTTTTTTAACACTGCTAAGATAGCAAAAAACAACAATAATTTAAACATTTTCATGAGATTAAATAAATTTAAATCGCAAATATAAACGAAAATAACACTTGGCAGTAGATTTCAAATGATTTCGATGCAGAAATAAATAAAATTCTACTCACGATTCACGCATTTTAATCGCCAGTGTAATGTGAAATATTTGCGTAATATTCTTGTAATAATAGATCGATTCCCGTAACAATTATTATTTCAGAAGTTGAACTAACACTTTATTTCACTTTTCTATATGTTTTTTCTTATGTGTTTCGAGTTTTAACGATGAAAATGAACATTTTATTACAGCAAAATGCAAACCGACGCGTCTTCGCCATTTTTGTTCAACAACATGTTTTAGCTGTGATGATGCGCGCGCATACGCGAACTACTACGTGATCCAATAAATTTGGAAATCAATTTCGCAAAATAAAAATAATTTAATATTTAATGAATTAAATATCAATTTTAAATTTATTTATGTATTTTAGGCGTTTTTAAAAATATACGATTTTTTTTTATATATATTTGCAGATTATAATATTTTTATGTACCCTTTTCCCAATTGCCTACCTCAGTTTTAAGGTGTAAAATAGGCCATTATTTGTGTTGTTCTGTTGAAAATATATAATAAATTAATCTTACTGTTCCTTTAACATAAATGCTTGCCTGATTTTTTTTTGAAATTTCCTTTAGGAATGAAAACTGCAGTTTCAAAAATCAATCAAAAATACCATTTTTGTGAATGGAATTGTCAATTTTTTGTTATAATCCGAGTAGGCAGGGAATCCATTCACTGCATTTTACTTCCTTGTAAATAGTAAAGGAAGTATTGTAATCGCGAAAAATTTCGGTTTTCGGGAATCCATTTTGACTAATTTCGTCGTGACGTCTGAACGTACGTATCTCGCATAACTCAAAAACGGTAAGCCGTAGAAAGTTGAAATTTTGTATTTAGGACTGCTATAACATCTAGTTGTACACCTCCCTTTTTGGTCATTACATAATTTCCAGAAATGGTACTTTATTTGAAGCCTATAATATATTTTAATGAAAAACTATTTTAAAATATGATTCAAAACTGTTCAAATTTGGTATATAAGACTTTTATGTGGAATAACATAGTAGATTTTGGTCAAAACAGGCTAACAGGAAGTGATATATTACCAGAAGTTGTTAACAGTTTTTCTTGAATAAAATGGTTTTATTTTGATTTTAGAAATAAATGTTTCAAATAAGAGTTTTAGAGAATTAAATTCTGCGGCTAGCACATTAAGTATTATTAAATTAGCCCTTTGTATAAGCGAGATATGTAAATTTAATACTTATACACTTTTTGGTTTTTGTAATGAAGCTTGCTATGGATTAGGACAAAAAATAACAAAAAAAAAAAATAGATGTTAATGTCAAATTACGTCAAACATGTGCAATTTTATATACTTCATATTGGTCTTGCGTATAAGAAAGTCGTGTGGTGTCCACATCAAATTTTTAAAATATAATTTCATCTGAACGTATAAGCAAAACTAAGACTGTCGGTGAAAATCCGGTGAAAAATTCCTATTAATAAGCGAGTTATAGTCCTCCGAAATTTGAAAATATAGATGTGACGTCACGTATATAAGTTTTTATACCAAACTATTTTTTTCGTGGACCTAAATGTTCTTGAAATATATGCTATTTCTAAACTATATTTATAAAAATAAATGAATATTATTATACTGTACAAGTCGACATGATTTATAATTAGAAATGTATTTAAATTATTAACTTTAATGCAAAATATTTATATTCAAATAAAAACTGTTTGAGAATTGCACGATTGGACTGATAGCCACGCCTCCGCTATTTGAATTTCTCTACTTCCATTGGTAGTAGGCTTCGCCACTAATTGGGTATTCGTTACATATTTATAGGTGGTCTTTGAGTCGCCAATCAAAATAATATATATGGATTTCATATGAGTGACGAGCTGCTATAACAAAAATCCCATTATTTCCGAAGTATTTCAATTATGTCGTTTTATTTCTTTATTAATATTTATTATTAAGCATATACTTTGCGGGGTGTAAGGTAATGGGTGCTCTGGGTACGTTTGCTCGAAACGTAAACGTATCTAGAGAAGCTCGTTTAAGTGTGTATAATGGAGTGCTAGTGCCTGCTTTGATGTATGGATGCGAATGTTGGGCATGGACGGGAAAGCATAAAAAGAGAGTGGCTGCCATGGAAATGAGGTATTTACGTGGTGTATGTGGATATGTAAGACGGGATCGCGTGAGGAATAATTTGGTGTATGAAGAATGAATGGTTAGGAAGAATGTTGTTAAGAGGAATGAGCCAGTTGAGATGGTTTGGTCATGTGGAGAGAATGAAGAGTGAACGTCTTGTAAAGCGTATATATCTTGGTGAAATTGAGGGTGTTCGATTGCGTGGCCGTCCAGTGTGCAAGTGGATGGATGTGATTGATAAGGTACTAAAAGAGAGAAAGTTTCCGAATGGGAAGAAAAGAAGAGCGTGTATGAATGCGATTATGAATGTGGCCGAGGCGAAAGAAGTGTGCTTAGACAGGAATGTGTGGCGAAGGATGATTGTTTCGTAACTATTATTGTGGTCCGGTTGCGGTATTTCGCTACCGAAAATCGGTCACTTTAATATGTTAAGAGTGAGAAATATATGTTGTACCTATGATGTCAGGTTAGTAAGAATGTTGTTGAAAGAGAGACTGATTATTTTTTGGATGATGTTAGTTTTATTCTTTCGGGTTTGTGCTAACCCACTAAGTGGGAAATGCGTGATTTTATGTATGTATGTACTTTCAATATTTTTTTCCTAATTTCTCTTAAATCAACTGCGCTTTAATCCCTTATTACGATATTTATAGTCAATTTTTCTGACCATAGGTTGCCAGTGGCAATCAAAACTTGTACTATTTGTATAATAAACATATTAATGTATTAATTATTTTATTAAATTGCTTATTATCCATACATATTTCCAAATATTGACTGTGGTAGTATGAAATTAATTTGTTTTGTAAGACAGACAGGGTACCCTCTGTTCCCTGTAATAATTGTGAGTGGTCATTGAACACATATGACCTTGAACAAGTGTTTGCGTGCGTGTGTATGTGTTAAGCCTAAGGCAGGACCAGTATACCTGCAGTGCAAGAGATTTCTTGACGAAACATACTATTATTCTTCAAAAAGTTAAAGTTAAAAAATGCAAAACTTACGTAAAACTGTCCATTGGAGAACCTAGCCGCGACCGTCTTCATAACCGCGTCTTCCGTCAGCGGTCCCTGCAGATGTATCAAGTCCTCCAGGTCATGTTCTCTGCCCCCGGTGTCCAAATTCACCACCTGGACCGGGGCCCTGGGCGGGGGGAGGGGTGTAGCGGGTGCTGCAGGTGGTGCGTGGACCGCTGCGGTGGTGGTGACCGCCTGAGAGGTGACGCGACCACCTGGAGGTGTACCGGGACATGGTTTTACGGTAGAGACGTGTAGACGGTTTCGAAGGGTCACTAACTCGGAGGATAGTGTGCGGAGACGTTGTTGGAGATGGACTGCTTCGTTTGAAGATGAGGCATCTGAAATGAAGAAGTTACATTCGTAGGAAGATGCAAACATTAACTTTTGGTTTTGTAAAAAATGGTTGCTTTTAAGGAAAAAATTATATACGAGATAGAGGAGGGAAATTTCTTTTTCTTGGATCCTAACAACTACTAACAACTAACAGAGTTGTTAGGACCTCTGGCATGGTTGACATGTTGAGTAATCTTGACTACTCTATTTAACTTTCCCTTGTTGTACTACTGATGATGAGAACTTAGTTCTAGAAATACGTATTTAGTTTTTATTAAAATTAATTTTAAGGTTAAAGGGTAATTTTATTAGTTTTAGTTTTTTATTTAATTTATTAGGGTGAAGTGTAAATATTAGACAATGGGGTATGTGACCATATTCGAATTTCAATATATATGTCATAAAGTATAAAAACTAACCACTGTAGCTTCTCATTATAATAATAAAAACCAAATATTAATTTGTAATAATCTTGTTATTCACAATTTTATGTTTTGGAGAACGGATATATGCCGTAAGTATGTTAGAATGGTGGACGAAGCCAGATATACTGCGGGAAGGAAAGAGACAGTTATAAATCAGCCTATCAGCGTCGCGTTTATGTTATGGTAGGTATGGCAGAGTGTGGCATGGTCACATCTGGCTATAACTATCTCTTTCCCTCCTAGTCTAACCGTCTTTTTTCACGCTTCTGCCTTTGTCACGTCACAAATCCCTTCCCCAAATTTTTAATAATTATTTTCTCGTAAATTACGAATAATTAATCGATGTAAAAAAATACGGGTATTTTATTTTTTTGTCTGGTATCATATTACGTAAAAATAAAAATTTGGTCACACCCCATTATTATTAATTAAAACAAAGGTTTATTATACTATAATTAAATATTAAAAAGGTATTAAATAATTACAAGTACTAATATTAAACAATTATTTAACAAACTAATTAAGACTAAAACTATAATTAACTATATAACACTAACACTATTTATTTATTTATTTAACCAATTAACACTACCATTTATTTCACTACTCCTTCCAATCTTAGACTGCCGGTCTGTTGCAGACTCTTGTAGACTGTTTACGCGATATTTATATCACTATATTTATATCACTATATATACTTATATCACGTTCAACTGTCCGCCTATCGTTCTCCACAGCGTCTATATACTTAACTGACTCAACAGCGTTTGTATATTCAACTGCTCGGACAGAAGTCACACTTTTCACCTCACTATCTGTCTATTTATGTAACTCTCTGTCTAACTTCCACAGCTTCAGTATCACCGACTGTCCGTATGCCACAATTCTTCAACACCACTGCCGAGTATCCACTTCCACTTGCCGTTACTGTCCTCGTACACTATAGCTTCCCAATACTCGTCAACACTACCGAGTATTTCCATCCACAGCTATCCCAGTTAACCAGTAACTTCCCGAGTCCTCCATTCGACACTATACTGCATACGCTCACCACGATACTGCTGTACTTCACTAACACTCTATGTGAATGTCTCTATATGTCTCTCCATGTAACTAACTAATTCCCGAGCATAGCTGCGTCCCTTTTATACAGCTGCCATTAACTTCCAGAGAGCTCTAGAATGTTCGACTGCATAATAACAATGAACGCGACTTGTTTGTTTACGTAGCCCGGCTGCTAGCGCGATTGCGTCATCACTATACTTAGACGCTTCTTCAGCGTAGCAGCTGGGCTCACACGTTACCATTACATTTAACCTTAAACTCCATTTATTATTAAGCGTTTTTTATTGTTCGTTAGATTTTGAAATGTCGTCTTCAGAGTGCGGCAGAACCAATAGAAATCAACTACCGAGACACTTCATATAGACATCCTTTTATGGAATAAATTATATATAATTCACGTGTATGATTGTTTTATTTAATATAAATTTCTTAGCTTGAAGCTAGATGTTCTAAAACTTTCTAATAGATTTGCACGATTTATGAGATGATGGAAAATGAGTAGACGTTAAAATATGAGACCAGCTTTGGAATTAGAAACGATAGAAACATTATACATGACTAATATACATCTAATTTTTGTATACAAGTACATGAACGTGTATATAATAACTTCGTATTGTTGCATAACTACTTTCCCTTGTCTAAACAATCTACAAAGCTGTCTAAAGATTTTAAAATCACATAAGATTTTTGGGTATGAGGATGGTGTGATTTAAAAAATTAAAAATTCTGAAAATTTGTATTTAAGTAGTTTGAAGGGTGTAGATTTAAGATTTTAAAACCACAGGTCGATATCTCTTTTCGTGTCCGAGATATTCATCCTCAAAACTTTGCTCAAAAATGCTCATTTTTGGGTAATATCCCAAAAATGGTCAATTATACACCGCTGGCGATATCACTATTAGATTCTACGAGCAAAATTACATAAGCATACCAATTTTCATAATTTTTGAACAACTATTACAATCTCCAGAAGGAAAAGTCTTAAAATGGCCAAAAATCGCAAAAATCTAAGGTGTACCCCTTGCGATTTTTTCAGTTTTTGACGATTTTAAAGAATGTTTAATAACAAATGTATACGTTGGAATATTTTGATGAAAATTGCTACACTTGTGGTTTTTGGTACGAGGAATTTACTGGTGAGGTCGTTGAAGGTGTACCGCACACCCATTTTTTGGTATAAGGATGGTGTGGTTTAAAAAAGGGTCGAATTTTTTAAAAAATTAAAAATTCTGGAAATTTGTATTTAAGTAGTTTGAAGGGTGTAGATTTAAGATTTTAAAACCACAGGTCAATATCTCTTTTCGTATCCGAGATATTCGCCCTCAAAACTTTGCTCAAAAATGCCCATTTTTGGGTCATATCCCAAAAATGGTCAATTATACACCGCTGGCGATATCACCATTAGATTCTACGAGCAAAATTACATAAGCATACCAATTTTCATAATTTTTGAACAGCTAGTACAATCTCCAGAAGAAAAAGTCTTAAAATGGCCAAAAATCGCAAAAAATCTAAGGTGTACCCCTTGCTATTTTTTCAGTTTTTGATGATTTTAAGGAATGTTTAATAATTAATGTATCCGTTAGAATATTTTGATGAAAATTAGTATACTTATGTTTTTTGGTACGAGGAATTTACTGGTGAGGTCGTTGAAGGTGTACCGCACACCCATTTTTGGGTATAAAGATGGTGTGGTTTCAAAAAGTCGAAATTTTCAAAAAAATAAAAATTCTGAAAATTTGTGTTTAAGTAGTTTGAAGGGTGTAGATTTAAGATTTTAAAACCACAGGTCGATATCTCTTTTCGTGTACGAGATATTCGTCCTCAAAACTTTGCTCAAAAATGCCCATTTTTGGGTCATATCCCAAAAATGGTCAATTATACACCGCTAGCGATATCACCATTAGATTCTACGAGCAAAATTACATAAGCATACCAATTTTCATAATTTTTGAACAACTATTATAATCTCCAGAAGGAAAAGTCTGAAAATGGCCAAAAATCGCAAAAAATCTAAGGTGTACCCCTTGCGATTTTTTCAGTTTTTGGCGATTTTGAAGAATGTTTAATAACAAATGTATCCGTTAGAATATTTTGATGAAAATTGGTATACTTATAGTTTTTGGTATGAGGAATTTACTGGTGAGGTCGTTGACGGTGTACCGCACACCCATTTTTGGGTATAAGGGTGGTGTAATTTAAAAAACGGTCGAAATTTTTAAAAAATTAAAAATTCTGAAAATTTGTATTTAAGTAGTTTAAACGGTGTAGATTTAAGATTTTAAAACCACAAGTCGATATCTCTTTTCTTTTTCGAGATATTCGATATTTTATACAAAAAAGTGAATACACCCTTTCTCTCGGTTATTATTGCAGATACATATATTGCTTATTGAATTGTGTGAAAATTGTAATTACGGAACTTCCGGTATAATCAGAAGTAACATCAATTTTGTAAATTTAAATACAACCTATACTATTTTTAGTTACATAATATTTATTAAAACAGGTGAAATTTTAAACCAAAGTTCCGCGTGAATCAAATTAAGTCTTCTTATTCTTCTTCAAAATCGCTCATTTTAGACTTTAAACAAACACAACTCAGAGGATACACAGTTCGTATTTCAAATTTATGTAACTGACAGATGAATATCTGTCAAAGAACTAATCATTTCAAATTACGTTTTAAAAATAGTAAACAGAACCATAGTTATATGGAATGGAATTTAATACAGTTTCCAGCATAAGTACATATTTAAGTATGTATATTTAAATTAATAAAAATCTAATGGCGGGAGGTATAGTGTTGGCCACATCAGATTTTTTGTTTATATGATTAAACAACTCTGCAATATCGATGTAAATTTCGTTCAAAACCCAATGCTAGGTGTGGATAGAAAGTTACGTCTTGTGGAAGAACACGACCATCTTTATTTAATTTAAGTTCTAAATATTACAAAACTTTAAATAAATTGATGAAATTTGTATGCCAATGACACATATGTAATTCCATGTTTTGTGTGCCCCTCCCAAATAAATGTTTGTCTCTACGCTTATGAGATACATATGAATGTCTTTTAGTAAAAACTATTAGCCAATAGAATAGAGGCTTACTGGGCAGGTAGGTTGGTTATCAGAAACCAAAAGACCTCAAACAGGTAGAAGTAGAATACAATATTATATACACAAATATATGACAAAAAGAATGTCTGTAAAAGGTCGGAATACGGAAAACCGAGACCCATTGAGAACATATAAAAAGAAGAAAGAATTTTCTCATCTGAAGATATTGAGAAACACTTGTTAACATTGCTAAATTACGCAGACTATGTGTGTGTATGTGTGTGTGTTTGTTTAGTAAAAATGTACAATTTTTTGTGCATTCCGGAAATGGTTGAAATATTTATATCATCACTTAATGACCTTGGAATGGTATGACTAGCGAATGAAAGTTGACGTTTATATTATTTTATAGATGTGGTTTCTTTTGAAACCCTAGAGAAGAATAGAATTGTACGAAATATTCAGATATGAAATTTTTGCATGAACCCATTTAATTACTGGACTAGGAAAGCACAAAAATACATCACTGTGTCTGGCTGAAAATAGATGGCCGACTACAATAACTGAATATCAAAACAGGGGTGCGTTTAAAATATTTTAACCATTTTTACCTCTCGCTAAGAGAGGTATTGAATTCATGCTAAAAATCGCATATCCAGATTTTAGTAAACAAGCACGTTTTAAGGTCCCTACAAACTGATTATAACATTTTACGATGATGTCCGTATGTGTGTGTGGATGTTGGATCCACGATTTCTCAAATACTATAAGACTTAGACATTTTTAACTACGGATTCCTCAATCTAACAATAATGGGAAGAGTTGATTAAGTTTTGGTAACAATTGGACAACCGGAAGTAGTAGTTACAAGAAAAATATCATATAAATATTATTTATCGAAAATTTATGCAAATACTTATATTAAAGAACGTTAAATTCTTTATTCGATAAATATAAATTCATTATTATATCTTCTATATATTTAGAGATAAAGAAATGCATATAAAATAATTTGATGTAACAATTCTCAGATCAAACTACTTCAAGGCAAGAAATTCAAATGTTTGTAATTGACACATAAATGTCACTGTCAAAAATATTTGTATGCCACTATCAAAAATATTTGTACATCATTATGAAGATTATGAAAATAAAAAAAAAGTCAACAACGCAAAAGAATATACGTAAAAAAGAATATAAAAGGAATTTGCGAAAAAATGACGAATATAAAGAAAAAGAAAAGGAAAGTAGAAAAAGAAAATTTCAGGATATTGATTATAAAGAAAATGTATGTATATTGTACATAATTTATATTAAAATATCCTATAGATTTTGCAAATATATGTGAGAATTATTTTGTAGTGATATATGAATATATGTATTTGTATTTAAAAATATTTTTCGTTTTAAGCGTACAACCAGATAAAATATCTGGCCACATCAGATTTTTTGTTTATATTAATTATAACAAAATATTTTGATCTTTAAACTATTTAGTTTGGCAATTCTATGAAATAGGATTATTTCTAATTTCCTCTAACAATAATTCCGACTCGAGAGTTGCTTACACTTGAGACAAACGAACTAGAATTTGTGGTATTAAATTTTTTAAATACATCCCTGAATTCTGTTGCTAAGGTCATTTTAAATGCCTCCTGGTATTGAGTACAATTCTAATCTTCTGTTTCCTGTTTCCTTTCAAATCAAATATGGGGAAATATTTTCAAAAACTACTACTTAATAATAAAGACGATATATATTTTAAACTAGTCGAAATTTTTCACCAGTTGCTTATGTTTTATAATTTGTTTGTGTATTTATTATACCCCACGTGGAAAATTGTGCACGTACGCCACTGTTTTCATCTCGGTCATGAGTCATCAGAAACATAAGAATAAATCATGCTTAACGTAACAGTCGCCATGTTCTTTTACTATAATCTCGGCGAAGATCTAAGCGAGCTATGAACGAAGACAACAAGAAATATCAAGAACTCTGAAGAGTTAGTTTCGCCTCAACAGTACATAAGTTCAACAAGAAATTGTTAGATGCAAGAAGTTACAGCATTCGTGCCACCCAATATTATAGTTGATGGGTGTTGGATTTGAACCACATTTCTGTCAGTTAATCAAGCTTGTATTCTTTTAGTTAAATACAAAATGGGTGACCATGTTTCTCTAATAAGTTTTCTTGTACTACTAATATCAAAATATTGAATAAATCCATGTTATATTTTCAAATATATTCGTACTAAACCTTAGAGATTTCAATGACAAGTCAAGCGAGAAACTTTAGAAAATAATTTTATTGTTCTGGTCGTATAATATTGCAAAATATTCATACACAATCCTACGTGTATAAATCTAACGCCTTACAGTATTGCAAAACTAAATCGTGTTAGATTTCTGATAATCAACTCACGAATATACACATGTGAAACTTTAAACACAGGCACAATATCCTTCCAAATCGTGAGAATTCAAACACAGATGAATGGCTTATATTGTTAGTCATATTCGAAGATTGTAAGAAATTATATTCTTACCTTTCACTGTATTGTAGTTCAGAGCAGGATTACGTATTTTTAAACCACCCAACCAGAACAAAACACTATTAGGTGTAACGGTAGATCTTCAGGCTTTTTCAGAAAACTAATAACGATACTAACAAAGGTTTAGAATCTGTTTAAGCGGTAACTTCTAGCAGAACTACAGGGTGCGACAGAACCAATTGAGCAGTTTGGAGGGGCAGGTGTTCGGGCGGTGGCAGGGGTAGGCAGCTGCACTAGGCCTCCTTTTGTTCTGTTGACATCCCCATTTTAGTACCCAAAATGGTTTGGACCGGAGTACATCGTGGCTTTGCCGTGCGTGCGTTTTATGAAAACAACCGATCTGTGATTGCAACGCAAAGAGCTTTTCGGCGACGGTTCAACATTCCGTGAAATAATTCTGTTCCTACTGCGAACACAATTCGGTCCTGGATTCGGCAGTTGGAGGAAACTAAGAATAGGTACACATGGCCGACGAAGATCCATCAGAACACCAGAAAATGTGGAGCTAGTGAGAGCAGCAGTCGAACAATCGCCAAGACGTTCTGCAAAATTTTCTGCAGCCCCGATTGGAAGTGGTTGTCGAAGAAGAGGGATTAGGGGACTTTTGGTTCCAACAGGATGGGTCTACAGCCCACACAGCCCGAAATTCTCTAAACGCTTTAAGAGAAATGTTTCCTGGACGTCTAGTAGCACACTAAGAATAGGTACACATGGCCGACGAAGAACACCAGAAAATGTGGAGCTAGTGAGAGCAGCAGTCGAACAATCGCCAAGACGTTCTGGTCGAAGGCACGGTATTGCATTGGGGGTTTCAGACCGCAGTTTGAGGAGGATTCTGCATTTAGATTTCCCTTCAAAATAATGATGGTTCAGGAATTGAATCCAGCAGACTACGCCAACCGCCAAAATCTGTGTGAGGAAATTCTTGCAGCGATCCCTCCTGAGGCAGCATTCTTCAGCAGCGACGAGGCACATTTTCACCTAAGCGGGATTGTGAATAAACAAAATTTTCGCTACTGGGCTGAAAACAACCCCCAAATTGTTCACGAAAGACCGCTACATTCTCCGAAACTAACGGTGTGGTGTGCCGTATCACAATTTAGCGTTATAGGCCCGTACTTTTTTGAAGAGGGAGGCGTGACCGTGAATTCCGGGCGTTATGTTTCAATGTTGCAAAATTTTCTGCAGCCCCGATTGGAAGTGGTTGTTGAAGAAGAGGAATTAGGGGACTTTTGGTTCCAACAGGATGGGGCTACAGCCCACACAGCCCGAAATTCTTTAAACGCTTTAAGAGAAATGTTTCCTGGACGTCTAGTGTCTTTGAGAGTTGACGTGGGGTGGCCTGCGCGATCGCCCGATTTAAGCATATGCGACTTCTTTCTTTTTTTGGGGATATCTAAAGGAATAAGTGTTTAAACGTCGCCCCCAAAACCTGCTAGAGCTAAGGGAGCAGATTGTTGAAGAAGTAAACGCGATACCCCGCGAAATGTGTCAACGGGCTGTTCAAAACTTCAGAAATCGGTTCCAGCAATGTATTGCAGCTAACGGCCGCCATCTTAAAGACATTATTTTTAAATATTAATAAGTATAAAATGGTAAGTCCTACTGATTTCAAAAATAAAATAGCTATTTATGTAATAAGTTGCGAAAGAAATGTGTTTTAAGCACGCGACGTGAAAATTACCCTACGAGGCGTAGCCGAGTTGGATAACACGTCTAGTGCTTAAAACACGATTTCGCAACGTATTCTATACAAGATTTTTTATACTAGTGTTTTAAAACAGATTATTTATATTTATTCTCAAATGTAAACATTTTGAATTTTTCAAAATTTAAAAGTAGGCAGGCACCAGTTTCATCTTTTTGTTGCTATGGGATTAATATACCGGGCATTGCTTTCGGCGGTGTTCTGCAACATATTTGGCTGATTCGGGAGCAGACATTACAGTGCTCAAGCGACATGGTGGGTGGCGTTCAAGTTCTGTTGCTGAAGGCTACTTTGAAAATTCTTTGGAAAATAAGAAAGAAATTTCACGAAGAATTTTGGGAGAAAAAGAAACAGCAATTAAAAAAATAAGAATTGTCGACAAAGAATCAGAATCCAGCAGCACATCTACTTCAGTTTCTACCCACATTGAAGACATCAAATGTTCAATTTAGTAATTTAAGTAATTGCGTTGTAAATATTTATCATAAATAAACAGTTATAATAGGTATTTAGTACTTTTACTTTTACGCATTAAACTGTCATTTTTAAGCACTAGTGCTTAAAAGTATTTCATTTAACAACGGAAATGACAATCGAAAAGTTGTTGTTATAATACGCTAGTATAAAAACATTTTTCTCATATATACCCTGGTTTCTTTTTTATAACTCTTCAAAACTGCTCAATTGGTTCTGCCGCACCTGTATTTTAATTTGTGAAAATTTGGTGTAATATCATATTCTTTGTTCTGTATTTCTTAAAATTCAAATGATGTATTAAATTCTCCACAAATATTTCGTGTGTTGGATTTCAAATATTTTGTTAAATCCCTGTCATGTTACCCATTAAGCCCATTTAAGAAGCCAGCTGGTACATTTGCAAATATTTGAAACAAACTATACCTTTTCTCAAAACCGAATAAAGGTCTTATTTATCAAAATCTTGTAGATTTTCTTTAAGTTTTCATCGCGTCTTGCGTCTTGTGTTTGGTGTATTTTTTTGCTGTTGTATTTTGCAAGAGGTCAGCTACTCTTCAGGTTTAATTGGTAGTTTAATCTCCTGTCATCTCTAGGTATAGAAAAGACAGAGACACGTTGAATGCTGGATCTTGTGTATAGGTAACTGTTTCTCTGTCGCAACCAAGTAACATGGACAAGGCAGGCACATCAAAAGTAGGTTCATACTACCAAACGCGTATCTAATGTATTTAATAAATTGGGAAATAGTTTACGCTCCAAATTATATTACTAAATAAAGTCTAATCTAGTTGGGACATATTATAGTACATTAAAACACAAGTATCATAAGGCAATCTGTTAACGTACGAGTCCAAGTTTGGAAAACAAGCCGCCAGGCAAGTTTTACAAAGGATGAGTGCGTCAACGGGCCTTATGATACATGTTTTTTATACTATTTTTTCTATTGAGGTAATTTTACAATTCGATTTAAAAAAAAGACTTGTCAAAAATATGAGTTGGTGTTTTTTTATCAGTTATGTTGGTAGCGCTTCCCGCTAATAATTGAAATTTCACATTTTGACAGTTTCTGTATTTTGTGATTTTGTTTGATTGTTTACATTAAAACATTGTATCAAGCATTATACAATTATGAAAGAGGAAAACCAATACATACAATGAACTCCACAGGTTTGTTAATGAACCATCCTGATTTGACATATCGCTGGTTCGTGTTGGTTATTATCATAAATAAAACTTGAATATGAGATTGAAGGACGTTACGTGGACCATCAAGCCTTTTTATTGAGAAAACGCATAAATAAAACTCTTTAAATAATGAAATACTTTAATGAACAATTTATTGATCTAGACTTTTACTTTCCACCATTTTGTCAGCAGATTCACTGCTCAGTTGCAGAGATAACGGCAACAGCTGTACTTACAATTTTTAATACAAAACATATTTGGCACTCATAATGTTTAAATAATATTTAAAAATTTAATATTCGATAGTTCGCCACAACGTGGAACTGGAAATCATGGATTAAAACGTCAACTTTTCATATTTGTTTGCCAGTAGCTGCCACAAATTGAGTAGACAGTGTCAACGTTTTGAAGTAACTTGCATCATACATTTCATGCTTGGAATAACAATACATTTAACTCAAAATTGCATTACTTGACTACCACCTCTAGACCATGTAAGGCGCCAAAAACAGTACGTTTATAGATCTTCTAAACGTCGTGTTTTCAGTGATAAACAGTTCTTTTATAGACTCATAAGAACACCGAAATAGAAATAGTTATTTACATTATACGTGCGGTAGGTGTTATTTTACAACGCGAGGTTTTATATTGAAGCACGACGCGCAGCGGAGTGCTGCAATAAAACCGAGCGTTGTACAAATACCTAACGCACACATTATGTATTAAATTTTTTGGCCGAGATATCTACTAAAATATGTATTTTCTATAAATTTTGCTTGTTAACCTTAAACCATTGTTGTCATCAAGCGAGCTGCTATCAAAACAATTTATTGTAGGCTCAGCATCAAGGCGCTTTGAAAACCAACGAAACGTCAAAATAATCAAAAAATTGTACTTCTTGTTATATTTGTAATCATATCTATCAAAGAGAAAATTGTCAGACAATGACGAATCTATAACGTCTACTCCGCCAGAGTCACGTGAACAAGCAAAAAATGTTTCATCAGAATTACTCCCTGAAAAATCAAATGCCCGTTACAAGAAATATTATCAAGTTTTCATACGGTGATGTGACGAAAAAAAGTCAACAATTGAGAGGTTGGGTTGGGACAAGACCAAGAATTTGCACTTTGATTATTTTATTTATTAGGGATGTCTATTGTCTATGCTGCTATGCTGGAAGGAAATTAAGGTTAGGTAGATTAGTTCCTACATACGTAGTTCCTACAGACTACATGAACGATTCTAATGTTACCTACCCTTTTCGACATTCTTCATTAAAATTAATTTCAAACATTTGAAATAAAATAAATAATTCTCATCAATCATTCCACTTATTTTATCATTTGACAATTTTGACATTGCCGACTGAGACATGCCAAAAGATGGCGCTGGCGGATTGAATTAAAAGAAATTCAGTTTTATTTATTTATTTACTATTATTGTACGAAAATTGCGGTAGCTAGCGTTTTTCTAGGCACTCTTTATTATTACAAAGTAGATTTCTTTATTAGTGGCCTATTAAAACTTAAAAATATGGGTGTGTATTACTTTATTCAGTGCGGTAAAGTCATGGCATGTGTAAAATCGCAACTACCATGGACGCCAACGATGTATGATTGTTATGTTTACACTTTAGGAGGGCAAAAAAATATATAATAGTTGATACCATGTTAAAATTACCAGAAAACGTTTTGAAAGATGGTAGACAAACTTGAAACACGCAAATATGTATATCTATAGGTAAGTTGGACATATAGCTGAAATTATTTGGGGATCAAACTAATGAACAGACGATGATTTACCGAATTATTATATGGGACGTGAAAAAGGTGTGTTTACCAAAAAGTGGGTGACTCGAACTTTTGCCCCCAAATCGAACCAAGAGGCTCATTGAAATTGTGGATTAAGCCATCAAGAATATTTTGAGGAAATCCATCGAGCGTTTGGTGACAAGTCGTGGTCCTTAGGTACCGCAAAGCGGGGGTACAATGAATTTCAGCGTGGCCGACTTTCCTTAAATGACAGTTTTCGAGTTCCTAAGCCAAAAACGGCAGTTACCGAAAAGAATATTGGTCTTGTTCAGAACATGATTAAAGAGGATTGGTATGTTACTGTCAGAAATGTTCAAGCAACTTTAAAGATTGGTGTGAAATTGAAACCATTTTAGACCAACATTTGATAGTACGTTAGATAGGGTATTCTCTGAGGAGCACCAATATTAAAAATTTATTAAAAACATTAGTGTTGCTAGGTAAACAACAGAGAAAAAACAAAATATCTTATTATAAATTAATTGTTACAAAAGATGTAAAGCATTTAGATTTTGCTGATGTACTAGATGACCTTCCAATGGGAGACCAGTTGAAATCCTTACTCCATGTTGGAATGTGATAAGACGTCGCATGAACCACTGATAGTACACCGCTGGTACTGTACAACTAGTACGTCACTATCACGTGATACAACAAAATCAAATTTTAAAAATTAATATCTCGCTTATTAAAAGGAATTTTTAACTCGGATTTTCACAGGTACTCTTAGATATAACTGTTCTTTAAGAAAAATAAATTAAAAAAATATGAGAGAATACCCTATTTGACTCCAGTCAAAAAGACAACCGTTTGAGATGGTGCAGATCTACACTAGATCGCTTTGACAATGGATCGTTTCATTTGGTGTACAACTTCATTAGAGATGACGAAACATAGGTAATAATAGTAGGGGAGGATCTCTTGCATCAAGACAACGCTCGGCCGTACACTGTTCCTCGAACGACTTATTATTTGAATGCCCAAAACATTTAAATAATTGGTCATTCGCCATATAATCCAGACCTGGCACCTAATGATTTCTTTTTATTTCCACGTGTAAAGGATAAGTTACTGGGTTTACGTTTTACATCGGCCGAAGGAGCTGTTGACACATTTAAAAATGAAATAAAGAAACAAACGCGGAAAAATTGGAGAAAATGCTTTGGAGATTGGTTTTCATGGATGCACGCATGAACCTTCTTGTGGACTCTTGAATGTAAAGAAGGAAGTCAAAAACTGGGAGGAGGTAGCCATAGCCTCAATTTGGAGAGACATTCCGGGCCTTAGTCGAAGAAATTCATTTCACCTTCGGCGACAAATGCCAAAGAGCTATTAGCTCTGAGCAAAAAGGACCTCAGAACTATGACAGGTATATTTACTGGTCAAAGTATTAAAAAAAACTGCGCGCATTGACGATAATGGGCCCCTATGAGTGTTGTAAAATTAGTTTCCTTAAGCCATTAATTTATATGAACAACCTCTTATGTCAATGTTTCAATAAAAAAATCTTTCTGTGTTACTTAAAAAGTTTATATATCCAGGAAGCAAATTTATAAACCCATAAGAAATTTTTGTTAAATAAATTCTCCGCAGTTTCATTGGTCTTCCGCAGATCTAAATTATCGTTTGATTCGTTCTGTATTGCGTACCAGCGAACACGTTCTTTAATACCGTTTTCGATTTTCAAAACAATAAGGTTTTTACGGCGCACGGATACTACTACACAACACTGTACAATTAAACCGGTTTTGCAATATTTACTTGGGAGGTAGGTACTTTCATACTTGGCCAACACACTAAGCTAAACAATATTCAAATTTAACAACCTATAGGAACTAAACGATAAATAATAATAATAATAATGGCAACTCTATACAAACACAAATTTATTTAGGGTAGGACTGTCTAAAAATATTTTTTCTACAAATCTATTAAAAGTAGGCTTTTTAATGTCTGTTTTCGGGTTAAAAATGTCATTTTTTCTATTTTGCGTTTGTAACAAAGCTATTACAACACCCAAAAGAGTTCGATAATAGTTCAATTTACTTTTTTAAGGTTGGTTGCTATTCTAAAACTGAATAAGCAGAAGACGCACGTCATCACCTAAGAAAACCTTATAAAATGAAATATAAATTTTTTTTAAAAAAAGAAAAATAAAAAATACTAGTATTAACAAACGTATATATTAATGAAATTTACATGTATTTCTAAGACAATCCTTAGTCCTTTTAAGGAATATAAAATTATTTGAAATAATTGTAGTTGATTTTCGTATCATAACGGTAGCACTATAGGGCGCGAGCAGACACGTGACTCAAGGGACCTTGACGTACTTAGAATCAGCTGATTTGTGTGCGCATGTCATTTTGACAAGAACAATGACATGTTGACAAGACCAATGTTTTGATTTATTTTGATTTTTAACTGCTAAAATGTTATTATTTTTAATTTCATGTGTTTACTGCCTAAAAATTATAAAATATTAATATTTTAGCAATTCAAAATTAAAATGTCAAAACATTGGTCTTGTCAAATTGACATGCGCACACAAATCAGCTGATTCTAAGCACGTGAAGGCCCCTCGAGTCACGTGTCTGCTCGCGCCCTATTGAGAATGTCCATTTTTACATAGAATTTAAAATCGATCAAATATCGATCCTGTCCCTGTCACTTGATTGTCAGTGATTGTCAACTCATCTCATCCAGACACGAGTGACTTGAATTAATATAAATAATTGTAAATATCAAAGTAGATATGTTTGTTTTGTAAAAAATATATAGAGCTGTCAATTTGCAGTCAATAAAATATATCAATCGTTTAGTTTATCTACCTATTGTACTAATTACAACAGATTCTTCTGAGTTAAGTATTTGTGAGTTGTGTCTTGTGCTACAGAATTTGCAGTGCCCAATTACCGGACAGGCTGACTAGGCTGAGGCCTAGGGCGCAGAAATTGTGGGGTCGCATAATTTTCTCATTTTATTATAGTTTCTGGGCCCTTTGATTTGGTTAGAGCTAAGACGACCTAAACCAGGCCCTGAGTATTATTGGTTTGTTTTAATAAGTATTACACGATAATTCATCTGCATGTATTGTATACAGAAGTTATGCAACACGCATCGCATTTTCTAGAATAAAATAGTACTTCATGTAAACGAAGTAATAAGTGACGTCATTATCTAGTAATATTTATTGATGACGTGCGTCTTCTGCTTGTTCGTTTTTAGTATATGACTGTTAAATAAATATCAAATGAAAATCTCGCTAAATAAACGAACAGAAACAATTGTTAAGAACACTATTTTTTTATATTTTGCGTTCATAATGAAGTCACGCAATTGCGTATCGTAATGACCTTCATTTCGATACGCAATTTTATGTTTTAGACGGTTGGTACTAGATGACGTTTCTTTAACCCATTTTTACCTAATTTATTTTTAGTTAATTGACAATTCATTTTAATAACATAATGTCTAAATTATTATTTTTTTTTTTCATTTAGGGAAGATTATTTACATGAAAATGTACAAAAGGTTACAAATATAATCACAAATTGAGTAAGTAAATGTTATTGTAGAAGGCGCAAAATATAAAAAATAGTATAAAGAACTCATTTTATAAGACTTTCTTTCGCACTTATCAATTAGAAAACTCGCTAACGCTCGTTTTCTAAATTTTGACGCGTGCAAAAAAAACATGTCTTATAAAACACGTTCTTTAATATACTATTATATAATTGTAAAATCGAGGCGATAAACGTTTTCAAAATGTCTGTAAAGACGTGGAAGATGACAAGAGAACCTGGCATCCTAGTATATCAACCGCTAATGAAAAATTGAAAATAGGGTAAAAAAATGTGCCTAGTAAACGCCAAATAACTTTAAGACAAAATTCTGACGACAATATTAAATAAATTATTTATTTTATAAAGAAAATGTATATTCTGTGGAAATCATTGTTTCTAACAACTATAATTTCATTTTGAGGCCGATGTAATATATTTTCTAGGTAGAGATCACTAGGATAATTGCATGTTATGCTAGTAAATTGCAACTGCAATGTAGCTAGTGCACACAGAGGGCATAGGTCAACTGCAATCTACTTCCTGGTGCCTTTTTGCTTTTGCAATTGCAACAGAAGAATATACAGAGTGTTGACGGTCCGGTGCAATTTTTGTTTTACACAATTTCCTGATCTGTTGTTCACGAAGTTACAAATATTGAAATTTCTTTTTATAATGAGGTACTCATTTTTAAATTTATTAATTTTTTCTGAAAGATATAATAAAATGATGAATTTCAGCGTTTGTTACATTTTCCAAATGTGTATAGTTTTAATTCTGAATAATTTTGCACTCTACCGTCAACACCCTGTATGTACCTCCTAAACGGTTTATGTCAACAGACGGCGAGAAATATCGAAAAAATATATTATTCCTTGCACGTATTTTAGCACGCTCCTGAATGTACAAAGAAGGCATACGAATAAGTCATCAACGTCTGAAGTAATCTATTTTATACATTAACCATTTTAGAAATAAATTATCATAGATATGAAGAAATTAATGAAGAAACAATACCAATAAATATTTACTATCCTAAGATTATTAATTTCAACTGTAAATGTTTTATAGTTATGAGTTTCCAATAATTATTTACACATATATTTGCAAATACAAAATTCCGTTAATTTTTGCACACAAGTAAAAAAAATCTGATGTGGCCAGCACATTACCTTCCGTCAGTTCTATGCATTTTGTACAAATTACATACAGAAAGTTCCTTGCTAAATTATAAATATTCTATTTCTTGTACATTACCTTCCGGCAGTTGCATGTATTTTATGCAAATTTCATACAGAAAATTATTATTTTGTGACGTTTTCTATATACAGTGTAATGTATCTGCAGAAATAAAAAAATTATTATTATTATTATTTCTTGTACATTACCTTAAAGCAGTTGTATGTATTTTATACAAATTCCATACAGAAAGCAAAAGATCCTATACCTATTTCCAGTAAAATTATAAGACAAATACACTATGTCAATTTCACTTGACACTGACATCTTTCAATCCAAATTTTCTTAATATAGTAGCTCTTTCCACAGCTATGGCTACTTTATGAAATTTAATTTCTTTATAATTTTTTAACTCTATATCCATTTAATATTAGGTATAAAATGCAATCAAATCGTATAGAAAATAAAATATTCTTTAATATTTATAATAACATTAAATGTGAAAAAATGATATTTAACATAGTTTTTTCAAGAAAAACTGTTAAAATCTTCAAATGAGGGTACTTCCGGTTGTCCAATTCTAACCAAAATCTAATCAGCTCTTCGCATGGATGTAACGAAGAGAAATACGAAAGAATTATAATTTTTAGAATTGTAGTATGGAAGTTATCGTAGACGAAAATTTTGTTACACACACACACACACGGACCCACATACATACATACATACATACATACATACATACATACATACATACATACATACACACACACACACACATACAGACATCATCGTAAAAATAGTAAAATCGTATTGTAGGGACCCTAAAACGTGCTTATTCATCAAAAACTCACCACCGAATTTTTTGACCAAAGACAATACCTTCCTTACCTAAAGGTGACGGAAGGTAAAAAAATGTGTGGGTATCAACAATATATCTTTTATAAAAAATTTAAATAAGTAGCACAAGTTAATATAAAATTGAATAAGCATAAGCATGGACATCAAATATTGTTTGGAAACAATAAATTACTGGATATCAGTCAAATAATCATTTATGTTCGGCCTCTGCCGGTTTCGACACCTTTTTTTTCACAGAAGTTCGTAACATGTTTGTCCTTTATCTTTTCAAAAAAAATTAATGATTGTTGTAGTTCCTGATGCCGGCACATGAGGTGTTAAAAACAGTAGAGGCCGAAAAAATTATTATTTGACTGATGTCCAATAATTCCTTCTTTTTAATCACCTTTCAAGTCCGGAAGTATAGCAGCCATCAAATATTATACAGGGTATTTAAAAAATACTGTAACAAAATTTAAGAGCATATAGTACTAACCAAAATGAGTAAAAAAGCTTAATCAACATGGGTCCGATCTTCCAGTTTCCGAGATTTGAGGCAGTGAAAAATGAGTTTTTACGGGGTTTACGTCCGCTATCTCGAAAATTATAAAAGTTACAACTTTGATTAAATGAGATTTTTGTTTACCTTTAAGAGGTCATCTTAGATGTGCTTGTTTTTTTTTTAATCAAATAATTGTACTATGTTAAATGTTGAGGCGATCTTGGCCAATATTTAATTTTCAAATAACTTCGTAACTATTAGAAACTGAGAAAGACGTTTCATATAAAATTTATTGTTTTTACCTTCCGTCACCTTTAGGTAAGGAAGGTATTGTCTTTGGTCAAAAAATTCGGTGGTGAGTTTTTGATGAATAAGCACGTTTTAGGGTCCCTAGAATACGATTTTACTATTTTTACGATGATGTCTGTGTGTGTGTGTGTGTGTGTGTGTGTGTGTGTGTGTGTGTGTGTGTGTGTGTGTGTGTGTGTGTGTGTGTGTGTGTGTGTGTGTGTGTGTGTGTGTATGTGTGTCCGTGTGTGTGTGTGTGTGTAACAAAATTTTCGTCTACGATAACTTCCATAATACAATTTTAAAAATTATAATTCTTTCGTATTTCTCTTCGTTACATCCATGCGAAGAGCTGATTAGATTTTGGTTAGAATTGGACAACCGGAAGTACCCTCATTTGAAGATTTTAACAGTTTTTCTTGAAAAAACTATGTTAAATATCATTTTTTTACATTTAATGTTATTATAAATATTAAAGAATATTTTATTTTCTATACGATTTGATTGCATTTTATACCTAATATTAAATGGATATAGAGTTAAAAAATTATAAAGAAATTAAATTTCATAAAGTAGCCATAGCTGTGGAAACAGCTACTATATTAAGAAAATTTTGATTGAAAGATGTCAGTGTCAAGTGAAATTGACATAGTGTGTTTGTCTTATAATTTTATTGGAAATAGGTATAAGATCTTTTGCTTTCTGTATGGAATTTGTATAAAATACATACAACTGCTTTTAGGTAATGTACAAGAAATAATAATAATAATAATAATAAATCTTTTATTTCTGCAGATACATTACACTGTATATAGAAAACGTCACGAAATAATAATTTTCTGTATGAAATTTGCATAAAATACATGCAACTGCCGGAAGGTAATGTACAAGAAATAGAATATTTAATTTAGCAAGGAACTTTCTGTATGAAATTTGTACAAAATACATAGAACTGACGAAAGGTAATGTGCTGGCCACATCAGATTTTTTATAGTCTATTTATTGACAGACAAAATTTTGTTCGATCACTACCTTTGTCAGTGTGTGTGCGTGCGTGCGTGCGTGTGTGTGTGTGCGTGCGTGTGTGCGTGCGTGTGTGCATGTGTGTGTGTATGTGTGTGTGTATGTATGTGTGTGTGTGTGTGTGTGTGTGTGTGTGTGTGTGTGTGTATGTGTGTGTGTGTAACACAATTTTCGTCTACGATAACTTCCGTACTACAATTCTAAAAATTATAATTCTTTCGTATTTCTCTTCGTTACATACATGTGAAGAGCTGATTAGATTTTGGTTAGAATTGGACAACCGGAAGTACCCTCATTTAAAGATTTTAACAGTATTTTTTGAAAAAACTATGTTAAATATCATTTTTTCACATTTAATGCTATTATAAATATTAAAGAATATTTTATTCTCTATACGATTTGACTGCATTTTATATACTTAATATTAAATGGATATAGAGTTAAAAAATTATAAAGAAATTTCATAAAGTAGCCATAGCTGTGGAAACAGCTACTATATTAAGAAAATTCTGATTGAAAGATTTCAGTGTCAAGTGAAATTGACATAGTGTGTTTGTCTTATAATTTTACTGGAAATATAGGATCTTTTGCTATAAATTTTCTGTATGAAATTTGCATAAAATACATGGAAGGTAATGTACAAGAAATAGAATCTTTAGTAAGGAACGTTCTGTATGAAATTTGTACAAATTACATAGAACTGACGGAAGGTAATGTGCTGGCCACATCAGATTTTTTTATTAATATTTTTGACAGCTCTATTAAAATTTGTTTAGCCTACTATATTATAAGGATTTGTGACAATGTTTCTAAGCAAACCTACATAAACATTTCTAACCCGTTTAGTGGAAGCGATATTTGTTATTTCCTACCCTAAAAATTGTCATTACAGTGAGGAATGATGTGTTTTCTAACCTCTAAAAGGTTAGGAATCAACATATTACTATAATAATTGAAACTAAAATATATTTTCAGTCGTTGGAAAGCGTTTAAAAACAAGAGGGCGCCTTCGAACCATCAAAACAGTCCCTCACAACCCACTATAGTACACCAACAACATAACCAAAGTAAATCCCTATTTATTTATCTCTACCTTGTAGTTTTTTTTCGGTTTCCCAGAATTTCTGTAGCTCGGTGAAGTACTTATCCAGAATGAAGACCTTGGACAGCCCGAGCGTCGCCATGGTGCAAGCTACATCATCGCTCTCACTCACTCACACACTGCACTCAACTAGTCCAGACAAAGATGGCGATATAACAACTTCAATGTTCGAAATACAGAGAGAACCAACGTTGTGTGTTCGTCCAGCGACGGAAGAAACTAAACTGAGAAAGAAGCAAGTAGAAGAGAGGCGGGTCTAAGATGATGGAAGGAGAAAGGAAAGAGTAGATGCATTCAGAGCACAAGATAATAAGTGTTTGTGTATAGACTGTCTTTAGACTAACATAGAAACAAGTGGTCAAATTCAGTTTTATTTTTCAACATAGTGTAACGTTTATATATACTATAATTAACTAGATAACACTAACACTAATTATTTATTTAACCAATTAACACTACTATTTATTTCCACGATATTACTAATTATTTATTTCCACTATTTATATCACTTTTTATTTATCACGTTCAACTGTCCGCTTATCGACTTCCACAGCGTCTATATACTCGATTGACTCAACAGCGTCTGTATATTCAACTGCTCGGACAGAAGTCACACTTTTCACCACACTATCTGTCTATTTATGTAACTCTCTGTCTAACTTCCACAGCCTCAGTATCACCGACTTTCCGTATACCACAATTCTTCAACACCACTGCCGAATATTCATTTCCACTTGCCGTTACTGTTCCCGCATACCTAGCTTCCCAATACTCTTGCAACACTACCGAGTATTGTCTTTCACAGCTATCCCGATATACTAGTAACTTCCCGACTCGCCGTTACTGTCCTTGTACACCATAGCTTCCCAATACTCGTCAACACTACCGAGTATTCAAATCCACAGCTATCCCAGTTAACCAGTAACTTCCCGAGTCCTTCAGTTGACACTATACTGCATACGCTCACCACGATACTGCTGTGCTTCACTAACACTCTATGTGAATGTCTCTATATGTCTCTCCAATGTAACTAACTCTCGAGCAGAGCTGCGGCCCTTTTATACAGCTGCCATTAACTTCCAGAGAGCTCTAGAATGTTCGACCGCATAATAACAATGAACACGAAAGGTTCAGGCGACCGGAAGTACTTAAATACGTCGCGGCTTGGTTGTTAACGTAAACGGCTGCTAACGCGATTGCGTCATCGCTATACTTAGACGCTTGTTCAGCGTAGCAGCGGCTACAATACAGACAAACCCGTTTTCGCAGATGTAGACTTCCAGGAGAAAAGCTTAGTGGTCGTTCGTCCACATTATGTTAAGTATTGAATTATTTTGTGACAGAAATTTCCCATTCACTTGCTTCCAAAGACACCATCCTCACCCTTTTAAGACCTCTATTCACTTCAGACTGCCAAATTTTCGATCCAATTCCTTTCTTCTTCTTGTTGTTGTCTTCTTTTCAACAGCCAATAATAACCCGATAGCATCCAATGTTATAATGCAAACAGTGACAAAATGCCGCTTTGTCATAATTATGATATTTATAGTTTTAGTGCCGAAAAAGGCAGAGACAATTTTCTCGACTATACTGTATTTTTGGAGAGGTGAATTAATGGAGAACCAGTCCTTGAAGAGTAAAATATTTATTGATACATTAACAATAAACAACACCGACGTTTCGGTCACAAATTGACCATCCTCAGGGTTAGTTTAAGTTATTTTAAAATTTCAGATTTGTTAAAATAATAATGTGCATTCAAGTTCCACTATTATTTGGTTAAATTTAATTAGGACGTTTCGACCAAATCCGCTCATCTTCAGCAACTATAAAATTCAAGTTGAGAATTAAAAGTAAATACATATAATGTTGAATCAGAATTACAATAAAATTACATGAAAATTATAGTCTACGTAGTCAGATGGAGCATGGGCCCCCAATTCAACGAAGCAACACGCCGCTGACACGGCCCATTAACAAACTGTTGTTAATGGCCGTGTCAGCGGCGTGATGCATCGTTGAATTTGGGGCCCATGCTCCATCTGACTACGTAGACTATAATTTTCATTTTTTTGTAATTCTGCTTCAACATTATATGTATTTACTTTTAATTCTCAACTTGAATTTTATAGTTGCTGAAGATGAGCGGATTTGGTCGAAACGTCCTAATTAAATTTAACCAAATAATAGTGGAACTTGAAGGCTTTATATTTATTAATGCACATTATCAACATGGTTCCCTCACACATCATTTAAATATAAAATAATAATGATACATAATCAAAAACATAGATTGGTGATGTCGTCAAATCTATGTTTTTGATTATGTATCATTATTATTTTAACAAATCTGAAATATTAAAATAACTTAAACTAACCCTGAGGACGGTCAATTTGTGACCGAAACGTCGGTGTTGTTTACAGTTAATGTATCAATAAATATTTTACTCTTCAAGGACTGGTTCTCCATTAATTCATCTCTCTAAATCTATATCAACAGTCGATTAAAATTTACTGCAATACTGTATTTTATTTCCCGCTAATTTCTGCAGCTTCGCAGTGAGGTATCGTTTGGAAATGCGCTCCCTCGGCGCCCGTGTGTTGCAGGTAGGTTTGCGGTGCCATCGCGGCTGAAGTCGAAGTCTCGTTCTCGCTCTCAAGAGTCGAGGTGGCCCGGCTGACCCCGATCAACATTCCATCTCCAACAAGTGGAGGAACACAACACCACACCACAAGACGCAACAACTATACAACGGCTTACAACGCTCAACACACCAGCGGGAACAGGGTTACAATATTACCCTGGCGTTGAAGTCTCCACAAAATGTATTAGAATTACAATCACACGAGATTCGGTTAGAAATTTATACAAAATTCTTTCGGCTACTTTAAGTAGAGACTTAAAACTTTTAAACCTTTGGGCCAGATGTATGGTGATAATAGTTCGACCGGCATTTTAAGGATCTATTGAGGAGGAGATCCTGTACACAATGAAGAACAACTTCGTAAAAATCCTAGTAATGAGTTAGTAGGTTTTTGGTGTTTCTGATTTCCTTTCCTTTTTACCTTTCGCTAAGAGAGGTATTGTTGTTCCAAGAGTCCACAAGAAGGTTCAAGCCCGTAAAACTATAATTTGGCTCCCTTTTTACCGAGCTCATCTGCTTTTTCATTGCCTAGAACTCCCTCATGTCATGGAGCTTATGTTATTAACTAAACTTTATCATATATACAGAGATCTGTTAATGATTAGAGCTACCATATACGAAAAATACAAAATAATTGTCGGTAACTTCAATTGTAGATCAAGACACAAAACTTCGAGCACAAACTCAATAATTCGGACGATTTACATTATCAACAAATCTATACAAAATTCTTTCGGCTACTTTAAATATAGACTTATAATTTAAAAAAAAACTTTGGGCCAAATGTCGTAGAAGAATTGGACATAGTTTTGAACTCTCTGATTGGCTGAAATTGGAGACAAGATACAAGTTTACCCAATGTAATTTCGGTTACTTAAAACTGGCGCGCATCAGCGCCATTTACTGAATGGCTTAAATGGAACAGAGTATTAAGGCCCATTCAGAATAAAAAAAAATTAGCGGTAGTGTAAGAATTAGTGACATCGGTAGCGTGAAATTTATAGTAAAAATTATTTCCGTTCACAATGAAAAATTATTGAAATTATAGTTTCTAGGAATTTTTTATTATAAATTACTAGGATGCAAGGTTGACAGTTATAGCTGTCATTTTATTTTTGCACAAAAAGCAACTGACATAGATGATGACTTATTAATTACACTTATCCACAAGCACTCCATTGTGTGAGATAAGCGAAGAGATTAAGGGAGTTTAAAATTATTTCAAAAAAAGTAAATGCGTGGGCACAAATTGCCTTTGAAATAGGCGAAAATTGTAAGTTACGTTTCACTTTTAATTGTGCAAAGTTTATTAATAAGTATGTTTGTTTATATAGCGCAACGTCTGAGGCACACCACAAAATGATCCTTTTTCTATTGTCAATAAACGTCAAAACTGTCAAAAAAATTAAGCGGTAGCGTAGTGGCAACGTAGAAGTTTGGAGATTGCAAACTCCTACCGCTGCCATTGCCACTGCGCTACTACTAATTTTTGGATGTGAACGAATACATTTGCTATAACGCATTCAATCTTTTACCCAGGCCACTACCACTGCCACTAATTCTACCGCTACGTTAATTTTTTTGTTGTGAATGATACTTAATAGTTTTGACAGTTTATTATTGATGATTTTTGAATAATTTTTTCAGCTCTTTCCTACAAAATCATCCACAACTCTGATCCGGTTAAAAATACGATAACGCGGTTTGAATATTTGAATTCTTCTTCTTCATACCTTGTTCCATTTTAGCCATTCGGTATTGTAGGGAATAGCGGAACAGATTATAGACGATTTTTGCCGATGAGCGGTTCGCGAGTTAGTAACAATTTAAACTTATATGAAATTCCTTTAAAATTTTAAACATCTACAAATCGATTTAGATCTCATTTCACCTGAAATTTCGACACATATTAAATACGAAATATTGTTTATTTTTAATCGTGTCAAAATTTTAGAAGACACTATGAGAACTAAGCCGATTTGCAGATGTTTTATGATGTAGTTTGTTTTTATTTTCTTGATATGTAGGGGCGCAAATAATTTTTTTGCCACAGGCGCTCAAAACTCTGTAAGCTGGTATTATTATTAAAGGCGA
Source organism: Harpalus rubripes (assembly GCA_963082715.1). Classification (NCBI taxonomy): domain Eukaryota; kingdom Metazoa; phylum Arthropoda; class Insecta; order Coleoptera; family Carabidae; genus Harpalus; species Harpalus rubripes. The sequence goes on from OY720459.1 coordinate 56,005,183, forward strand.
TGCAATATTAAATGACGAAATACTTGAATCTCCACAAAATATACCAGAGTTACAATCATTGGTGCGGATTTGAGGATGTTAAAGATGAAACTAAATTGGTGGGCGAAGTAGTTCATGCTGATGTCGCTTGAAAAAAATCGCACATAATTAAAAGAAAGTGTGCTATGGTAGACCTACACTATAATAATTAATCATATAAACACCTACATATATGTCTTATCTATAATATTTCAAAACAATTCACACTTTCAGGAACAGTAAGTATAACAACAATAAGAACAATTACGAAAGGTACTTGCTGAAACTATGCAAATATAATATATAAAAACCGTACGTTTCACAAAGTTTCAGTTTCTGAATCAACCTCTCGATCATTTATGAGAAACTGGACAACTCAACCACGTTTCGTTCTTATTGGAGCTTATCATTTTGTTGTTACAACACGTACGTAGTGCATTTTAAATGAAATATGTTACAAAATGCGCACTCAGTCTAGATCAGTTCACTCGAAAAGTATAAATGAAACACGTAAAACTCAGCTAGTGCGTACTGAATATAAAAATGGAAAACGAGTTATGCACTCAGGGGAAAAATGGAAAAAACTATAAACCTTAAAACTTTTAGCAGTGTTTTATCTTTGTCAATCGTTTATATATTATTTATATAATTACTTACCTCCCACTACCCTTGGTAAAGGAGGTACAGGGATCGTGCTAAAAATTGCTTATCTAGATTTTGGTAAATGACAATGTTTTAAGGTCCCCAGAATCCAATTTTAAAATTTTCACGATGATGTCTGTGTGTATGTATGTGTGCATGTGTAAATCCTCCGCCCTAACAAATACTATCATTCAGAAAAATTTGAAACATTAAATTTCTACCTTATTCTAATATGTAAAGAAGCCGTTAAATTTTGGAGTAAATCAGATATCCGGCAATGGCACTATACTTGAAGCTCAAAATAGTTTTTCTTCGAAAAATATCTTTAAATGTTATTTTTTCGAGATTTATGTTATTATAAAATTTAATGATTATTACATTTTCTACAGATGGATAAATTTATAAAATTATCTATAATTTAAATCACAGAACCTACGCTTTAAACAAACACAACTACTTGATTAGACAGTTCATATCTGTCAAAAAACTAATCATTTCAAATTAATAACAGTAACGTTTTATAAAGAAAATAGTTATATGGAAGGGATTAAGCATAAGTAAATATGTAGCTATGTATTTAAATGAATAAAAATTAAATGGCACAAAATTGACCCCTGTAGTGCACTCTCCACACCAGCAAGGAGTACCCGTGAGGTGACGCAAGGTAAGCGCCCGCACGGTGCAAATATTCCATCATTACCGAATTCTGTGGACAAAGCAGATTGGCACACCCAGCAATGGGTAATAAGCAGTGATGATTATTTATTTATAAAATTAAATGGCGAGAGGTATTGTGTTGGCCACATTAGATATTTTTTCTATAACTGTTTCATCCTGTATAACCCGAAAAAAAAAGTAACCTTGCCAATATATTTATTTATTTATTAATATAACAAACACTATTTCAACTGTCTAAAACTATCATCTTGCGTGCTATAGGTATAGTTGTTTTTGTCGGTGGCAATGTATGTTATGTTAATACGTTTTAGGAATGTCGTAATAGTTGGTTGGGCCCCTGTAGAGTTTGGGGGCATAGCCCGAGCGCACGGCCAGTAATTACAGTCGCATGCGACAAAATTATAGACGTACGGCTGCCGAAGTCTCTATACGTCTACACAACATTAGCCAACGGTCAACGGTAGTTTCTTATACATTCAAATCAATCATCCAGGCCACAGAGAAGAATACATGATATAGAGCATGAAATAAGTATGACAGAGGTATGATGGTCATACTCAAATAAATATAAATCAGATGGAAGCATTTTTCTACTTAAATTAATTTAAGATCTAACTCAAATACTATCATTCAGAAAATTTTGAAACCTTGTATTTCTACATTATTCTAATATAAGAAGAAGCCAGTAGATTTTGGTGTATAACCGGAAATGGCACTTTACTTGAAGCTCAAAATAGTTTTTCTTCGAAAAATACCTTTAAATATTAGTTTTTCGCAATTTATATTATTATGAAAATTGAAGATTATTAAATTTTCTACAAGTTGGCATTAACACTTTTTCTATATATTTTATAGATACATTTATAAAATAATACATACCCTAAACCGTTCTTTTTAAAAGAGGATAAACGATCTTGTACTACCCATTTTCTTCGTCCCCGCCCCCGCGAAGCGCCACATTTGAAACAGGATCATATTGGCGACTAAAATTAACGTGAATCCCTTAAGCGGACGATATTTGCAACTATTGAAAATGGTATTCTGTTGTTCAACTTTACAGTAAATATATATAGTGCATTGGATTCCTTGCCGGTTTCTTGTTTGTCTTTTTGTTTTAAAATACATATAAATTACTTTGCAATATGAGCAAAGAACGAAAAAATATTAACGTCAATTGCTGCGTTTATGGCTGTCATTCTAAGGCCTCTAAGAAATTATCTGTCCCAAAAATTGCGAGAGGACGAGTGACATCCAAAATAAATTTGGTAAAATGGAGTCTATCGACAAAAGAGAGGGCTGAATTAGGAAAATAAAAACTGGGAAACATGTAACGAATCATAAGTGGATAACAAAAATGAAAAGTATTCTATTATTTCCTGACCGATTCAAGAGTAAAATAATACACTTTTCACTTTATGTGTAGCATTCAATATATTTCTTACACTTGTAATTAAAACAATTTGAAAGATATTTGACATTAGTTCCATTTTAATTTCCTTAACTAAGTAAAGTAAATACATATTTATTTAACATCCATGAATTATATATGGTAATACTTTACTATCTTGTGCAAAATATTAAGACAGCTGTAATGTGTTTGCACTGGCCACTATGGCCAGCTATACAAAAGCATTTTGTAAATAATCAATTGTAAATTTAAAGTTCTTCTAATCTCATAAGGATGTGACGTTAGAGCACTTGTTTAAACACAACCCATTAAAATAACAACCTACGATTCAACAATTCTCCCCCTTCTATAAAACTTGGAGAAGAATTTGTTGCCTCCAAATAAGTAAACATTTCCTTAGAAATAAGTCTAAGATAACTTTCTTCGAATATCATTATAATTTAAGTACGTGCACAAAATTATTACTAACACTATTTATAAAAAGTTTAATGAATTATACTTCAAAACGAATGTTGGTTATACAATGTTTCTGTATGCGATCTTATAGAACAATACCATTTTCAGAGCACGTGTATGCTACAACACTAGCGCCGCCATCGGTAGTTTTAGTCGCCAATAGGGCGCGAGCAGACACGTGACTCGAGCAACCTTGAAGTGCTTGGAATCAGCTGATTTGTGTGCGCATGTCATTTTGACAAGAACAATGTCACGTTGATAGTACCAATGTTTTGACTTATTTTGATTTTTAACTGCTAAAGTGTTATTATTTTTAATTTCATGTGTTTTACTGCCTAAAAATTATAAAATATTAACATTTTAGCAATTCATAATCAAAATAAGTGAAAACATTAGTCTTGTCAAATTGACAATGTTCTTGTCAAAATGACATGCGCCCACAAATCAGCTGATTATAAGCACGTCAAGGTCCCTCGAGTCACGTGTCTGCTCGCGCCCTATAGATCCTGAACTGATCCCGAATGTCAATGTCACGTCAGTATGACTGACTGCTATGTATTTTGTCTTTTTTGTAACTATTTGATATTAAAATGACAAATAGAAGAAATTAATTAGTTTATATAGTTTATAATGCTATATATGTTTCTATCTTCTACCTCTTATTTTTTTAAAAAATATGCTGTTCTTTTTAGGAATAGTTCAGTTCGATTCAGTGCGAGATAAGATCAGTTCATTTTCCCCCTAAAAAGCAAGAGCCTATAATTTAAATCCTGAAGCCTACCTAAGCATCAAACAAAATTCCTTGGTTACATAGTTCAGATCTCAAATGTATGTTACTGTCAAATAACTGTCACTGTTAAAATACTAATAATTTCAAATTAATAGTGGTAGCGTTTTAAAAAGAAAACAGTAAATTAAACAATAGTTACATGGAAAAGAAGTAAATATAGTTTCCAGTATGAATAAATATGTAATTACCTATGTATTTAAATAAATAAAATTAAATGGCGGGAGGTATTGTGTTGCCACATCAGATTTTCTAAATTTTACTGATGGCCAGCATAGAAAATATATTAAATGGCGAGAGGTATTGCGCTAGCTATAAAACAAATTTTTAATTGTTCTTAGAAAATCAATCTGGTAATCTTCAAGATAAATTCTTATACTTATCTTTAGATTTCTTTCGGAATTTATGTATCAAGTCAGCTGCGTTGCTTTTTTTGTTGTCTAGCAACGTCTTCGATTGTTTAACTTCTTTTTCTTCTTAGAAGATCGTAAAATACATTCTTTATTTTATGAGTTTCTTCGAGATGAAGATGAAAATATATTCCAAAGAAAAAATATATTGAGAAGTGTTGAGTTTAATTTAATAAATTTACAAAATATTATTTACAAATATGTTGTATTATAGAGTGTAGTATTTAGAATTTCTACGCGTTATAGATACGCCTACGATCATAAGAGAAATTGTTCTATTTTAAAAATCTAGATACCTGAGAACAATAACAAAGTACAGTCTTGTTGAAACTATATTTTATAAAATAATATTGTATCAATTATAAATTAAATTCTTATTTAAGTACAATTTGGCAGAAACAACCAAAGTCTAAAAGGCAAATATATATATATATATATATATATATATATATATATATATATATATATATATATATATATATATATATATATATATATATATATATATATATATATATATATATATATATATATTTGTATGTATATATTAACTGTAACTGTCCAAAAAAGTATATTATGGTCAAGAAAAAACTTTAATCAATTTTTTATTAATAAAAAATTGATGTTATTATAATACGTATTTTACTTGACCCTTAGGCGACTCCACTAGAATAATTACTGTTTATAACGACCACAAAAAGTTCACATACACAGTAAAAATAAAAAAAAATACCATCAAGAATTAAACCATTGAATTAACTAAAAAAATATTTATTCATATTCTATCATTTGTCAAAGGCATCCACCCATAAAACGGAGAAAGAACCCCGTAAAACATCATTAAACTAAATGAAAATTTACTGCCATCTAAGCAGATAATATGTACTATAATTTGAAGTATAAGATTTCTTCTTTATCATGAAGAAATCTTCGACTTCTTGAGCGGTTACTTGAAGAAATACGCGCCATCTAGTACAAAAGATATAAAGTAAAAAATGTGGTACAGTATATGTAACCAGTATTACATTAGCAGAAGATGGTTGCCTGTATTTTCACCAGAGATTTCAATGCTACAGCAGTAAGATACATTTACACTGGAGATTTCAATGCTACTATACGAAAGACAACCGTTTGGATACATTTACACTGGAGATTTCAATGCTATTATACGAAAGACAACCGTTGAGATACATTTACAGTGGAGATTTCAATGCTACTATACGAAAGACAACCGTTTAGATACATTTACACCAGAGATTTCAATGCTAGTATAAGAAAGACAACCGTTTAGATACATTTAAAAATACATGTTTAGAATAAAAAAGATCTGATGTGGCCAGCACATTACCTTCCGTCAGTTCCATGTATTTTATACAAATTCCATACAGACAGTTTCTTGCGACAGATTATATATTTCCAGTACATTACCTTCCCTCAGTTCTATGTATTTTGTACAAATTCCATACAGAAAGTTTCTTAGAATTGATTCTATATTTGCAGTAAAATTATGACACAAACATACTATGTCAATTGCACTTGACATTGACATCTGTCTATCAGAATTCCTTTAATTATGTTAGCTATTTCCATGGTTTTACATTGCTGGGTGTGCCAATCTGCTTTGTACACAGATTTCGGTAATTATGATGACATATTTGTACCGTGCGGGCGTTTACCAGGCGTCACCTCACGGGCACTCATTGCTGGCGTGGGGAGTACACCACAGGAGTCAATTTTGTGCCATTTAAAATATTTATAATAACATTAATTATAAAAAAAATATATTTAACAGCGTTTTTTCAAGAAAAAATGTTAAAATCTTCAAATGAGGGTACTTCCGGTCGACTAATTATAACCAAAATCTAATCTGCTCTTAATATAGATATAAAGAAAAGGAATATGTAAGAATCATAATTTTTTTGAATTGTAGTATTGGAGTTATCGAATCGGAAAGAATCATCGCATACCCCCTTCGAGTTTTTTGACCAAAGACAATAGGGCGCAAGCAGCCACGTGACTCAAGCGACCTTGAAGTGCTTGGAATCAGCTGATATGTGTGCGCGTGTCACTTTGATAAGAACAATGTCAATTTGACAAGACCAATGTTTTGACTAATTTTGATTTTGAACTGCTAAATTAATATTTTATAAATTTCAGGCAATAAAACACATGATCTTAAAAATAGCAACATTGGTATTGTCAAAGCAACATTGTTGTTGCCAAAATGACACGCGCACACATATCAGCTGATTCTAAGCACTTCAAGGTTGCTCGAGTCACGTGTCTGCTCGTGCCCTATACCTTCCTTACCTACAAGTGAATTTGAAACAGAAACTATTTAAATTAATGTACATAAAGATGAAAAATAATGCACTACTCTTGCCCTACGGCTTGTCACCCCATTTTTACTTCCTTGTACGAAGTAAAGGAAGTATTGTAATCGCGAAAAATTTTGGTTTTGAGATGAATCCATTCTGACTAATTTCGTCGTGACGTCTGTACGTACGTACGTGCGTATGTATCTCGCATAACTCAAAAACGGTAAGCCGTAGAAAGTTGAAATTTTGTATTTAGGACTTGTATAACATCTAGTTGTGCACCTCCCTTTTTGGTCATTACATAATGTCCAGAAATGGTACTTTATTTGAAGCCTATAATAGATTTTAATGAAGAACTATATTAAAATATAATCCAAAACTTTTCAAATTTGGTAAATAAGACTTTTATATCAATTGGAATAACATAGCAAATTTTGGTTAAAACAGGCTAACCGGAAGTGATATATTACCTGAAGTTGTTAACAGTTTTTCTTGAATAAAATGGTTTCATTTTGATTTTAGAAATAAATGCTTCTAATAAGAGTTTTAGAGAATTAAATTCTGTGTCTAGCACATCAAGTATTATGAAATTATCCATTTGTATAAGCGAGATATGTAAATTTAAAACATATACTTTTTGGTTTTTGTAATGAAGCTTGCTATGGATTAGGACAAAAAATAACAAAAAAATAAAAAATAGATGCTAATGTCAAATTACGTCAAATAGGTGCAATTTTATACTTGGGTCTAAGTTCATATTGATCTTGTGTACAAGGAAGTCGTGTGGTGTCCACATCAGATTTTTTTACTGGATATAAAAGTATATGGCCTCCTTAATATGCAGTCAAAATTTTCCATAATTCAAGCTTGTATCAGTGCAGTTAAATGCAAAATGGGTGACCAAATTTCAATAATATTTCATGTACATTTCTACAAGTAGTTATGACAGAATTCTATCTAATGAGAACAGTGTTTTAGAAATATGGATATTAAATTCAAACGGTATTTGATTGCAATTCTAATAGTCTTGCATTAATTTAATTAATATTAATGCATCCTTTAAAATATTTTGTGATTAAATCTGAACTTACAAGAAGTATATATATAGCAGTATTTTACAAATGATATTAAACTGTAAAATTATCTCTGAATATATTTAAATACTAAACAGCACCATAACATCAAAAAAATGTTATTACAGCGTTCGATATTAATTGTTACGATCTATAGATCCTAAACGATAATTATTATCGATCATTCTATAATATCACTGCTACTACGAGTATGTATGATTCTTATAATTTATTTTTCTTGTGGAGACTTTATAACGACAATTCTGTCTTTGTACAAGACTTCCAAGTGACACTTGTTGTCAGAGAGCGACTATGAAACGTAAGGGGAAGCAATGTTGCCATTGTTACGGTTTTTATGAGGACCAGTCCGCCGATTTTAAATTAGGCCCAACCCAAGTACAAGCACCGGTACTTTGCAACAAGACGGACACAGAAGTAAAAAGATTTAATTGATATATAAATAAATGGATATTTTACTTATGGTCACCCATCTTATTTATTAATGCTCTCATATTTGCTTGAAATGTAGAATAGGGCTGTTGCAAGAATTTTTATATGCCTTCTAAGTATTAAATTTAAAAAGATATCATTATTTAAATAGCCTCAAATTTGAAAATATCACCAAATATCCATTAGACATTTTACAATTTTTGAAATTTGGATATTTTGAAAAAGTCACGTGATCTGAAACAGAATGTGACGTCACTACACATACATCTTCATCGGCTCCAATTGGTCCCTTATAGTGTCAACTCTGTGTTTTGTTACAAGTGTTATGATAAATACAGGGTGTAAATGAAATAAGTGCATAAAATTTAACCAGTAATATAACTCGGTGAGAGCAACAATATTCCTTAATAACTTTTTCTCGAAATCGCATATTTTTTTTTAGCATTTTTACCACCCCGTAAATTGACGAGTCGTTCCAAATATTTTTGTGATAATTGAATGCAGTAGCAATAGCTATGAAACATTTTGTTTTATCAATTGACAGTCCTGTCAATTTTTGCAATTAAATTTTGACGTTAGTAATAAACTTGTTAATAAGGTAAAATTCTGTCAAAATGCGAGTACACAGACATTGTAATTACTTACCTATGGTTTATTTATTTATTTTTTTACTCGTATCTGTACTACATTTTACTTGACATCACGGTTGACATAAAGACAGTGTCATGGAGTTGCCAACGCATTTACACGGAGCGTTTCCAAATCATCACCAAATCATTCCGTTCTTAATATTCGCACATTTGTTAATCTTGTACATCTTTATCACATCACAATACGGTGTGTCACATATGACAATTTTAAAAAAAAGCAATAGTTATATCCATAACATGTGCAAAAAGTTCTATATTTTCAGCACATAACAGACTTCAATTTTGGGAATGGCTCATAATGTTCATTAATGAGACTGAATTTACTTGAGAAGGTGTATTTATTATGCACAATACACATCTCGACAGACAAAAATGCTGTCAAAATTTTCATTAAAACATATTTGGGCGGGAACAATAAATGGACGACTAATTATTGGTACTCATGTACCTCTTTTAAATGGACAAAAGTTTGTACTTACATTTTTTTAATAACGTATTTAAACTATTATGATTTATCGACGATAAATAATCATCTCATAACCTAATAACTATGCTTTTGCTCTTCCTCTCGTTACCTCGCCCCTCCTTGTCTTCCACTAGTCACTGGTGATTAAAAACCTGGTTTAATACACAACTTTATAATTTTGTTATCCAAAATTATATTTATTTTAAAAATTGTATTATTACGAATTAATAAATAATAAATGTTATTTCCGTTGATTCGTTTATTAATTACTGTGACTGCAAGTATAACCGATAACCGACAATTTTTGAGCTGTTTGTATCGCACTTGATTACGGCAGCAGCCATTTGTTCTCCATGGGCGGGTAACGAAATATGCAGTAAATCTTTAAAGAATTTTAACTCAAAATCTAAAAGACTTAGAAAAAAAAGTTAAGAAATATAGTTGCTCTCGTCGAGTTACATTACTGTTTAAATTGTCAATTGTCAAAGTTGTCAAACAAGTGTCAAATTTTTGAGTTTTGTTCGTGTTAGATAATGCAAAATTCAATATAAAATGAGTAATTTACAGTATCGTATAGTGCCTTCTTGTAAAAATGCGCTAGGAACAAACCTATTATTGAATTTATAAATATTCCAAAAGATGCGAAGAAAAGAAAATTGTGGCTGGAAGCAGTAGGTCGAAGAGCTGATGGTTGGGTTTTTACATTTTATTTTACTTTAACTCTTTAGCACACCTTATTTCGGCAACAGAAAAACAGTCGTTTTCTGATTCAGCCATCATCCAGCCTTCGATTTTCGGTAAACTGTCCGACTTAGCTTGAGTGTATTCTGTATTAGCCATTATTACTCATTTATAAGGGAAAATGTCAGCGTCAAATGTCAAATTAGAAGTTTGTTATTAACATGTGACAAACTGTCGCCTACGTTTATTTATCTAAATAACAAAAATAAATATAGGTGATGGAAAAACTGTTTTTCTATTGGCTGTGAATGACGTAATGTATGTGCTTCTACGACACAGGAGTGGGGGGTTGTTTTCATGACTATTTTTGGCGCCAATATTTGTATTTAATTATTTACAAAAATAACAATAAACTATTAAAAAAAATATTATTATTAAGAAAAATATTGCATAAACTTTCATTTAAAATACTTTTTGAAAATGTGAAACAGGCTCATTGTACGATAGTAAAAACGAATTAATTTCGAATTCAATCCACGTTCCATGCTGTACATTTCTATCAGAAAAGAATGTTTATGATATAAAAACGTTTAATTGTCCTTTATTTTACTTAAAAAGATTCTACTGCTTGCAAACATATATCTTACAAATTTAGTATTAAATTTCATATTCTAGACACGTATCTTTAGATAAGTGTCTTGCACCAACTAAATCTCTTTATAAAATCATAAATTCTTCGAGATACGAGGAGTTTTACATCTTTTATCGTAGGAAGAAATTGCAAATTATTGCAGATCTTATAAGTTATGTCTTCAGTAAGTGTTATTCACTTTTGACATGCTAACTATTGGCTGAAAATAATATTATTTTTATGGAAATTTCTGCAAGGATTTACAGATATGGTGCCTTTCAGTTCTCAAAGAATACATTACATATTATGAGAACTGGATTAATTAAATTAAAATTGGAATAAAATTATATAAAGAATAACTGTGTTACATATTAAAAAACTTAATGTATCTTTCTAAATTTACATTGTTTAATTGTTAAAATTTAGTTCACACTTTTAATTAGACATTGTATTTTATGGATAAATTTATAAAATTATCTATAAATTTAATCTCGGAGCCTACGCTTTAAACAAGCAAAACTCCTTGGTTGCACAGTTCATATCTTAAATGTATGTAACTGACAGATAAATATCACTGTCAAAGAACTAATAATTTCAAATTAATAACAGTAACGTTTTAAAAAGAAAATAGTAAATAGAACCCTAGTTATATGGAATGGATCTTAATACAGTTTCCGCAATAACTAAATATGTAAGTATGTATATTTAAATTAATAAAAATTAAATAGCGGGAGGTTTGGTGTTGGCCACATCAGATTTTTGGGTATGAGGATGGTGTGATTTAAAAAAGGAGTGAAATTTTTAAAAAATTAAAAATTCTGAAAATTTGTATTTAAGTAGTTTGAAGGGTGTAGATTTAAGATTTTAAAACCACAGGTCGATATCTCTTTTCGTGTCCGAGATATTCGTCCTCAAAACTTTGCTCAAAAATGCCCATTTTTGGGCCATATCCCAAAAATGGTCAATTATACACCGCTAGCGATATCACCATTAGATTCTACGAGCAAAATTACATAAGCATACCAATTTTTATAATTTTTGAACAACTATTACAATCTCCAGAAGGAAAAGTCTGAAAATGGCCAAAAATCGCAAAAAATCTAAGGTGTACCCCTTGCGATTTTTTCAGTTTTTGACGATTTTAAAGAATGTTTAATAATTAATGTACCCGTTGGAATATTTTGATGAAAATTGGTATACTTATGTTTTTTGGTACGAGGAATTTACTGGTGAGGTCGTTGAAGGTGTACCGCACACCCATTTTTGGGTATGAGGGTGGTGTGGTTTAAAAGAGGGTGGAAATTTTTAAAAAAATAAAAATTCTGAAAATTTGTATTTAAGTAGTTTGAAGGGTGTAGATTTAAGATTTTAAAACCACAGGTCGATATCTCTTTTCTTTTTCGAGATATTCGGTATTTTTTACAAAAAAGTGAATACACCCTTTCTCTCGGTTATTATTGCAGATACACATATTGCTTATTGAATTGTGTGAAATTGTAATTATGGAACTTCCGGTATAACCGGAATTGACATCAATTTTGTAAATTTAAATACAACCTATACTATTTTTTAGTTTCATAATATTTATTAAAACAGGTGAACGGAACGCGTGAATCAAATCAAGTCTTCTTCTTTTTCAAAATCGCTCATTTGAGTATTTTAGACAAGAAATAATAGTCAAAATCTATCATATTATGAAACTATAAACAGGAAATACAATTTTCTTGCCAATTCCAAAACTTGGTTATGTTAAATTACGATATTCTGTCGACTTTTGACGTTTATAATTAATATTAAAATTGCTAGCTCCGGTCGTCTGACAGTATCTTATAATACCATCATTAATTTATATTTGGACCTTCATCTCCTTTTGCTAGGACATTTATCCTTTTACATATATCCTTATTTAAACATGATCTTGAGGTACATTAAAGTACAGAAAACTATAAAAGAAAGGAAGCTACAAGCAAGAACGTTGCTTTTTTGATTATTTCAAATTCAAAGAAATGACTAATATTGTTTTTTCTAAGATCTCAATTTTCCCTACATTTTATTATTAAGTGGGCACACCTTTATAAGTATAGAACACAATCAAATCATATAAATTTAATCAAATATCCCATCTATCATTATTATAGTCAGCCTTAAGCTATATGAATTAACCTAGCAATTTACTTTATTATATTATTATTGCAATTTACTTATTAGAGAAAATGATAATAAAAGTTCCTACCTTTACGAAGAAATTCTGCAATATGTTGAGTGTTGATTTCAGCAACTCGACTCAGTTTTTTCTGCAGGGCTTCTTTCTCCTTGTATCTGTAAAGAGATAAGGAAAAATACCAAACAATTCTAAGAGAACAGAAAAAAATGTATAGTATAGTTCGCGATATAAAATCATAAAGCAAAATAATAGGAACATATTAAGTATAACATGTTAGATTTATGTTTGGTATGTCGTGTATAACTATTATTATGCTAGTTTTTGTAAGTACAGGGCCTTATTCAGTCAAATTTTGCTTAAACTTTATTTCAAAATGAGCTGGAATATAGTAAATCAAAATTTGGAAGAGTAGTAGGTATCTATTGTGCTGTTTGTACAAAATTATGACGTCGCATCAGACAGAATGTTTATAAAGAAAATCATGAATGAAAAAATTGCGTAGGCTTCCACAGTCTGAGTCATAAGAAATATTCGTTTTCCGGGAATGGACTGTCATATTTTGAGTCAGAGCTCAACGTTTCGCCCGCAGTCGTACGGGGCATCTTCAGGAGCAAGGGGGATAGTACTGTCTTAAACAAGGTTACCCGACGTGTCAACCACGCTAGAGGCCGAGTTTAAGCAACAAGAGAGGGAGACTCAGTTTACAAGGTACCCGACGTATAAACCACGCTAGAGGCCAAATAAACCAAGTTCTCCTGAAGATGCCCCATACGACTGCGGGCGAAACGTTGAGCTCTGACTCAAAATATGACACAGTCCATTCCCGGAAAACGAATATTTCTCATGAATGAAAACTTTAATAATATTAAATATTTTTGATGAATATGTGCAAAATATTAGGTAAATTTTTCATTTATGAAAAAAAAAATCAATATATATTTTTTACCTCCCGCTACCCTAGGTAAGGGAGGTATGTATAGGGTTCGTGCTAAAAATCGCATATCGAGATTTTGGTAAATGACCACGTTTTAAGGTCCCTAGAATCCAATTTTAACATTTTTACGATGATGTCTGTGTGCATGTAGAAAATTTTAAAACCTAGTATGACTAGCGAATGAAAGTTGACGTTTAGATTATTTAATAGTTGTAGTTTCTTTTGAAAACATTTCCCTATATTTGATTTGAAAGGAAACTGCCCCTTATGTATTCCGTTACAGAAGATTAGAATTGTATTCAATACCAGGAGGCATTTAAAATGACCTTAGCAACAAGATTCAGGGATGTATTTATAAAATTTAATACCACAAATTCTAGTTCGTTCGTCTCAGGTGTAAGCAACCCTCGAGTCGGAATTACTGTTATAATGCACATAAACGAAAAATGTTTAAAATATTTTAAACGCACCCCTGTTTTGATATTCAGTTACCCTAGTCGGCTATCTATTTTTAGACAGACATAGTAATGTATTTCTGTGCTTTCCTAGTCCAGTATTTAAATGGGTTCATGCAAAAATTTCATACCTATTCTATTCTTCTCTAGGGTTTCAAAAGAAACCACATCTATAAAATAATTTAAACGTCAACTTTCATTCGCTAGTCATACCATATTTCTATCTTATTTTAATAAGGAACAAAACCATTAGATTTTGGTGTAAATCAGATAACCGGAAATGGCACTTTACTTGAAGCTCAAAATAGTTTTTCTTCGAAAAATACATTTAAATGTTATTTTTTAGAGATTTATATTATTATAAAAATTAAATATTATTAAGTTTTATACAGGTTTGCATTAATACTTTTTCGGTATATTTTATGGATAAATTTATAAAATTATCTATAGTTTAAATCCCGGAGCCTACGCTTTAAACAAACACAACTCCTTGGTTACACAGTTCATATCTAAATGTATGTAACTGACAGATAAATGTCACTGTCAAAGAACTAATCATTTCAAATTAATAATAGTAACGTTTTAAAAAGAAAATAGGAAATAGAACCATAGTTATATGGAATGGATTTTAATACAGTTTCTAGTATAACTAAATATGTAAGCATGTTTATTTAAATTAACAAAAATTAAATAGCGGGAGGTATTGTGTTGGCCACATCAGACTTTTTATTATTTTAAATCAGTACGTTTAATTTTGAAGCAGTTTATAATATTAAAAAGTCTTAATTGTTTTTAGAGTAACTGCGTTTGATTTTTAAAGATAATATGATGTCACGGCGGTACCTATATTGTTAACTTTCTCACACACCTCAATCTATAGTACGATGCGAGAGAAAGATAGCTAAAGTGTGACGTCACAGTGTCACTAGTAACACTGACAACAAATTTCAATATCTCTCATTACGATATTTACCTATAATTTTATTATTGGTATACTCTCAGACTCAAAGCATGGAATAAAAAGGTACATACGTTACACAATGGGCCCGTCCAACTTTTTTTGAATTTTTTATATGTTATGAAGAATTTAAAAATAGAAATTCCGTATTTTTTGTTTTCTTGAAATTATGCTTAATAACGCCAAAAATAATTATTAAAGTTTTAGCGCGAAAGTTGTGACGTTAGTGTCACTCCGTCATAAGTAGAGAGAACCGACATACGTTACCATTAATAATGGTAATATAGGTAAGTAAAATTAATAATTTTTGCTCGTTTTCATAATCAGATTAATCATTCGCTTTAATTAATGTGACTTTAAAACTTACTTTAATATAATTTTGCAGGTTATTATACTCACCAAGTGTCATTATTATAATTAAAATAGTATTTAAACTGTTTTCTATTTATAATTAAATACAACAATGACAGTATTGATTACAATAATCAAAACATAGTTCATAATAAAAAGTAATCCAACATTTACATTTCTATTTACTAAATGATTACAACAATGACAAGTATTAAGATTACAATAATTAAAACATAAATTACAATTTTATTTATTTAATAAGTAAATTTTCTTTTGATCTTAATAAAAAATTACTCGGATATATTAAATATGTGCGTTTTAGAGTATGTGTAAAGCCAATCGTGAATTTATGAGCAAAATATGCATGGTCCACTGTACAGTGTCATTTTCACAAGGTAACTGGACGACTGTAATGACGCTGACGTCACAACATGGCGATCGTTTGACGCTAAAAACTTTAATTACATTATTATAGGTATAAAAAAATAAAATATATAGCAATTTTTATTTCGTTTTCATTTATTTATATTCAAAATTCATATGCCATATGTAATATCTAAAAAGTCGATGACTTGGACGGGCCCATTAAAATGAATATCCTTTTTGATTCTTTTCTCTGTACAATGGCATATTCCAAGCATCTAGTTACAAATGTAAAGTACCTAAACAGTACAGAATGTAGTGTAGTATCTAGTTAAGTTTGTAATGTTGGTAAACTTGTCTTCAAGTTCCGCTTTAATTGAGTGTCAAACTGTCTTTGGAATAAGACATACAGTAATGCAATTACGTACATTGAGTATTGAGTTCCTTTGAAACATCCTGTATATTTGTTACGTTAATAAATCGTCCGCAAAAATTCGTCCTAAGTTTACGACTTAAATGGAATTTAATCATGTTATTTTTCTTGAGTTTTCACACGAATTAAAATTTTTAAAAATGTTTACCAACAGGCCACGTGCCTGAGTGTCATAAATGGCACAAAATTGATCCCTGTGGTGCACTTTACACGCCAATAATGGGTGCATAGGTGCGCAAGCACCCATACCAAATTTGTAATGGGTGTAGAGCATCCATAAAAATTACTAAGTTATTGATGTTTTTACATCCCGCTACCCTTGGTAAGGGAGGTATAGCGATCGTGCTAAAAATCGCATATAGAGATTTTGGTAAATGACCACGTTTTAAGGTCCCTAGAATCCAATTTTAACATTTTTACGATGATGTCTGTGTGTATGTGTGGATCCTCCACTCTAACTCAAATAATATCATTCAAAAAATTTTGAAACCTTGTATATTGAACTTTTTCTGTAATGGAAAGAGCCCAGTAAATTTTGGTGAAAATCGGATAACCGAAAATGACACTTTACTAGAAGCTCAAAATAGTTTTTCTTGAAAAATACCTTTAAATGTTATTTTTCGAGATTAATGTTATTATAAAAATTAAAGATTATTAAATTTTCTATAGATTTGCATTAATACTATACTATAATTTAAATCCCAGAGCCTACGCTTTAAACAAACAAAACACAGTTATTCAAATATATGTAACTGACAGATAAATGTCACTATCAAATAACTATTCATTTCAAAATAATATTAGTAATGTTTTAAAAAGAAAAAAATAAATAGAACAATAGAAAAGGAATTCAATACAGTTTCCAGCATAAGTAAATATGTAGGTATGTATTTAGATTAATAAAAATTAACGATTCACAAAAATATTTAAGCTAATCCTCATTTTTGTATTAGTGAATTCTATTCTATCCCGGTATTTAAAATTTAATCTTCATTTTATTATAGCTCCGGTGGCACAATGGTTAGAGCAACGCCTCATGTCATGAGTGCCCTCGGGGCTCTGGGTTTGAATCCCACTAAGGCATGGATGTGTGTGAATGTGAACCCACTCTGTAATTGGGATTTAATTCTGTTGAGGGATTTAAAAAAAGGTAGTTACTTGGATTAGATTAGACTCTATTTTAAGAAATAAACTGTCAAAATTAGAGTAAATTCGCTAATCCAAAAATAAGGATTAGCTTAATATTTTTTGTGACTCGCGGGACTGTAAATGGCGGGAGGTATTGTGTTGGCCACACCAGATTTTGAAAAAACTCAAATACCAATTGTTATTTTTAAACCTAACAATGACCATGTGCATTATTTGATACGAATTTTTCAATGAATTCACAGAATTTTAGACGCCGAAAAGCTATTTGAGACAAATTTTGTGAATGTTCTACATCTACTGAATGAAATGAAAAATCGTTTTAATTTGGTAACTGGTGAAAATCAATTATTTTGCTGTTATACATGGATGAAATAAAATCCAAAAATGCAGGCTATATAGAAAAATGTTTGCAGAGATTTACAGATTATGATAACCGATGAAGTACACTCTGATATAAGCGTCTAACCTGCAGAAGAATTCTGGCCTGATGCGATGTTTGGCGAGAAAGTCATCATAGACTTTGAGAACTGCTAGAATATGTGCTGCAGCTTTGGAGTTCTCTTCGTAGGTTTCGTCTGGAAGAAGCATCTTCTATGGTCCATCGTGAAGCACCAGGACAACACAACACTATGGAGAAGATGTCCACATAGTTTTAAACACTAACTCACTGTATATTTTACAAATTTTAGCACTGACACTTGAAATATAATTATTATTAATATTGGATGATAAATTTTTGAAAAACGGTAATAATACCGCGTCTGTAAAGAAAAACATATAAATATCGAGCCCAAATTTCTTTCGACTAATATGATATTCAAATATTTCGCCATTTATTAGTAACTCCTGCTTTAATTCTATTAGGTATTGGATCCTAAAGCCATGCAAATTTTCCTGTGAGTATTTCGCCCCCATTTTTACTTCCTTGTACAAAGTAAAGGAAGTATTGTAATCGCGAAAAATTTCAGTTTTCAAATTTCAACGGAAGTATCCATTTTAACCATCCCTGAATCCATTTTGACTAATTTCGTCGTGACGTCTGTACGTACGTATCTCGCATAACTCAAAGACGGTAAGCCATAGAAAATTTTGTATTTAGGACAGCTATAACATCTAGTTGTGCACCTCCCTTTTTGGTCATTACATAATTTCCAGAAATGGTACTTTATTTGAATAATAGATTTTAATGAAAAACTATTTTAAAATATAATCCAAAACTTTTCAAATTTGGTATATAAGACTTTTATGTCAATTGGAATAACATAGCAGATTTTGGTTAAAACAGGCTAACCGGAAGTGATATATTACCTGAAGTTGTTAACAGTTTTTCTTGAATAAAATGGTTTCATTTTGATTTTAGAAATAAATGCTTCAAATAAGAGTTTTAGAGAATTAAATTCTGCGCCTAGCACATCAAGTAATATTGAATTAGCCCTTTATATAAGCGAGATATGTAAATTTAAAACTTATATACGCGTGCCTGAGTGTCTGGTCGCGAATCTGGGGAACCGGGTTCGATCCCGACTGGCGCCTAATATTTCGAATATTAAATGGCACAAAATTGACTCCTGTGGTGCACTCTCCACGCAAGCAATGAGTGCCCGTGAGGTGACGCCTGATAAACGCCCGCACGGTACAAATATGTCATCATCATTACCGATATCTGCGTACAAAGCAGATTGGCACACCCAGCAATGGGTAATATGCCGTGATGATATATTTATTTATTTATTTTTATATACTTTTTGGTTTTTATAATGAGGCTTACTATGGATTAGGACAAAAAAATAAAAAAATAAAAAAAATAGATGTTCATGTCACTTCATATTGGTCTTCCGTACAAGGAAGTCGTGTGGTGTCCACATCAGATTTTTTTTAAGTTTTATATTTAAAGTAGAAATTTCAAACAATTTGTATACATTTAATAATTTAACTATTGTGAATTTGGACTCGTACATTATTCAATTGTCAATTTATAAATAAATAAAACTTACACTACAACCTCTACTCTCCCTGTGGTGCACTTTCCGATTCACTGTAAATACCCACAATAAACAAACACTGTTCATACACTATCAAAAAAAATATTTACAATTTATAACACAAAATTCAAATTTCTGACTATTCTGAGTATAAAATCATATCAGACTGTGTACCTTCTTGTTGACTGACAGAAGAAGTGTGTTGATTCTCAGATTCTTAGAGCCTGAGGAATCAACGTGCGTGTGGACATGCGCACACTAGAAGCATCGTGGGAAGCACAACAACCAAAATAAAGATGCACAAGAAGTACCTAAAAGATTTTGCGAATACAAGAAGTTGATGGCTGTTTTAGGGGTAAAAATTGGGCAAAAATAATGATGGATGTTTGAAGAATGATTTGAGGAAGTGACCAGCACAATACCTCCCGCTAATTGTATTTTATTTAACAAAAAAATACGATTTTTATCGGATTTAAAATCGACCATTTTTATCAAATTTAATGATTAATATCTTTTGAACCAAAAGAGATACAGACTTGAGGTTTGAAAATTTGAATACAGCAAGCTTTTGTTAATAAGTTTACCAAGTTACATAATTATTTAACACCTGGTGCAAATTTCATAGAACTTGTAGTAATAAAATGTCTTATAAGTAAAATAATGTGTCGCGCACATCGATTGTCAGCTGTTCTGATCGTCCGTTGTCTTTTATAGCATTTGTTGACACAAAGAAATGTTAATTGACATTTGTAATTGATAATTGAAGTAATAAAATACACTTAATTGCTGTTTTTTACAACCTTCACAAATGGTAAAATATTTTTACAAAATTCTTTCCACTATCAACTATTTTAAATATAAATGTAAAACTTTAAAAAACTGTGGGCTATATGGCTGCTGATATTAGTTCGACAAGCATTCTAAGGGTCATCTTATAGTCCAGATTTAGCTTCTTCCAAAACTCTTTACTTTTAAAACAATGAAAAACAACTTCGTAAAATTTTAAGAAAGAAATTAGGAAAAAATATTGGAAGTATATGCTTAATAATGAATATTAATAAAGATATAATTGAAATACTTCGGAAATAAGGGGGTTTTTGTTATAGCAGCTCGTCACTCATATGAATTACATATATATTATTTTGATTGGCGCCTCAAAGACCTATAAATATATAACGAATACCCAGTTAGGGGGAGGAGGCTACTACCAATGGAAGTAGAGAAATTCAAATAGCGGAGGCGTGGCTATCAGTCCAGTACAGCAATTCTCAAACAGTTTTTATTTAAATATAAATGTTTTGCATTAAACTTAATAATTTAAATACACTTCCAATTATAAATCATGTAGACTTGTACAGTATAATTCATTCATTTTTTATAAATATAATTTAGAAATGGCATATATTTCAAGAACATTTAGGTCCACGAAGAAAACAGTTTGATATAAAAATATATTCGTTATGTCACAACTATATTTTCAATATATATATATATATATATATATATATATATATATATATATATATATATATATATATATATATATATATATATATACATATATATATATATATATATATATATATATATATATATATATATATATATATATATATATATATATATAGGAATTTTTTCACCGGATTTTCACCGACAGTCTTAGTTTTACTTATACGTTCAGATGATATTTAAAAAACACAATACCTCCCGCCATTTACCGCCCGAGTCACAAAAAAGATTAAGCTAATCCTTATGTTTGGATAGCAAATTTCACTCTAATTTTGGTAGTTTATTTCTTAAAATATAGTCTAATCTAATCCAAGTAACTACCTTTTTACCTCCCGCTACCCTTGGTAAGGGAGGTATAGGGATCGTGGTAAAAATCGCATATCGAGATTTTGCTAAATGACCACGTTTTAAGGTCTCTAGAATCCAATTTTAACATTTTCACGATGATATCTGTGTGTGTGGATCCTCCACTCTAACTCAAATACTATCATTCAGAAAATTTTGAAACCTTGTATTTCGAACTTTTTCTGTAATGGAAAGAGCCCATTAGAGTTTTGTGTAAATCGGATAACCGGAAATGGCACTTTACTAGAAGCTCAAAATAGTTTTTCTTCGAAAAATACCTTTAAATGTTATTTTTTCGAGATTAATGTCATTAAAAAATTAAAGATTATTAAATTTTCTACAGATTTGCATTAATACTTTTTCTATATATTTTATGGATAAATTCATAAAATTATCTATAAATTTAATCCCGGAGCCTACGCTTTAAACAAGCAAATCTCCTTGGTTACACAGTTCATATCTTAAATGTATGTAACTGACAGATAAATGTCACTGCCAAAGAACTAATCATTTCAAATTAATAACAGTAACGTTTTAAAAAGAAAATAGTAAATAGAACCCTAGTTCTTAATACAGTTTCCGCAATAACTAAATATGTAAGTATATATATATTTAAATTAATAAAAATTAAATAGCAGGAGGTTTGGTGTTGGCCACATCAGATTTTTTTATAAGAAAATGAAGATTAAATTATAAATACCGAGATAAAATTATTGTTTCCTTTCCTTCTTAAAATATATTTTTTTTATATTAATAAAAGACGATGCAGAGCTATTTTGTGCAACATGTTTCTTGTATAAATAAAGACACACAATCTTGAAACAAAGACAAAAAACGCCTTAAGGGAAATATTCATATTGTATAGGAGTAATCCAAGATATTCCCACACAGATCTGTAATAAGTAGTATTTAAATCCAGGACTGTACTTGCATAATTTCATTTCGTACTGTTACGTTGTTAGTCAGTAGAAAAATTCATGAATTTTCCTTAATACAGCCCTGTAGTGTGGGAGTATATTCTCAAGACCAAATTATTGATGATGTATTGTTATAGACGAAGAAGATAAAAAAGTTATACGGATTATAAATTTTAAAAACTTTTTTATAAGTATAACTATAATTTTGTTTTCTGAATCTATTTCAGTGGCCTGAAAATTCTGAAACTTAGTACATTTATATACAAAGACATGCTGATTTTAAATTTTCAAACGGCAGGTCTCTACCTCTTTTATTTTCCGAGATATTCAATTACTTTCACAGTAATAAATTTACATCTAGAAACCTTTGGAAATCAAGACTAAAAACAGAAGAACTCTGATTCCATTCTTTTGTTTGAAGAAGAATAACGAATCCATTGTTCCAGTTTAAATTACATAGATTTGAGAGATGAGATTTTATCTCAAGACTTGAGTTCGATACCGTATCGGTAAAAATGAAAGCTGTTTTATTGTAAATTGTTATTAATGGCTTCAATAATTTAATATATTTTACCATAACAAAATGAATATAGAAGGATAATATGATTTAATTTTACAGATGAATTGGCTAACATGCTTATAATAACCTAACTTATAAAAATTCATACTTGTAACAATAAGTTTTGCACCTCTTGGCCTTGAAAAAATAGCATATACAGGTCGGACATAAATACTTAATTTTTTTGAAGACGAATAAAATAAAAAGTATTGCTGATAGGCAAAATTTGTTTTTGGATAATTAAAGAACATAATTTAAAGTTTTAAATCTCTCTCTACAGGGTGTTTGGCGTAAGTCCGGCACCAATAATATTTCGTTTATTTTGAGAGATACAAAAAAATGTTAATAAGAAAACTTAAATAGACAAAGGGGCTCATAAGAAGATCATTGCAAGAATTTTGTATCACTTTCGGTTTTAGAGGAAATGGGTACAAGTTTGAATCTAGCATAGGGAATCGGTATTTTTATATTTTTTTCCAAAATGTACACAGAATTAGATTCACAACGATACTTAAATATCATAGATTTTTTCAACCATTTCAAAATGGCGGCCACATATTTTTTAAATATAAGATAACTAATGTAGATAAATATTTTTCTTTTATTTTAAGGTAATAAAATTGTTTCATAGCTTGCTACGTTTAATTTTGTACATATTTTGAAAATAAATGTTCGCCATTTTGAAATGGATAAAGTAAAACTATGATATTTTTGTATCACTGTGAAGCAAATTTTATGTACATTCTGGAAAAATATATAAAAATCTGGTGTGGCTAACACAACACCTCCCGCCATTTACAGCCCGAGTCACAAAAAAGATTAAGTTCTTTGGATTAGCGAATTTTACTCTAATTTTGACAGTTTATTTATTATAATATAGTCTAATCTAATCCAAGTAACTACCTTTTTTTCAAACCCCTCAACAGGATTAAATCCCAATTACAGAGTGGGTTCACATTCACACACATCCATGCCTTAGTGGGATTCGAACCCAGAGCCCCGAGGGCACTTATGACATGAGGCGTTGCTCTAACTATTGAGCCACCGAAGCTATAATAAAATGAAGATTAAATTTTAAATACCGGGATAGAATAGAATTCACTAATCCAAAAATGAGGATTAGCTTTAATATTTTTGCGAATCGTTAATTTTTATTAATCTAAATACATACATATATTTACTTATGCTGGAAACTGTATTGAATTCCTTTTCTATTGTTCTATTTACCTTTTCCTTTTTAAAACGTTACTAATATTATTTTGAAATGATTAGTTCTTTGATAGTGTAATTTTTCTGTCAGTTACATACATTTGAATAACTACGTTTTGTTTGTTTAAAGCGTTGACTCAGGGATTTAAATTATAGATAATTTTATAAATTCATTCATAAAATATATAGAAAAAGTATTAATGCAAATCTATAGAAAATTTAATAATATCTAATTTTTATAATAACATTAATCTCGAAAAAATAACATTTAAAAGTATTTTTCGAAGAAAAACTATTTTGAGCTTCTAGTAAACTGCCATTTCCGGTTATCCGATTTTCACCAAAATCTAATGGGCTCTTTCCATTACAGTTCGAAATACAAGGTTTCAAAATTTTCTGAATGATAATATTTGAGTTAGAGTGGAGGATCCACACATACACACAGACATCATCGAGAAAATGTTAAAATTGGATTCTAGGGACCTTAAAACGTGGTCATTTACCAAAATCTCGATATACGATTTTTAACACGATCCCTATACCTCCCTTACCAAGAGTAGCGGGAGGTAAAAATATCCCTATGCTAGATTTCAAGTTTTACCCATTTCCGCTAAAACCGGAAGTGATGTAAAATACCTACTATGGTCATCTTTTCAGCACCTTTGTTCAGATTAAGTTTGCTTTGTAACATTTTCTTGTCTCTCTCAAGATAAACGAAATATTCTTGGTACCGGACTTACGCCAAACACCCTGTATAAGCACGCAGATATCGGTAATGATGATGACATGTGTGGGCACACATTACTGGCGTAGAGAACATCACAAAAATTTAAAATAATTTTTGGTGTCGAGATACAAAAAACACATCTTTGCAAAAGTTTTGATTACCTAAGGTATGTATTAAAATTAGCTTTCGCTTGAATTTCCTAGATTTCAAGGTCAAATTGTGGTTCTCACAGTACGAGTAGGCGTGTCTGAACACGCCGCCTGCACTTGACCCGATAATTAGACCTGAATGACCTGGGTCAAGTCTTCTTCACGACCGACAAACATGGACAACGTATACAAATTTTACGATAATCACAGATTAAACATCGGGACATTGTAAATAAATCTGTTTGTGTTTGTATTTTTAAGGGAGATTAACAGGCGTCACCTCATGGGAAAAGTGACACTTTTCAGTAAAACATATGTGTAATTTTTCTGAGAGCATTAAATTGTTTTACGATTATTTTGGAAACAATAAAATAGTTATCTTTCTGAAAATACCAATAAAATTAATAATAATCAATTATTTTATATTCTATTTCCTTAATAGAGAGTGTTGAAACATTTATACGGCCCTAGGGAACAATTAGAAACATAGATTCGTTTTATTAGATCATTAAATTTATACGAACATCACTATAAAATACTTGCGACTTAATGCCAGAACAGTCTATGTCAACATAACGTAATTTTGAGATTGAGCTAGTATGACATTTTTTAAAAATCTGATGTGGCCAGCACATAACCTCCCATCAATTCCATGTTTAACATAGCAATGAGCTTTAAGTAAAGTATCACTTCCGATTGATCGTTTGTAAACAAAATCTAATTTGTTGTTCCAATAAATAGAAAAGTCTGTAATACGAAATTTTGGATTATATTTGATTATGTTATTCCTCGAAAATCTGTAAAGAGCTTCAAATTAAGTACCACTTCCGGTTTATCATATAAGTATAGTCAAAATCGAGTTTTAAATAGCAAATTTGATAAGTTTTGGATCATGTTTTAACATATTTTTTCAAGAAAATCTGTTTATAGCTTTCAGTAAAACACTATTTCCCGTTTATCAATTTTTGAAAAAATCTAATATGTCCTTATTAACATAAAAGTTTTAAATACCAAATTAAAAAAAAAATGGTATATATCACACAATATTTTTCAAAAAAATCTGTTCAGAGCTTCAAGTAAAGTATCATTTCCGGTTTATCAACTTTAGAAAAAATCTAATATGTCGTTCTCATTAATCTAAAAATATTAAATACCAAATTTGACAAGTTTTGGAATATATTATAATATATTTTTCACGAAAATCTGTTCAGAGCTTCAAGTAAAGTATTACTTCCGGTTTATCAATTTTATCCAAAATCTAATATGTTGTTCCCTTTCATATAAAAGTCTTAAATACTAAGTTTGAAAAGTTTTTGAATATATCATAATATATTTTTCACGTGAATATGTTCAGAGCTTCAAGTAAAGTATCACTTCCGGTTTATCAATTTTAGCCAAAATCTAATATGTTGCTCCCCTTCATATAAAAGTCTTAAATACCAAATTTGACAAATTTTGGAATATATCATAATATATTTTTCACGAGAATCTGTTCAGAGGTTCAAGTAAAGTATCACTTCTGGTTTATTAATTTTAGCCAAAATCTAATATGTTATTCTCCTTGATATGCAAGTCTTAAATACTAAAATTGAAAAGTTTTGGATTATATTTTAATATAGTTAATCATTAAAAACTGTTATGGGCTTTAAGTAAAGTATCACTTCCGGTTGTCTAATTTTACCCAAAAATTAATCAACTCTTTATATGAATGTAGAAAGCTTAAATACGGAAAATAGAAATATTTGGAAGTTTGTTGTAAGAATTATCGTAGAGGAAAAAATCATCACACACACAGACATCATCGTAAAAATAGTAAAAACGTGTTGTGGGGACCCTAATTCGTGCTTATTTACTGAAAACTCATCATCGAATTTTTGGACCGATAACATTACCTCCCTTACCTACGGTATGACGGGAGGTAAAAAATAATTTGATATTTTGGAAAATAATTAAATAAAAAATAAAAAATGGGGACTTCATTTTATATAAAATTATCAAAATCACTTACATTTGATTCGTTCTGGAGCCGGTCCTGGACTGCCGAAGGCCAATTTCCAATGCGCGAACATAATGCCCGGTCCGCCCCCAAAATGTTCAATACGACCCTGAAACAGACAATAAAAAACATTAAATAGTATGGCTTCATAATATT
Organism: Harpalus rubripes; assembly: GCA_963082715.1. Lineage (NCBI taxonomy): Eukaryota > Metazoa > Arthropoda > Insecta > Coleoptera > Carabidae > Harpalus > Harpalus rubripes. Next base: position 56,032,207 of record OY720459.1, read on the forward strand.
AGCTTTTAAACATAGTAAAATTTGAGAGAAAGTATCAAATACACCATTCATGTAGAAGATTATAATTAATATTAATAACTAACTTAAAAAATTAATCGTGTTTGATGACTTTTTGTTTTAAGACAAAAACAGTTGGTAAAAAATGGGACAGAATCGAGAAGGCCTAGAAATTAATGAAACTATAAAAAGAAAATATTTGATTCATAAAAAATATGTACCCCTTTTTATACTAATCGAAATCACAAATAAATTGATATATTTTTTAATAAACCACACAAATTTGTATAGTTAAGTATTAACTTATTTTTGCTGCTATTAACAAAAGATAAAACAGTATAAAAAATGTTCAAATAACAAGCGAATATTTGCAAACACAACTACGGTATTTAATCGAAAATTGTATAAAAATTAATTGCAAATTTTATTTTTAAAATATATTTAAACATACCAAAAACATGCTACAGGTTTTAAAATTAAATATTTATACCTTTTACACATTAAAACGTTTAAAAACACTAATTTTTATATTAAACAAAACACATTTCTTGTCACATTTGTACTACTAGAGTCATCTGTGGTACAACGCTGAACTTTCACGTAAAAGTTTGGTGTTTTTATTTTAAAAATTATGAATGGCAGCTGTAAATTTTTAAACAATCAATAAAAAATGTATGATACGCTTTTTAATATTATATTTTAATATTTTATAAGATATACAATTTATTCTTTAGATGTAATAAAACGATAAAAACATTTAATAATTTTCGAAGTTATTTTAAATAATCATTGCTGAAATCTGTTTCAGCCATCTGAAAATTATGAAACTTGGTACATTTATAGACAAAAGTATGCTGAATTCAAATTTTTAAACCACACACCGATATTTCATTTAGTTTCAGAGTTATGCAACTGTAAATTTAAAAAAAGAAAATAAATCAGTAGTTGATAAAGTGTTTGCTGAAATTTATTTCAGCCGGCTGAAAATTCTGAAACTTGGTACACTTATAGACAAAAGTATGCTGAATTCAAATTTTCAGACCTCAAATCATTAGCTTTCATAGTTTCAGAGATATGTAATGGCAATTATTAAAAAATAATTTATTTTATTAGTCGCGATATTGTCAGTGATTGACAAATTCTTTGCTGACATTTGTTTCAGCCGGCTGAAAATTCAGAAACTTAGTACAATTATAGATAAAAGTACGCTGAATTCAAATTTTCAAGCCTCAAATCATTAACTTTCATAGTTTAAGAGATATATAATGGCAATTATTAACAAATAATTTATTTTGTTAATCGCAAAATTGTCAGTGATTGACAAATTCTTTGCTGAAATTTGTTTCAGCCGGCTGAATATTCTGAAACTTGGTAAACTTATAAACAAAAGTACGCTGAATTCAAATTTTCAGACCTCAAATCATTAGCTTTCATAGTTTCAGAGATATGTAATGGCAATTATTAACAAATAATTTATTTTACCGGTTTCAGGATATTATTCCATTGTTTACATGTACAAAAGTCGGCTGGTAACTAAGTAATAACTGTATCTGTATGGTAATATTATTACCATACTGACTTGTCAACACAACAGTCTACAAAATGAAAATGAAATAAAATTAAAATATAATGCTCTTCATTAATATATACAGATAACGTTAGCCTATCGTTCCAAATACGGGTTACTTTATGCTAAAGTAATAAACATGAGGAATAAAGCACAAAATTTGAATATTTGTCATATTGACATATGTCAAAATAATTGTTCTGTTAACCATAGCAATCTGAAAATAGCATTAATGAAAGAATTACAAAAATTAATATTTATCAATAATGTCTTAATTTTCTGAAACCGATAAACTATTGAACAAACCACGAATGTTATTAATCATAACAAGCCTTAGATGTCTTAAGATCCTCGCTCTACGAGCTCGGATTTCAAACTGGCATCTGCGGCAGTTATGATGTGCATAACATTCCTAGGTATGTTGATAGCTATTATTAGTCGCAAAATTGTCAGTGATTGACAAATTCTTTGCTGAAATTTAATTCAGCCGGCTGAATACTCTGAAACTTGGCACACTTATAGACAAAAGTATGCTGAATTCAAATTTTCAGACCTCAAATCATTAGCTTTCATAGTTTCAGAGATATGTAATGGCAATTATTAACAAATATTTTTTTTGTTAGACGCAAAATTGTCAGCCGACAAATTCTTTGCTGAAATTTGTTTGAGCCGACTGAAAATTCTGAAACGTAGTACACTTATACATAAAATTATGCCGAATTCAAATTTTCAAACTTCAAGTCCCTATTTTGTATAATTTCAGAGATATTAAATATCAAATTTGAAAAAAATAATAGTAAACAAAATATAAATAATTAATTTTTTAATTGTGTCAGCTCCTATATACATGGTGAAATACTTGGTTTTTAATTTTATTTTGTGAAACTATAAACCAAATATTTCAATAATTAAAATAAATAATTAATATTTTTGTTAGAATTATGTTAGTTTCTTGTAATATTTGTGCTACTAGAGTCATCTGTGGTACAACGCTGAACTTTAACGTAAAAGTTTGGCGTTTTATATTTAAAAATTACGAATGACTGCTGTAAATTTTTAAACAATTAATAAAGAAATGTATGATACTCTTTTTAATATTATATTTTAATATTTTATAAGATATACAATTTATGCTTTAGATGTAATAAAACGATAAAAACATTTAATAATTTTCGAAGTTATTTTAAATAATCATTGCTGAAATCTGTTTCAGCATTCTGAAAATTATGAAACTTGGTACATTTGTAGACAAAACTATGCTGAATTCAAATTTTTAAACCACACACCGATATTTCATTTAGTTTCAGTGTTATTCGATAACGATAACGATAAACTTAAAAAAAGAAAAAAATCGGTAGCTGATAAAGTGTTTGCTGAAATTTATTTCAGCCGGCTGAAAATTCTGAAACTTAGTGTACTTATAGACAACTTTCATAGTTTCAGAGATATGTAATGGCAATTATTAACAAATAAATTATTTTTTATGTTAGACGCAAAATTTGTCAGCTGACAAATTCTTTGCTAAAATTTGTTTCAGCCCGCTGAATATTCTGAAACTTAGTAGACTAAGGCTGCATCCCCATGTATCCGTGTTCACGTATACGTGATCATTTGTAATCAATCAAAACCGTGAATTGATACAACGGTCCGTTTCAAGAACGCAACGGACATAAGTTGGTTAATTTCAACTTTTCACGGATACGGATGACTTGACGCATGCGCATAGGAGTTAGTTTGTCAGTTTATGTATTTTGATGTTTGTTGTGGTTTTAATTATTGCTAGCACCCTGAAGAATCCACTTCTATTCAGTAAAAATACTTCGAACTCAAAATTTGCGTCTATACTATTAAGGTTATTCAGGAACTCTGATTGTTGTTATTGTTGTTGTGATAAAGCTATTGTGCTCAATTGACGAGCCAAACTGAGTACAGTTAATATTAATGTTCCGATTTCATAATACAAAACACTACTACCATCGATTTATAAATTCAGTATGGATACGGACACCGTATCTACTGCTCTCATGGGGACGGGCTAGATTTTTACGTACGTAAATCACGTAACACGGATACGTGAATACGGATGCATGGGGATGCAGCCTTATAGACAAAAGTACGCCGAATTCGAATTTTAAAACCTCAATTCATTAACGTTCATAGTTTCAGAGATATGTAATGGCAATTATGAACAAATAATTTTTTTGTTAGTTGCGAAATTGTCAGTGATTGACAAATTCTTTGCTGAAATTTGTTTCAGCCCGCTGAATAGTCTGAAACTTAGTACACTTATAGACAAAAGTGTGCTGAATTCAAATTTACAAACCTCAAATCATTAGCTTTCATAGTTTCAGAGATATTTAATGGCAAATATTAACAAATAATTTTTGTTTTGTTAGTCGCAGAATTGTCAGTGATTGACAAATTCTTTGCTGAAATTTGTTTCAGGCAGCTGAAATTCATGAAAACAAGTACACTTATAGACAAAAGTACGCTGAATTCAAATTTTCAAACGTAAAATCATAACCTTCCATAGTTTCAGAGATATTTAATGGCAATTATTAACAAATAATTATTTTTGTTTGACGCAAAATTGTCAGCCGACAAATTCTTTGCTGAAATTTGTTTCAACCAACTGGAAATTCTGAAACTTAGTACACCTATAGACAAAAGTATGCTGAATCATTAGCTTTCATAGTTTCAGAGATATGTAACAGCAATTATTAACAAATAATTTATTTTGTTAGTCGCAAAATTGTCAGTGATTGACAAATTCTTTGCTGAAATTTGTTTCAGCCGGCTGAAATTCATATACACGTACACTTATAGAAAAAGTATGCTGAAGTCAAATTTTTAAACCTCAAATTATTAGCTTTCATAGTTGCAGATATATGTAATGGCAAATATTAACAAATAATTATTTTTCCTGTTAGAAGCAAAATTGTCAGCCGACAAATTCTCTGCTGAAATTTGTTTCAGCCAGCTGAAAATTCTGACACTTAGTACACTTATAGACAAAAGTACGCTGAATTCAAATTTTCAAACCTCAAAACATTAGCTTTCATAGTTTCAGAGATATGTAATGGTAATTATTAACAAGTAAATTATTTTTTGTTACATGCAAAATTATCAGTAAAATTCTTTGCTGAAATTTGTTCCAGGCGGCTGAAATTCATGAAAACAAGTAAACTTATATAGACAAACGTATGCTGAAGTCAAATTTTTAAACCTCAAATCATTAGCTTTTATAGTTTTAAAGATATGTAATGGCAATTATTAACAAATAATTTTTTTTGTTATAGACGCACAATTGTCAGCCGTCAAATTCTTTGCTGACATTTGTTTCAGGCGGCTGAAATTCAAGAAAACACGTACACTTATAGACAAAAGTATGCTGAATTCAAATTTTCAAACCTCATATCATTAGCTTTCATAGTTTCAAAGATATGTAATAGTAATTATTACCAAATATTTTTTTTTGTTAGTCGCAAAATTGTCAGTGATTGACAAATTCTTTGCTAAAATTTGTTTCAGCCGGCTGAATATTCTGAAACATAGTACACTTATAGACAAATTGTGCTGAATTCAAATTTTCAAACCTCAAATCATTAGCTTTCATAGTTTCAGACATATGTAATGGCAATTATTAACAAATATTTTTTTTTGTTTGATGCAAAATTGTCAGCCGGCAAATTCTGTGCTGAAATTTGTTTGAGCCGACTGAAACTTCTGAAAGTTAGTACACTTATAGATAAAAGTATGCCGAATTCAAATTTTCTAACCTCAAGCCTCCATTTTGTATAATTTCAGAGATATTAAATACCGAATTTGAAAAAAAAACAGTAAACAAAATATAAATAATTAATACTTTAATTGTGTCAGTTTCTACATGGTGAAATACTATAAACCATTATTTCAATAATTAAAATAAATAATTAATATTTTTGTTAGAATTATGTTAGTGAAAATGGGTATAAATAAAACATTAGAGCATATTTTAAAGATATTTAAATGTATTTTGAAATTTAAAAGTTAAAATTTAGTGTAGAATGTGTATAATTTCGCCAGTCAAGGTCATTACAGTTCATTATAACTGAAAACAGGAAAGTCGCAGAGTCATTTTCTCTTCAAACTAACCACACAACCAAAGTTATTTTGCGTTATCGCTTATTTTATTGTTTGAAAATTGATAAAAATTTGGCAAATGGCTGAATCATCGAAGGTAGGTGTATTTATATACAAATAATTATTCATAACACAAAGTATTTGTTTGCAGCCTGCAAAACCGAGTAGAAAAATGCATATGCACCTATTATTGTGTCTATGGTTCAACATTCGACATTTACTCGATATTATAATAGACAGTATCTTTTCATGGATTTACAAAAACAAAACTGTTAAAATACCATCAATATCCAAAGATTATTTGAGTGAAAGTGCTGTATCAATCGCGACAAAGATCCGCAAACGACAGCTAACCTCTGAAGAGGTTGTTAGTGCTTTTATACAACGTTCAAAGGAAATTCAACCAATTGTAAATGCCGTAACAGATGAACGATATACTTTAGCAATTGAAGAGGCTAAAATAATCGACCAAGACATCAATTCTGGAAAAATAACTCAAGAAATATTCGATAAGAAACCGTTTTTAGGCGTTCCGTTTTCAACAAAAGAAAGTACAGCATGTAAAGGGTTAAGTTACACTTTTGGAATGATTTCAAGAAAGAATATAAAGGCTGAGGAAGACGCAGATGTTATAAAATTGATGAAAGATGCTGGAGCGATCCTAATTTGTAATACAAACATACCAGAATTTAATTTGTGGCAAGAATCGAGAAATAATATATATGGGATGACTCTTAATCCGTATGATACTACGAGGACTACAGGGGGCTCTTCTGGGGGCGAAGCAGCCCTAATTGCTTCTTGTGGATCTGCATTCGGCATTGGTATGTTTTAAAAGTTGTGTCATACTATTCATTTTTTTTATACGAAAAAAATGTACTTAAATCTCGGAAAATATTAAAAATATAGTTTTGAAATGATCAAAATTGGAATCTATAAAGTTTTTCGGTCTAGATACCATCAAAATATTATAAAATTACATTCTAAACTGTTTTGAAAATATATAAAAAAAAGTTACAATTTGTACTTACAAATTAAAACACCAATCTTCAAATATTTCATTAAATTTTCACATATAACTGTATTTAACTTAAAATAATTTATTATTATATCACAAAACACTATTAAATTAATAAATTAACACTTGTCCATCCTTAAAAACACTTAAAACACTCAATTTTCAACTAAACTTACAAAATATCGACCGCCATATTTGTGAAAAAATATGAATGTCTAAATACATGTATAGTTGACACAACATGTACTAAACGTGGCGTCACAATGTTAATTTTCCGTAAGACTTGTATCACTGCACGTTGACGCAACTGTAAATGTGCGAATTAAATAAAAGTTTGGCTTTTTACCACGGATGGCGTTAGTGGTATTAAAACGAAATTTAAACCATTTATATTTGATGTTTCGTTGAGAAATATACGTTTTTAACTAATAAAATTGGGAATATACAAGCAATATCATAAAATGTAAACATATAACAATAAAATTTACAACTTTCCATGCTTTTTTTGTTTTGTCATACTATTCGATTTTTTTATACGAAAAAATGTAATTAAATTCCGGAAAATATTAAAAATATCGTTTTGAAATGATCAAATATGGAATCTATAAAGTTTTTCAGTATAGATACCATCAAAATATTATAAAATTACATTCTAAACTTTTTCGAAAATATATATAAAAAAAGTTACAATTTGTACTTACAAGTTGAGACACCAATCTTCAAATATTTCATTAAATTTTCACATATAACTGTATTTAACTTAAAATCATTTATTATTATATCACAAAACACTATTAAATGAATAATTCAACACTTGTCTACGCTTAAAAACACTTAAAACACTCAATTTTGAACTAAAACTTACGAAATATCAATCGCCATATTTGTGAAAAAATATGAACATCTAATACATGTATAGTTGACACAACATGCACTAAACGTGAGGTCCCAATGTTAAATTTCCGTAAGACTTGTATCACTTCACGTTGACGCAACTGTAAATGTGCAAATTATTTAAAAGTTTGGCGTTGTACCACGGATGGCGTTACTGGTATTAAAACGAAATTTAAACCATTATATTTGATGTTTCGATGAGAAATATAAGTTTTTAACTAATAAAATTGGGAATATACACGCGATATCATAAAATATAAACGTATAACAATAAAATTTACAACTTTCCATGCTTTTTTCTCTAGGTACAGATATTGGCGGTTCAATCCGTATGCCAGCATTCTTCTGCGGAATTTACGGCCATAAACCGACATCATATCTCATTTCTACTAAAGGTTTAACAAAAAGAACTGGCCAGGAAAAACATACCATGGTAGTAGCTGGACCTATGTCTCGAAAAGCAGAAGATTTAACACCGTTACTAAAAGTTTTATTGGGCCAAAATGTCAATAAACTCAGATTAGACAATCCTGTCGACATTACAAAGCTTAAATATTATTATATCGAAGATTCTTTGGACAGAAAAAGTAGTAGCGTTTCTACAGAGCTTCGAAACGTTATGAAAAAGTAAGGTTAAGTTTTTAATTGTGGCAGCCATTTTGAATATCACATGTTTAACCAAAATGGAGGGAAATAACGTTATGAAATATTTTCAGAGTTACAAATCATTTTATCGATGAGCTTTCCGACGATACCGGCGAATCCGTTGTACAATTAAAAAATATTGAAGAACTAGCGCATTCTTCGAGACTTTGGCGGTATTGGATGACTCAAGAACCGTCAAACTTTTTATTAGAAATTGCAAATGGCGAACAAATAAATGTATATTTAGAAGTACTGAAAACTCTTATCGGAAAAAGTAATTTTACTTTAGCTGTTATTTTAAAAATGTTGGATCAAGTTGTGCTGCCTCAAGAAAATGAAGAATGGGCCAAAGAATTGACAGAATCTCTACGAACAAGATTGATGGTAAGAAAAAAAATTGATGTTTTTATAAATGCATTAATTGTTGTTGTTTTTAGGAATTGTTGGACAAAAATGGCGTCCTTTTCTATCCGTCATTTACTTGGGCAGCCAGTTATCACTACAGCGCATTTTTGCGTCCTTACAATTTTAGTTATTGCTCAATTTTCAATGTTTTACAATTTCCAGTAACACAAATTCCTATGGGGTTAAATAAAAATGGTTTGCCTGTAGGTTTACAAATAGTTGCAGCTCCGTATAACGACCATTTATGTATCGCTGTAGCGAAACATTTGGAACAAGCATTTGGAGGTTATGTTACTCCATTTTAAACAAAAAAAAATATTAAAGACTGCAATATTTTTACTTATATTTGGGTGGAGGTTTATTTATATTTTTTTACTGACTGATTTATTTATTTATTTATTTTTATTTCTTATTGGACCTGTGTATCGAATTTTTATTTAATGGCAATAAAGTATTTTTATGAATTTACTTATACAATTGTTAAAAACCAAAAAATATCGTCATTTTATGAAGAAAATCGTTTTAGAATTATCAAATTTGGAATCTACCAAATTTTTAGGCCTACATAACATCAGAAAATATATAAAAAGACGCAATTTGTACTTACATACAAGTAAAATCACCAATGTTCAAATTTGTCATTTAATTTTCACATATCACTGTATTTAAGTTAAAATTAATTAATATTACAACACAACACATAATAAAATCAATAATCTAATACTTTTCCACACTTAAAAACGTTTAAAACGCAAATTTTCAACTAAAACTTACAAAATTGTCGACCGCCATTTTTGTGAAAAAATGTGAACTTATTTACTTTTATAGTTGACTCAATTGATAATACTTGTGACGTCACAATGTTAAATTTCCATAAGACTTGTATCACTTCACGTTGACGCAACTATAAACGTGTAGATTTAGTACTAGTTTGGCGTTTTACCACGGATGGCGTTACTGGTATTAAAAAGCAATTTTAACAATTTAATTTGATAAATGAATGGAAATATATGTTTTTAACAAATAAAATTGAAAATATATAAAGGATATGTTAAAATATGGACATGTTAAAGTGAAATATGTAGTTTTAAGATATTGTAACTTATTTTTCAGGTAAAAAATGTATTTAAACGACAATAAAGTTAATGTTTTAACAATTTTGACAGAAGTGTTGTGCGAATGTTGTAGTTTTAATTGTTTTGAAGATGTTTTAAAGTAAGATTAGACAACATTTTGAATGTATTTATATTTAAAAACATGTAATAATTGTTGTAATCAATATAAACGCGTAAAATATTGTTTTAAAATACTACAAACTTTTATGGTTGACGCAACTATAAACGTGAAAAATTAGTAAAAGTTTGGCATTTTACCACGGATGGCGCTACTGGTATTAAAAAGCAATGTTAACAATTTAATTTGATGAATGGAAATATACGTTTTTAACAAATAAAATTTAAAATATATCAGGGGTATGATAAAATATGGACATATTAAAGTGAAATATGTAGTTTTAAGATATTGTAACTTATTTTTCAGGTAAAAAATGTATTTAAACGACAATAAAGTTAATGTTTTAACAATTTTGACAGAAGTGTTGTGCGAATGTTGTAGTTTTAAATGTTTTAAAGATGTTTTAAAGTAAGATTAGACTGTAATTTGAATGTATTTATATTTAAAAATATGTAATGAATTATTAAAAATATATAATAATTGTTGTAATCAATATAAACACGTAAAATATTGTTTTAAAATACTGTAAACTTTTATGGCAGAAATTCAAAGAAAATGGATATATATATCTGAATGAAACTCAAGCAAATGTTATTAAAATCAAATAAATGAATAATTTATTGTTAATTTTAATATAATTTCATAAAATATTGATATGAATATGTATGTAAATATATTACCGTATGAATAAATCTGGCAAAATATTTTACTGTATTTATTATTATTTAATAAATAATTATTAATGAACGCTTAAAATTCGGCGTCCTCTTCACAAACCATCTCGAACTAAACATTCTGTGTCAATTCAAACTTAAAAGTCAAAGTCAATTTATAGGTTACCTCCTTTATTTCCCAGTTTTTATAATGTCTGAAGAACTTGACGACCCAAAACCTAGTCAATTTTGCGAACTTTACAAGCCAGCATATCAAGTCGACCAAAATAAGCGGCGACACGAATTATTACAGGAACAAAAAAGGTATTTACTAACCTATAACTTGTTGATTTTCATGGTAATTTTTTTCGTAGACGGCGAGAAAACTTCGTTGACAACGCGAGAGGACTGTATGATAAACTAGACTTGTTAGAAAAGAACAAAAAGTATAAAAATGTTAAGGAATATCGACATAGAATTATGCTTTCGGAATGGTTTGTTGAACTGCCCGAAGATTTCGACGTTTCGTGGTATATGAAAGTTTGCCCCACTGGTTTTCACAATTTAATAGTAGCAGAGAAGGTAAGATATTGTAATTATTAAAAAAATAATTTATTTGAGTTTATTTTTAGTGTCAAACAATATGTTATTCGAAAAAAGGTACGATAGAACATAAATTTAAGTCTACGTTACCAGGCGGATGTAACAATGATGAAAAACATAAATTAACAATGTTGGATTGTATTTGGAATCAAAAAACTAAAACGTATTACGTTCTTGATGTTTTAGTTTGGTGTAGTCAAGATATGGTTAATGTAGAGGTAAATATTTACACCCAAATTAAGGTATGATGTCGATTGAATTTATTCCTAACCTAACAATATTTCGTATCATAATTACATATCCTAATAATTTTTGCAAATAAAAAAATTATTTTTAAATATTCCAGGCAGAATTTCGTTTTTTCTGGCTGCAATCAAAATTCTCCGAATATCCAGAAATAGAAACAGTTTCCGACAACAATACATACTCATTTAAATACATTCCGCACCTCAGTTGTGACTTTTTATTGATCAAAGACACCTTAGAAAACTTTCCATTTTATGAGAACAATTCACCGAGTATAGATGGCCTTCTCTTTTATCATAAAGAGTCAAGTTACACGCCTGGACGAACGCCACTGGTTGGGTGGTTAAAACCATATATGTTACCTGAAATTTTGCGTATCCCTGTAGCTGAAATGTACATGGGTGAAAAACCTGAAAAGTATGTCAGTTTGGTAAAACACATCGAATATGGAAAGGTTAAACGCGGGGAAAAATTAGACGATGAGGTAAATATTAAATTTTGGATGTTTTTGGGTAAATGGAGCAAAATTTTTGTATTTAAAACGATCCCAAATTCATAATAATCAAAGTTGATTTATATTTTAACCCCGTACAACACGATTTCAGTGTTAATTTGAAGATATTTCAAACAGTTCTTGTTTAGTTTCGGCCAAAATTGTGAGGTTAAAAACGGTTGAAAATCTCGATTTCAGTTAAAAATAAAGTGTTAATTTTTGCATAAATGAACTTTAGAGGGTTGATTTGTATATTTCCGGTATAAAAGTGGTTAAATTTTAGGTTAAAAACTTCCCAAACCCGTGTTCAAAAATTGTATCTTTTTGGCTAAAAATCGGCCAATATCTTGATTTTGGTTAAAAATAAAGTGTTTATTTTTGCAAAAATGAACTTTAGAGGGTTGATTTGCTTAAAAATGACTAAATCCAGGTTAAAAATTGTATATTTTTGGCAAAAATGTGAGGTTAAAAATTGGTCAATATCTCAATTTTGGTTAAATATAGGCTGTTAATTCTTGCAAAAACGAACTCTGAAGGGTCGACTTGATATGTATTAATATTTTAGAAGTGTCAAAAAGGCCTTAGGCATTCCGGAAAATATAGTCGAAATTTTTGAAAAATTTCTCCCAAAAACATGGATTTTATTTTGTTCATAACTTCTCAACGGTTTAAATTATCTTCAAATTAACACGGAATTCGTGTTCTACGGGGTTTAAAATATATACTAACTCATTTTTAAATTTTAAAACCGTCTGGACAAAGTTTTATTTTAATATTTCTAAGATGGCGTCCGTTGTAAATGTTTCGCAATTCTTCCAAAACATCAAAACTTTTATTTGGTTATGAATTCGATTGAAATTTACAGGAAACACATAAAATTTACTGAAAATCATTTATCTATACTTAAAATTTGTCAAAAATGTTGATTTTTTAATGAAAATATTGGGATTGACAGCAGAAAAATAATGTACGTCTCAAAAACATTAGACTGTTTTACAGCGCCAAAATGCTCGAACTATGTTGTGACATTTGACTCTGTCGGTAAGGTAGCTATGGAAGCCAATGATTTTCTTATGTAAAGTGTATTGGTGACCCCGACGCGATCAGAATCCCTTAAAATCGTAAAAATCTTGCTCTTAACCCTAAATAAGAAACAGGATAATAAAACTATTTCATAATTTATTAAAATATGTTTCTTTTTTTTGTAGATGGAGGTCGTTTAAATTTTATTTGTTGACTATAAATAATAAATAGGAAGACTTATTTTATGTAATAAACTATGTATGCAATGTACGTTTTAATTTTTTTAATAAAGAATAACTTATTTTACAATCCTAGTCAAAAATATATCTAGTCATCTATTGAATAATTGGCACATGTTGTGCGACGATTGAATGATGTGCAATAAATACATAAATATTCGTAGTTGAGTTATATTGTTCGCTGTACGTTTGGTCTCTTGATTTTTACATGTGGCGAGTGTTGCCAAAATTGATTCCTGATTGGTTTGCACCTTTGTTTGAGCCCATTTGCAGACCAATCACGTTGTGGCCGGCCTTCATTTGTTCCTCCGTAAAATGGCGGACGTTTTTGTCGGCCTCTTTTGGTCCTATTCCTGGTTTGCCGTAATTTCCCGCCTAAAAAATAAAACATTCTTGAAATATTTTTTTGTAAAGGTTTCAAATTTTCGCGCCATAACTCATAACCTGTAAATTTGATTTTTTTGTCGAATAGTTTCTTATAAAACAACAAATTGATGTATGTGATCCCACTTCTGATATTTTATTATTAAGTTCATAATGTTTATTGATGTTTAAAGATTGTAGACTTACTTTTCTCCCTAGGGATTGTATGCAGATGACAACAGAGTTCAAATTTTGTCTTTCCCACAAATCTACAGTTTGGAATGTCTCTTGAGAAGGTACGCCTAAGTTTTTAGCAGCTTCCAAAAAAGCATTAATGTTTTCCATACATTTGAACGCTAATTTGCTGTCGTTAATTTTTTTTACGCTTCCTGGTTGAATCATGTTTACCAACCTACAAAAAAAATACATTGACAATAATAAATAGGGTCCTATAAAGTATTATTCACAAAAGATGGCTGTTCAAGGTCATTTATGAGCCGTCTGATGTAATATTACTTGCAGATAACTTCACTGCATTTCGTGCTGGGTACATTTTAACTGAACCAGTGTTGCCAATCTGGTCATTTTGTCACTAATTCTAGTGTTTTCAAATGTCAATTTCAGACAAAATTTGTTGATTTCAGAATCTAGTGTTTTTACAACTTTTATTTTTAATTTAATATTAAATCAGCTAGTGTCAACAATAAAAAAATAATATACATCTGTCTTAATTTTTTCGAAGATGTAATAGTGTGTTCTACTCTGCCGACCTGACATGAATAATCCAAAGTATTTTTTATATTAATATTTTAAGTATAAATGTTCCCTTCTCCATTTCCCTCCAAAATATGTAATGCATAAATGATTTTTTAAAGTTAGTGATTTCTAGTGACTTTTGCTGCATCATATTCAAATATTCGTCAATCTACTATTGGCAACACTGAGCTGAACAAATAAATTTATGTTTTTGGTGATTCATGAAAGATGACTATTCAAGGTCATTTGTGAGCCGTCTGAAATATTATTTACAGATAACTTCATTGCATTTCGTATTCATAAGCGTGCAACATGAAATATTTATGAACACATTTTAACTGAAATAATAAGAGTAGTTTATTTAAAAATTGTCTTTCTAAACAAAGCTTTTCTGAAAGATTTTTGTTCTTCAATTATGTTTTTGCAAAATACAAAAACATAGACTTAACTTATAAACCAAGGAATAATAATTTGATTTAAACGTCAACGACACTGGGTAAATACTAACACAGATGGCAGTGTAGTAGATTATTAGGTATATGTCTACGACATACGTCATTATTATTTATAGTATGTTAGAAAGTAATGCCACTATTTACGTATATCTGTCACACGACATAAATTAAATAGATATAGATCAAATAATCTTTCTCTTTCTAATACAAAATGTTACTAAGCTACTGCTATAAAGTGATGTGTATTCTTTCTTCGAACAAATGACATCTGTCGTGAATAATAGTATATGCGCAATGCGGATCCGCGCATCGTAAAAACAACTGAGATCTATGGCGTTTGTTTCTAAAAAATTTAGACGTAAAATGTACGAATATCTCAGATAACTTTAAAAAATCATACCGAAGTTACAAAAACTTTTATTGAATTTAAAATGTCAAACGATGCAAATTTTCACTGAGAATACACGTATTTTAATGACTGCAATATTTTTGACGTTTCGTTTGACAGCCCAACTGGCAGTTGTTCGCGCCATTTTCTTACTATTTACAGAGATATGACGGCAGATTGCGCCAGTGTTTGTCTGTTGATAAATTCACGGTAGGCGTGGCTTAAATAATTATTAAATTAGCGATACATACTTGCAAAGAACTTTTCCATCTTTTAGTATGTCATAAAAATTATCCATATCTCCAGCCACGCTAAAATCATCACCAGTGATGCTTTTTATCCATTCCAATGATTCTTGGGCTAGTTCATCACTGTATTTGCTATTAATCTACAAAAAATTACATAAATACACCTCTGTAACTTTAAGACATAAATTATTATGTTTAATATTGTATATGGAAAGATATTGCATCAATTTTACAATGTATACGTTTGTATTGACGTTTTAATATAGGCCAATCAATATATAAACAATTTTAAGGGAGTACGCCCCTGGAGCATTTCTGGGTCAGTTACCTGCAACGCAACAATGTTTTGTAGGTTGCGCACAAATGTTCCAGGGTAGGATTTTTACTTTTTAGTACAGGAAAAATATTTTCAGGTACTCTGCCGCAGCCTGTATATCCCAAAATTCATGTGAATGTACATATTATTAATGTATGTGTACGAAATGATTACAAATTATAATAATTTTTGATTCATTTCTATATATAGCCATGTTTCATTCATGTCAAACAATTTTTTGTGACGCCTAAGAATAACGAACTTTTTCAAGGTCTCAAGACCTTGAAGTTCAGGTCTGGTAGTTTTCCAAAATTTTAAGCTATTTTTTATCATTAACGAAGTTAATAATTAACATGAAAATATTTTTATATTCGCTAACTAGTTCACAGGGAGTCCTTCAGTTTTATACAGTTTTAGATAAAAGTATATATCTCTATATGGACTTCACAACATATGGTACTGTGTAATAGTTATTTTTAGAAATGAACACATATCATTGAACACATATCGCTCTATTGAATATGTAATTATTTGTTTAAACCGTTTCAGTTAGGAATAAATATCAAATATCGACTTTGTATATTTGAATTTTTAAGAAAGAGTTATTTGTTCTGATAAAAGTTATGTACATGTTTCAATAGTTATGATAAGAATACATAACATTTGTTTAAAAAATATTGGTAAACAATTTGTGAAATCTGGGTATAGAAGCAGATTGGTACACCCATAAATGGGTATTATGCAGTTATGATATATTTATTTCATACCTTCAATTAACTATTTATTCTCATTTAAATATACGTTAAAAACTTTTATATACAGCCAATTTAAAAGTGTTAAACTATTTGCACACCCTTTATATATACTCCCAGTTAACTGTTAATAACCCCCCTTTAAATATCCGTTAAATATACCCTTAAATCTAACTTTAAATGCTTGTAAAACTAGTAAAAATCTGTATCACAAAAAATTAATGTTTTACAATATTTACACCAAATTTCAAGGTGTTAAACTTATTGCACACTCTTTATTATATACTCCAAATTAACTATAAAACATCCCCCTTTAAGTATTTGTTAAATATACCCTTAAAACTAATTTTAAACCTAAATAAAACTAGTAAAAACTGTACCATCAAAAAAAATAATGTTTTACAATATTTATACCAAATTTCAAGGTGTTAAACTTAGTGCACATCCTTTATTATATACTCCTAATTAACCATTAATCATCCCCCTTTAAGTATATCTTAAATATACCCTTAAAACTAATTTTAAACCTTAGTAAAACTAGTAAAAACTGTACCACGAAAAAATTAAAGTTGTCCATTTTTACATCCAATTTTAGGGTGTTAAACTTATTGGTCATCCTTTATTGTATACTCTTAATTAAATATTAATCTTCCCCCTTTAAGTCACCGTTGTTAAATACACCCTTAAAACTAACTTTAAACCCTATTAAAATAAATAAAAACTGTTGTATAAAAAAAATTAATATTTTCTATTTTCACACCCAATTTTAAGGTGTAAAACACATTTCCCCCCTTTATTACGTACCATCGATTAATTAAATACCCTTCTCCTTTAAGACTCCGTTAAATTTACCCTTAAAATCAGTTTTAAAATAGCTGTTAATACTAGTAAAAAACTATACAATAAAAAAACTTTTACATTTTCACACCCAATTATAGGGTGTAAAACCAATTGCACCGCCTTTATTAGATAAGCAAAATTAACAGAATACCCTTCCCCTTTAAATCTTCGTTAAATTTACACTTAAACCATCTTTAAATAGCTGTTAAATATTAGTAAAAAACTATATAATAAAAATTAATGTTTTCCATTTTTTACACCCAATATCAGGGTGTTAAAGCTATTGCATCCCTTCTAATACATACCCTATATTAATTAAATACCCCCCCCCCAATTTCCGCTAAATATACCCTTAAAACTAATTTTAAATTACTGGGAAAATTAGTAAAATTTGTTCCATACAAAATTGAATATTTTCCATATTTTACACCCAATTTCGGGATGTACACCCATTATTTGATACACTCAATTAAATACTAAACCCTCCTCCTTTAAATATACGTTAAATTCGCTCTTAAAACCAACTTTAAATTACTGGAAAAATTAGTAAAACTTGTTCCATACAAAATTTAATGTTTTCCATATTTTACACCCAATTTCGGGATGTACACCCATTATTCGATACACTCAATTAAATACTAAACCCTCCTCCTTTAAATATACGTTAAATTCACTCTTAAAGCCAACTTTAAACTACTGAAAAAATTAGTAAAACTTGTTCCATACAAAATTTAATGTTTTCCATATTTTACACCCAATTTCGGGATGTACACCCATTATTTGATAAACTCAATTATATACTAAACCCTCCTCCTTTAAATATACGTTAAATTCACTCTTAAAACCAACTTTAAATTCCTGTAAAAATTAGTAAAAACCGATCCATACAAAATTAAATAATTCCATACTTTACACCTAAATTTAGGGTGTAAAACCCATTATATCAATGAGCCAATTAAGTACTAAACCCTTCCCTTTAAGTATCCGTTAAATCCACCTTTAAAACTAGCTTTAAACCCCAAAAAAATTAGTTAAAAACTCTAACACAACAATATGTTCTAAAATTTACAATCAATTTGAGGGTGCAAAACCAATTACCCCCTTATTATTTCATACCCCAATTAACTATTCACTCTCCCCCTTTAAGTATCCGTTAAGTCCACCCTTAAAACCAGCTTTAATTCCCTGGAAAATCCATCCAAATCAACAGGTGGCCACCGTACGGACCACCGACATTCCGTCTAGGTTAAGCCGTTTCGTCTATCGATTCTTGTTGACCCAGTTATCCAGTTGGCCCTGGAACTCAACAAACGACAGTGTGTTGTTTCGTCCATGGGTAACTGGATAACGAAAGAGAGACGTTCGAGAAGTTATAATACTCGAACAGTGAGACATTCGCAAAGAATGTTGACGTTTTCTTGGAAGAGATAAGATAGGTAATTCCAGGGATATGGTTAGAGTTTAGATAGAGAAAAATAAGTTATAACTTTGTAAGAATGTTGACAAATAATTTGGAAAGGCTTGGGGGCTCATTTTGAAAAGATATTTGAGATTAGAAATATTTGTAAACGTCCCCAAAAATCGTGCACCATAAGAGTACATTTCTTTATTGTTATTACCCATTTGTGGGTGTGTCAATTTACTTTTATTTTATGTAATTATACACCTGTATTATTAAAGGCATTCACCAAATTTTTGGGTATTAAAAGTCGTCTTTAACTATGTATAAATGTTAATAAAAATATGAAAAATCAAATGAAAATTAATGATAAATGTTATCATTATTACACATTTTTGGGTGAACCACTTGTATATATTTTATATAATTATAAATATGTGGTGTTCAGAGCATGTGCCATACGTTTTGGGGACTCCAAATTGTAATGGAGAGTGTACCACACGAGTAATTTTGTTTAATGTATTTTGATTTTAAAAAGATGGCATATTTGTACTGTTGAAGGTGTTACGGGCACTTATAACTATTGGGGAAAAAGCACCACATGACCACAAAAGGCGGGACACTTTTCAGCACGTACCAGACTTTATAGGAACACTAAATTGTAGTGGAGAGTGCACCACAGGGAAGGGTAATTTTGTTTTAAAAATAAGGGTATATTTTGTACTTTTTAGGGCGTTACAGGCACTCATAACTATTGGGGAAAAGGCACTACATGTCCACAGAATAATAGGGGATACTTTTGTTTAATATATTGAAGTATTCTACACCTATAAAAAGGTATAAGATATGAAATATGTACAAAATTAAATAATTAAATAAATGTTTAAAAAATTGTATAGTTGAGTTGGCTATGGTTGTGTGCGTATATGAGCAGTCAATTGTTTAAAACATTAGACTGTATTATATTTTACAAATTACGTGATGCTTTTTTTTAAAAAAAATGAAGGTGTATTTGTATTGTTGAAGGCATTACGGGCACTCATAACTATTGTGAAAAGGGCAACACATGTCCACAAAAGTTGGGGCACTTTTGTTTCATATTTAGGTATTCCACACCCGTTTCAAGGTATAAAATATGAAATATCTCCAAATTTAAAAAAAATGTATTTATTTTTTTATAATAATATAATAGTAGGCTATGAATTGTGTATATGAGCAGTCAGTTGTTTAAAACAATTGAACATATTATATTTCATAGCCCACTTGTAGTTGGGACACTTTTATTTCATATTTAGGTATTCCACACCTGTTTCAAGGTATAAAATATGAAATATCTATAAAATTTAATAAAAGTATTTTTTTTATAAAAATATAATAGTAGGCTATGAATTTATATATATGACCAGTCAATTATTTAAAACAATTGAACATATTATATTTCATAGCCCACTTGTAGTTGGGACACTTTTGTTTCATATTTAGGTATTCCACACCTGTTTCAAGGTATAAAATATGAAATATCTACAAAATTTAAAAAAAATGTATTTATTTTTTTATAAAAATATAATAGTAGGCTATGAATTTATATATATGAGCAGTCAATTGTTTAAAACAATTGAACATATTATATTTCATAGCCCACTGGACGTTGGGTCATTTTTGTTTCATATTTAGGTATTCCACACCTCTTTCAAGGTATAAAATATGAAATATTTATAAAATTTAAAAAAATGTATTTATTTTTTATAAAAATATAATAGCAGGCTATGAATTTGTATATATGAGCAGTCAATTGTTTAAAACAATTGAATATATTATATTTCATAGCCCACTTGAAGTTGTGTCACTTTTGTTTCATATTTAGGTATTCCACACCTGTTTTAAGGTATAAAATATGAAATATCTATAAAATTTAAAAAAATGTATTTATTTTTTTATAAAAATATAATAGTAGGCTAAGATTATATGTATATGAACAGTCAATTGTTTAAAACAATTGAACATATTATATCTCATAGCCCACTTGATGTTTTCCGCAAAATCTTTCCATATATACGATATTAAATACATTCCAAACCAAATAAAAAAAATAAAAACCATCTCACCTTCCTCTGGGCTTCTGCCGCGAATCCGCTCTTTGTCGCACGGTTGGTCGCCATTTTGCACTCACTATTACTCGAAAACCGCACTACACAGATACTAATGTACTCTTCGAAGCCTGGAGAACGACTGAGTGTGTGAACCCGCGCTTTGGACTCTGAGAGCCACGTAGCGTTCCCCTCATGTAGAGGGCCTCCTCAGAGGAAATCTGAGTCGAATGGACGAGGACATAGGGGTCAAAATATGCGGAGAATGGTTGTAGGTATGTGGAGGAATCAGTAAACGCGCTACACCCGATTATAGGTAGCGAAACTTTTGGTAAAACCACCGACAAAATTCCATTGTAACTAATTTTTGATTTTTGCGCTAATAATGTCTCTAATAGCTAATAGAATATGTGACTTCCATCATATTTTGAAAAAATATTAAAGTATTTATGTATTCGGAGGGCACGCTAAAATAATTATTGACACTAAAAAAACTTGCACTATTTTTACCTCCCGTCATACCGTAGGAAAGGGAGGTAATGTAATTCGTGCCAAAAATTCGATGATGAGTTTTCAGTAAATAAGCACGAATTAGGGTCCCTACAACACGTTTTTACTATTTTTTCGTGAGACGATTTTTTCGTTCAAGATAACTCTTTTAACAAACTTCCAAATATATGCATTTTTCGTATTTCCAGCATTCATATAACGAGTTGATTAGATTTTGGGTAAAATTGGATAAATGGAAGTGATACTTTACTTGAAGCCCATAACAGTTTTTAATGAAAAACTATATTTTCAATTTTAATATTTAAGACTTTTATATCATGTCAAACAACATATTAGATTTTGGCTAAAATTAATCAACCAGAAGTGATACTTTACTTGAAGCTTTGAACAGATTCTTGTGAAAAATGAATGAAAAAGAATGAAGTATATATTTTAAATAAAATATTCAATATTTAAAAACAAAATAATCCATAAATCAAGCTTGTATCCCTACAGTTATATAAAAGATGGGTGACCATGTTTCCCAAATAATTGCTCTTGTATTTCCATAAAGAATAATATAAGTTTAAAGACTTACCAAAGAATATAAGAATGTAGAAAAAAATTGCACATTCCTGTAGACAAAAAAAATATATTAGTACATACTATTATTCACGAAAGATGACTATTCATGGTCATTCGTTCGAAGAAAGAATACACATCACTTTACAGCAGTAGCTTAGCAACATTTTGTATTAGAAAGAGAAAGATTATTTGACCTACGTCTATTTAATTTATGTGGTGTGACAGATATACGTAAATATTAGCATTACTTTCTAACACACTATAAATAATAATGACGTATGTCCTAGAATTATAGATACTTAATTATTTACTACACTGCCCTCTATGCTAGCATTTACCCAGTGGCGTTGCTGTTTAAATCAAATTATTATTCCTTGGTTTATAAGTTAAGTCTATGTTTTTGAATTTTGCAAAAACATAAGTGAAGGTAAAAATATATAGACGTGTCAAACGTATATAAATATACACATAAATTAGGCAAGTGTGTAAGGCGTTTAATTTCTGAACACCCTGTATATAAAACGTCATTTTCCTAGCGACATTCTTCGAATACTTTGCTGATTACAAGGAATTTATCGCTACTGAAGTATAGGTTTAATTTCTAAATAATATTTCTGTTCGATTACAATATTTTCTAGAACTTATATAAATATATATTACTGTACAAAATACATAAAAAAAAGATTAGAAATTTAAAGAATTGAAATATGATATCATAAAATGATGTCATTAAATACTTAATATAATTCTTAGTAAACAAAAATTTCGATGAGATATGATTTTATTTTGTAACGGAAATATTAAAATATTACTTGTTGTATAAAATAATAAAGAATAATATTATAATAAGTAGATAATAATAATAATTATTATCAGTACATAATATAAATATTTTTACACGTGTTTACATATACAAAAGTAAGCTGGTACCTAAATAATAACTGTATCTGTACGGTAATATTATTACCATACTGACATGTCAACAACAATCTACAAAATGAAACTAAAATAAATTGAAAATAAATTCTCTTCATTAATACATACAGATAACGTTAATATTTATAATAAACATGAGGAATAATATTTTGAATATTTGTCGTATTGACATATGTCAAAATAATTATGTTTATCACAGCATTCTGAAAGTAGCATTAATAAGAGAATTTCAAAAACTAATATTTATGTATGTCTTCATTTTCTGAAACCGATAAACTATTGAACAAAACACGGATGGTATAGATCATAACAAGCCTTAGATGTCTTAAAATCCTCGCTCTACGAGCTTGAGTTTCCGACTTCTGCGGCAGTTATGATAACTTCAATATAAAAATGCCGAAATTACATTGGGTAACTTGACTCAAATTTCAGCCAATCAAAAAGGTGAAAACTGTATGGCTTAAATGGAACAGAGAAATACTCCTAAATCCGTCCCTGATTGTCTTAGATCAAGACTTCCTTTTATAGTCACAGTTTTATAGTTTTTTTCTTTCAAGATGTGTATATATGTCAAGTACTGCATAATCTTTAAAAACATATGTTCGGTGAAAGTTTAAAATACGTAATATGATTCATATATTTTTCAATTACATAAAAAACTTCTAAGAATGACTGAAATTTTCTAATTTATCGCGGTTTCCAAAAATATTTTAATGAAAATGTAAAAATAAATAAAATAAAATAACTTAAATGCTTTTATGATTATATAATTTTTGATTGAATTAATAAAATATATCGGAAAATACAATTAAAGACAGGAAGTAACAACAGGAAATGACGTCACAGACACAGGAGTATGTGATGTTTAGATATGCGATATACATACGTAATATATCAACAATGTTATCTACCCATTATTGGGTAAATGTAAAAACAGTTTTCCATGTAACTTTTAATTCTGAACAACGTTACACTTTATAGTTTTTGCTGTAACACGAACAAGAGAGCAGAAAATAAAACTAAAATCCCATGTTAAATCTTTATGTTTACCCCAAATCGCCACCAATAAGATAAAAATATTTATTCATATGTTTATCAGGTCGTAGACTTACAACCTTTGACTTTTCAGTATAAATAAAATTATAGTCGTGTATATTATAAACAAAATATTTAGTTCACTTCTGTATTTCATTGTAATAACAATAAATATTATATACTAAGTCAAATTTGTTTAAAAAATGCGTTTGATTATTGAAGAAACGTCTTCAGAGGTCGCAGAATGGTCTGCAAAATATGTAGTCAAAAAAATTAACGAATTCAAGCCATCAGAAGACAAATGTTTTGTATTAGGGCTTCCAACAGGTAAAATATATATAATACTCGTATTTTTTATTTTGAAGGTTTAAATATAAAGTATATATATACAAGGTGTTAATTAAAAAGCGGGCCATAGGCGTTTAACATGGGAAATCAGTTTTTCCTTGTGCAAAACATCCCATTTAATTTTAAACAAAAATGTTTCAAATAAATGTTGTAGAGAATTAAATTCTACACCAGCATCACTACACAGATTTTATTTTGCATGTTTAGTAACCTGTAAAATCTAATTTGAAATTTTATAAATATTACTCATTTGTAGTGATAGCCATGAAATTTAAACAAAATTACAAAGAAATGCATATCGTTTGAATTGTCAGAATTTCGATTTTGCAGGTTACAAAATAAAAATAAATAATATCTAAGCAATAATTTAGATGAAGATTATAAAAAAGTATTTTTAAGGACTTAGGATAGAATATAATTATCACTAATTTTTATTTGAAAATCGATTTCAAACGATATGCATTTCTTTGTAATTTTGTTTAAATTCCATGGCTATTACTACAAATGAGCAATATTTATAGAATTTCAATTTGAATTTTACAGGTTACTAAACATGCAAAATAAAATCTGTTTAGTGATGCTGGTGTATAATTTAATTATCTACAACTTTTATTTGAAACACTTGTCAAAAATTAATTGGGAATTTTTGCGCAAGGAAAAACTGATTTCCCATGTTAAACGCCTATGGCCCGCTTTTTAATTAACACCCTATATATATATATATATATATATATATATATATATATATATATATATATATATATATATATATATATATATGTCTGTCTTAAATGTGTACATAGGAGATTAACATAGGAAATCAGTTCTTTGCAATTTCCTGCTCGCCTAATTATTTTAAGCAAAAACGCGTCAAATAAAAGTTTTAGGGCATAAAATTCTGCATCTAAATCAATAAACAGAATTATCTTTACATGCTTTGTAACGACAGAAATTAAATATGAAAATTTCGAAAATTACGTTGAAAATATCGACAGCCATGGAATTGAACAAAAAATAAATAAATGCTTAACGTTTTATCAAATTGTCAGAAACGTCAAATAAGTTAACTTACGTTGTGACAGATAAAACGTCAAGCATTTATTTATTTTTTGTTCAATTCCGTGGCTGTCGATATTTTCTACGTAATTTTCGACATTTTCATATTTAATTTCTGTCGTTACAAAACATGCAAGGGTAATTCTGTTTATTGATTTAGATGTAGAATTTTATGACCTAAAACTTTTATTTGGCACGTTTTTGCTTAAAATAATTAGGCGAGCAGGAAATTGCAAAAAACTGAGTTCCCATGTTAATCTCTTATGTACACCTTTAAGACGCGGTATATATATATATATATATATATATATATATATATATATATATATATATATATATATATATATATATATATATATATATATATATTTATTTATTTATTTTAGGAAGCACGCCTTTAGGAATGTATAAAAAACTTATAGAATATTATAACTTAGGAAAAGTGTCTTTCAAATATGTGAAAACTTTTAATATGGACGAATATGTGAATCTACCCAGAAATCATGAACAAAGTTATCATTATTTTATGTGGAACAATTTCTTTAAGTATATAGATATACATCCAAAAAATGTACATATTCTAAACGGCAATGCTACAGATTTACAAAAAGAATGCGAAAATTTCGAAAAAGAAATTTTGAGTTCTGGAGGCGTTGATCTTTTTATAGGAGGTATGAAACTTAAGTATAGTATGACTAGCGAATGAAAGTTGACGTTTAGATTATTTAATAGATGTGGTTACTTTTGAAAACATTTCCCTATATTTTGAAAGGAAACTGACCCTTATGTATTCCGTTACAGAAGATTAGAATTGTACTCAATAGCAGGAGGCATTTAAAATGTCCTTAGCAACAGGATTCAGGGATGTATTTAAAAAATTTAATACCGCAAATTCTAGTTCGTTCGTCTCAGGTGTAAGCAACCCTCGAGTCGGAATTACTGTTAGAAGAAATTAAAAATAATCATATTTTATAGAATTGCCAAATTAAATAAAGATCAAAATATTTTGTTATAATCAACATAAACGAAAAATGTTTGAAATATTTTAAACACACCCATGTTTTGATATTCAGTTACCCTAGTCGGCCATCTATTTCAGCCAGACATAGTAATGTATTTCTGTGCTTTCCTAGTCCAGTATTTAAATGGGTTCATGCAAAAATTTCATATCTGAAAATTGCGTACAATTCTATTCTTGACTATAGTTTCAAAAGAAACCACATCTATAAAATAATTTAAACGTCAACTTTCATTCGCTAGACATACCATACCCATAGACATACAGTTAATTCGTTTGAGACAACTTGGGTATCTGAGAAGACTGTTTGCGTTAGCACTTTGGTTTTAAATTGTGATAAAGACTGAGTGGTAATTTTGAAACAATCAAACTTTAAATGAGAAATATTCGTTTTCCGGGAATGGACTGTGTCATATTTTGAGTCAGATCTCAACGTTTCGCCCGCAGTCGTATGAGGCATCTTCAGGAGCAAGAAGGATAGTACTGTCTTAAACAAGGTTACCCGACGTGTCAACCACGCTAGAGGCCGAGTTTAAGTAACAAGAGGGGGAGACTTACAAGGTTACCCGACGTGTAAACCACGCTAGAGGCCAAATAAACCAAGTGACGAAAGGAAGGCCGAGAAGACAGTAGAACACCAACACAACACAGGACATAACATCTTATTTGAAAATTCCCGCATTTTAGCTCCTGTCCCTGAGTTTTACAGACGTAAATACAGGGAAACTTTAGAAATATGGAAACATCCTAATAACATCAATCGGGATGATGGCTATTTCTTGAGCCACATGTGGAAACCGGTGATTCTCGGAACACGACACGCCCAATCTACCATTACGAACTCGATTCCCATTGGTCCTCATTAGCTTTGCTCATCTACCGTATCTTTAGATTAGTATATAACTATCTTCTCGGCCTTCCTTTCGTCACTTGGTTTATTTGCTGGCCTCTAGCGTGGTTTACACGTCGGGTAACCTTGTAAACTGAGTCTCCCCCTCTTGTTGCTTAAACTCGGCCTCTAGCGTGGTTGTCACGTCGGGTAACCTTGTTTAAGACAGTACTATCCCCCTTGCTCCTGAAGATGCCCCATACGACTGCGGGCGAAACGTTGAGCTCTGACTCAAAATATGACACAGTCCATTCCCGGAAAACGAATATTTCTCATGACTCAGACTGTGGAGCCTACGCAATTATTTCACAAACTTTAAATTATTTTTATGTAATAGGTATTGGTCCAGATGGGCATATAGCTTTCAACGAACCAGGTTCGAGTCTTGTCAGTCGTACCAGAATTAAAACCCTAGCCCAAGAAACATTAGAGGCTAATTGTCGATTTTTTAATAACGATATTACTTTGGTACCTAAGCAAGCACTGACTGTGGGTGTCGGTACTGTAATGGACGCCAAAGAAGTTATGATTTTAATAACTGGTGCCCATAAGTCTTTTGCATTGTATAAAGCTATAGAAGAAGGCCTTAATCACATGTGGACAGTTAGTGCCTTTCAGCAGCACGCTAATACAATTTTTGTGTGTGATGAAGATGCAACTCTTGAACTTCGAGTAAAAACTGTAAAATATTTTAAAGTAAGTAAAAGAATAACGTTTTTAACATTAGGGCTGTCCTTCATTTGAACTTACAATATACATACATACATACATAAAATCACGCATTTACCACTTAGTGGGTTAGCACAAACCCGAAAGAATAAAAAAAAAACATCATCCAAAAAAAATCAGTCTCTCTTTCAACAACATTCTTACTAACCTGACATCATAGGTACAACATATATTCCTCACTCTTAACATATTAAAGTGACCGATTTTCGGTAGCGAAATACCGCAACCGGACCACAATAATAGTTACGAAACAATCATCCTTCGCCACACATTCCTGTCTAAGCACACTTCTTTCGCCTCGGCCACATTCATAATCGCATTCATACACGCTCTTCTTCTCTTCCCACTTGGAAACTTTCTCTCTTTTAGTACCTTATCAATCACATCCATCCACTTACACACTGGACGGCCACGCAATCGAACACCCTCAATTTCACCAAGATATATACACTGTACACGACGTTCATTCTTCATTCTCTCCACATGACCAAACCATCTCAACTGGCTCATTCCTCTTAACAACATTCTTCCTAACCATACATTCTTCATACACCAAATTATTCCTAACGCGATCCCGTCTTACGTAATACACCACGTAAATACCTCATTTCCACGGCAGTCACTCTCTTTTTATGCTTTCCCGTCCATGCCCAACATTCGCTTCCATACAACATGGAAAGTTTTATATCATCATTGTCTGATATTGTGGCAAGCAACTTATGAAGTTTTGTACAAATTTTTTGAGCATTTATTGGGATATACGGTGGATTTTTCTATACGGATTGTCTCCTTTAGGATTTGCAGGTTCTTCGGCTTTCAGATTACCCCAAAGAAAAAATCGCACGGTGTTAAATCTGGCGAGTGCACTGGTCAAGGAATATCAACATTTTGTCGAAACCTTCATTGATGCTCCGCCCTATCTAACTGAAACCAGATATTCTCCAGGCCTAGTTCTTCAAGAACTGAGGCAAAAAAATTCTTGAGCAAGCTCACACACCCTCAGAATTGATGATACCTGCCCGATTTCCCTGCGTCGATGTTTTCAGTGTTCGAGCAGTCCGTGGTTGTTCACGTCTGTTCTTAACAACAAATCCTGTTTCCCTATAGTTTTCAAGATATTGTACTTAGTAATCGTGTTGCTGCAGCCACGGTATTCACTAGACATGTCTCCTGCAATGTTTCCCTAAAGTTTTTTTTACCAACAATGTAACCGATTGTCGGACCAGAAATGCATGGCGAGGGGGTATTTGGGACCGAATTCTAAACGCGCGTTACAGACCCGTTTTCGCTTCCACGGCAAAAGCGCGGTGCTCGTTCGCCCACATTATGTGTACTATTACACAGGCGACAGAACCAATTGAGCAGTTTGGTGGGGCAGGTGTTCAGGCGGTGGCGGGAGTAGGCAGCTACACTAGGTCTCCTTTTATTCTGTCGGCATCTCCATTTTAGTACCCAACATGGTTTGGACCGGAGTACATCGTGGTTTTGCCGTGCGTGCGTTTTATGAAAACAACCGATCTGTGATTGCGACGCAAAAAACTTTTCGGCGACGGTTCAACATTCCGAAAAATAATGCTGTTCCTACTGCGAACACAATTCGGTCCTGGATTCGGCAGTTGGAGGAAACTAAGAATAGGTACACATGGCCGACGAAGATCCATCAGAACACCAGAAAATGTGGAGCTAGTGAGAGCAGCAGTCGAACAATCGCCAAGACGTTCTGCTCGAAGGCACGCTATTGCATTGGGGGTTTCAGACCGCAGTTTGAGGAGGATTCTGCATTTAGATTTCCCTTCAAAATAATGATGGTTCAGGAATTGAACCCAGCAGACTACGCCAACCGCCAAAATCTGTGTGAGGAAATTTTCTGCAGCCCCGATTGGAAGTGGTTGTTGAAGAAGAGGAATTAGCGGACTTTTGGTTCCAACAGGAAGGGGCTACAGCCCACACATCCCTCAATTCTCTAAACGCTTTAAGAGAAATGTTTCCTGGACGTCTAGTGTCTTTGAGTGGTGACGTGGGGTGGCCTGCGCGATCGCCCGATTTAAACATATGCGACTTCTTTCTTTGGGGATATCTAAAGGAAAAAGTGTTTAAACGTCGCCCCCAAAACCTGCTAGAGCTAAGGGAGTAGATTGTTGAAGAAGTAAACGCGATACCCCGCGAAATGTATCAACGGGCTGTTCAAAACTTCAGAAATCGGCTCCAGCAATGTATTGCAGCTAATGGCCGCCATCTTAAAGACATTATTTTTAAAAATTAATGAGTATAAAATGGTCCTACTAATACCATACCATATTTGGTACAATACTCTAGGGTTTCAAATGTAACCGCATCTATAAAATAATTTAAACGTCAACTTTCATTCGTTAGTCATACCATACCTGTTTCCATAGACACCACCTCACAATCCTATTGTAAAATTAGGGAGGTTGTTTTGCAGCACCCTGTATATACTTATATTAAAATATATACATATTTAAAAATTAATTTATATATTATTTATATTTCTAGGCCCTCAGTGCTGTACATAGAAAACTTATAGAAGATTAAAATCTATATAATAATATTATAAATCTAGTTATCTTATAAAAATACAAATAAAATAAACGATTTTGTTTTGATTTTGATTAAATCATGTTTGCTTTGAAAAACAAATAAAGTATGATAATCAATTGTTTTTATTGAATTTATTTACCTCTTCTTATCATTACAATATTATATACAACATTCATTTGTCATGTACATTATATTTTATACGCAGTTGACCTTCAAAAATATACGATGAATCATTATTATGATAAAAAACATAGATTAAATTATGCTATAATGTTTTGCACATAAAAAATCTAGAAGTATATACATTTATTATCTATTACATGACTTATCTGAGCCACAAAAGGAAACGTGTATTTTCTGACCGCTAACCAAAAATGGTCACATTTACAGAGAAATTATAATTAATACGACTCAAATGAAGTGGAGTAATACATCAGTCAAATATATTCCAGTGGCGTGTCAATAAATTTTTACCAAGGAACAATTCACAATAAGGGTTTCCACGATCTTTATAAAAATTTATACATAGGAGAAAAATACAAAAGAATTTTGCAATTTGCCATTAGGTTATCCCGCGTTATCCCGTGACGTCACAACCCCAGCAAGAGAGAAAACCTGATGAACTATAAGACAGAAAGAGTTGTGTCAATTTTTTTTTAATTTCACGACTTTAACGCGTATAGAGAAAAACATATATTAAAAGTCGATTTGCAGTTGTACTGTTACAATATAAAAAATATTTACGGCTCATCACCCGTTACCAAGCTTAAAAAATCTGATGTGGCCAGCACATAACCTCTCGCCAGATATTTTACCTGGTTGTACGCATAAAACAAAAAATATTTTTAAATACAAATAGATATATTCATGTCTCACTACAAAATAATTATTTTAATATAAATTATGTACAATACATATATTTTCTTTATATTCAATATCCTGAAATTTTCTGTTTCTACTTTCTTTTTCTTTATATTCGTCATTTTTTCGCAAATTCCTTTTATATTCTTTTTTACGTATATTCTTTTGCGTTGTTGACTTTTTTTATTTTCATAATCTTCATAATAATGTACAAATATTTTTGACAGCAGCATACAAATATTTTTGACAGTGACATTTATGTGTCAATTACAAACATTTGAATTTCTTGCCTTGAAGTAGTTTGATTTGAGAATTCTTACATCAAATTAATTTATTTGCATTCCTTTATCTCTAAATCTATAGAAGATATAATAATGAATTTATATTTATCGAATAAAGAATTTAACGTTCTTTAATATAAGTATTTACATAAATTTTCGATAAATAATATTTAGATGATTTTTTTCTTGTAACTACTACTTCCGGTTGTCCAATTGTTACCAAAACTGACTCGACTCTTCCCATTATTATTAGATTGAGGAATCCGTAGTTAAAAATGTCTTAAGTCTTATAATATTTGAAATATCGTGAATCCAACATCCACACACACATACGGACATCATCGTAAAAATGTTATAATCGGATTCTAGGGACCTTAAAACGTGCTTATTCACTAAAATCTGGATATGCGATTTTTAGCATGTATCCAATACCTCTCTTAGCGAGAGGTAAAAATGAACCAAATATCGTGTCCTAGACTATATCTTTACCGGTGTAGTAGTGGTAAATAAAAATACAATAATGTATCTGAATAATCTAAATTACAAGTATTAAAATATATAATATATTGTTTGCAAAATAACAATAAGAAAAAATATCCTACATAAATGATATTAAAAAGCCGATTTAATCAATTAATATAAATATACAAATCATTTCAAAACGAATCATTATAATAACCATATTCTTTAAAAATGATTGTTTACATTATTTTGCTATATTTTTGCTCTTCTGTTATGGCTAATCAAGTAAGTTTAATTATTTTTTTTATGACCGAAAGTAGAACTCGATTTCTATAGTATCAGTATTGAAAGAAAAGTCCAACATTTTGCCCCTAGGGGCGAAATGTAGACATTACTTTCCTGGAAGAGTTTTTATTATTATTATTTAAATTGTATTGGGGTCCTATACCTTTTTTACCTCCCGCTACCCTTGGTAAGGGAGGTATAGGTATAGTGCTAAAAATCGCATATCGAGATTTTGATAAATGACCACGTTTTAAGGTCCCTAGAATCCAATTTTAACATTTTCACGATGATATTTGTATGTGTGGATCCTCCACTCTAACTCAAATCATTCAGAAAATTTTGAAACCTTGTATTTCGAACTTTTTTTGTAATGGAAAGAGCCCATTAGATTTTGGTGAAAATCGGATAACCGGAAATGGCCCTTTACTAGAAGCTCAAAATAGTTTTTCCTCGAAAAATACCTTTAAATGTTATTTTTTTCAGATTAATGTTATTATAAAAATAAAGATTACTAAATTTTCTGTCAAAATTAGAGTAAAATTCGCTAATCCAAAAAAATCTTTTTTATATTTTGCGTTCATAATGAAGTCATTACGATACGCAATTGCATATCGTAATGACCTTCATTTCGATACGTAATTTTTTGTTTTAGACCGTTGGTACTAGATGACGTTTCTTTAACCCATTTTTACCTAATTTATTTTTAGTTAATTGACAATTCATTTTAATAATATAATGTCGAAATTATTATTATTTTTTTATTTAGGGAAGATTATTTACATGAAAATGTACAAATGGTTACAAATATAATCCCAAATTGAATAAGTAAATGTTATTGTAGAAGGCGCAAAATATAAAAAATAGTATAAAGAACTCATTTTATAAGACTTTCTTTCGCACTTGTCAATTAGAAAACTCGCTAACGCTCGTTTTCTAAATTTTGACGCGTGCGAAAAAAACATGTCTTATAAAACATGTTCTTTAATATACTATTGTAGACTTCAAATAAAGTACCATTTCTGGAAATTATGTAATGACCAAAAAGGGAAGTGTACAACTACAGACGTACGTACAGACGTCACGACGAAATTAGTCAAAATGGATTCAGGGATGGTCAAAATGGATATTTCCGTTGAAGTATGAAAACCAAAATTTTTCGAAATTATAAAACTTCCTTTACTTCGTACAAGGAAGTAAAAATAGTATACACATCTCAGGAGAGAATGCTATTTTTCAAAAATTACATATATAACATAACTTTTAAAAAATAATGAAATATTTTTTTAGCCATATACAGTGATCACAGAATCGCTTGTAATGAAAAAGGGTTCATCTTCTTTGGGGACTATAGCATGCCAATTAAAAAATGGTGGTACAGAAAATGCAAGAATAAACGGAAATATTACTCTAATTCAAAATGTACCTTTAAGCCTAATGATTCAAATTTTTACTAAACGACTTGTTACTGGTGTATATACAAATATCGGAGTTCCGATTCAAAAAAATTTGTGTACATTTATCAAAGACGACAAGTTACTCTATCCCGGTTTTTTAAATTCTGGAAATTTTCCTAAAGCATGCCCCGTAAAAAAAGGGCACTACCATATGACAAACTATGCTGTGGATACGGAAAAGTTTCCTCCAGTGCTGCCATCTGGCACGTTTAGAGTAAATCTATTGATAACTAATCATGGAAAAACTTTATACGATGTTGAATGGACGGGTCAAGTTGTAAATAATAATTAAATGTTATATTTTGTGTAAATATATATCTGAGCATGAATATATAGTTTTTTTTGTCCTTTCATAGTTTTAAGGTGTTGCTGCAGCCATCTTATTCACCAGACATGTCCCCTGCAATGTTTTCCTCTTCCCGAAAAAAGTAAAATCGCTGAAGGAGCTGCAGGCTATATCACAAAGTGCATATACTTTGAAGGAAACAGGGCAATATTAATATTAATAAATATTGTTTAAAATATTTTATTATGCCCAAATAATACACATATTTTCACTTGAATAGGGGAGACCGGTGTCAATTGTTACAAAATTTAATTTTTTATTTTTCATGAGTTAACGTTACATTTAGAAATTTAAAAATTACCTGAATACTATTTTGAATTTTAAACTTTTGAAAATGTGACAAATATAAAAGTATAATGATTTTTAGTCAGGCATTACAAATGTTACAATTGACACCTAACTGGTGTCAATAGTAACAGAGCCAGTGTCAATTGTAACAAATTTTAACAGTGATGTAATAAGATAAAATAACAGATAAAAGAAGAAATTATTGAAAAAATAAACATTTATTTATTACCTCAGAAAATACAAAATTCAGATGACTCAACTAAAAGCAAACAAAATATATATTATTGTTGGTGATATGGACCATTTTGACCAATGCCTTTAGTCGCTAACGAAATTGCAGTTTAGGTAAACATAAAATAGGTCTTTCTACGTACAATTTAACTTGCCCGGTGTCCAGATTTTACAATCTCCTGTGCTCAAAAAATATGGGCCGATACATATCAGAGAGTTTCCTCATCAGAGCTATCTGAAGAGTAATCTGCGACTGTTATTTTCGGAAGTGTTTTTCGTTTTTTTGCTCTTCTTCTTTTATGTTTTCGATAGCAGTTTTCTTGTAATTTTTATCATGAAATAATTGCGTAGGCTTCCACAGTCTGAGTCATGAGAAATATTCGTTTTCCGGGAATGGACTGTGTCATATTTTGAGTCAGAACTCAACGTTTCGCCCGCAGTCATATGGGGCATCTTCAGGAGCAAGGGGGATAGTACTGTTTTAAACACGGTTACCCGACGTGTCAACCACGCTAGAGGCCGAGTTTAAGCAACAAGGAGGGAGACTCAGTTTACAAGGTTACCCGACGTGTAAACCACGCTAGAGGCCAAATAAACCAAGTGACGAAAGGAAGGCCGAGAAGACAGTTATATACTAATCTAAAGATACGGTAGATGAGCAGAGCTAATGAGGACCAATGGGAATCGAGTTCGTAATGGTTCGATTCCCATTGGTCCTCATTAGCTCTGCTCATCTACCGTATCTTTAGATTAGTATATAACTGTCTTCTCGGCCTTCCTTTCGTCACTTGGTTTATTTGGCCTCTAGCGTGGTTTACACGTCGGGTAACCTTGTAAACTGAGTCTCCCCCTCTTGTTACTTAAACTCGGCCTCTAGCGTGGTTGACACGTCGGGTAACCGTGTTTAAAACAGTACTATCCCCCTTGCTCCTGAAGATGCCCCATATGACTGCGGGCGAAACGTTGAGCTCTGACTCAAAATATGACACAGTCCATTCCCGGAAAACGAATATTTCTCAATTTTTATCATGATCAATGCTGTGCTTAATTATTAAACTCGTTACAATCGACACCGTGGCATGTGTTACAACTGACACCGCTTCACTTATAAAGATATTACAGTGGACCCCCGGTAATCCGGCCCCTGGCTAATCCGACATGACCCCACCACTAATGTGCTCGACGCGTAGGTATTGATTTGATGATGATTGATTCATAGTATGATTTTTATTCGTAATTTTTGATTATTTTAGTATGTACATTTGTTTGTACATAATTACATATTTCCTAATGTAAAGTTATTATTGTTTGTAAGTTCTATAGCATTAATGACGTTAATTTCATAATAAAACGTAAGCTCTCTATTGTGTTTAATTTACTAAATTTGACATACATAATGAAGTATGATTTGTACTTCAGAGTATAACATATAGAATCTTATCACTGGATCTGTAATTTGTCGGATTACAAGGTACTCGTTTGTAAAAAATTCCGGACTATAGGATGTCTTAGGCAGAACTCTATAATCCGACAAATTCGATAGTCCGACACTGCCCTGCAAAACGTTTGTCGGATTACCGGGGGTCCACTGTATTTGCTTTTTTGTATTTATTAGGTAATAATTCGAAATGTTTTTTAATGAAAAATAAAAGCAGATATAACTCACAAACTGATCCTTAACTTGAAATATTTCCGAGCAGAGCACTTATAGTGTTTTAGAAACAATGTGTGTCACTACCTGTATTTACTTTTTTGTCGATTTATAGAAATTCGTCAGAAACAGACGCCGTATTTGCGCGTATGTACTTAACTAAATACCAAAGAGCTATGACTCTTTCTGCTTCACTCTGCAAGCGCGTTTTAATCTACATCGAAAAGATGGCCCTGTTACCTACCCTTGTTACATTTTACACCTGTTACAATTGACACCGGTCTCCCCTACACCCAGATTCGGGAACAACACCCATTATTTCCTTAACATAATACTCCCTACCCATTCCAAATTCAAAATTCGAATTTGTTCATTGGCTATTTCAAATATGACTTTATATTTTCCGGGCGGAACCATTGGCGGGAGTTCATCTACCGGAACTTTATAATTATGGACAAAATAATCTCCAGCTTTTACTGGACACGATTTTGGGAGGTTTCCATATTTTGTAAAACCAGAATATAGTATTTTATCATGTCTAATATACTGACAAATATTATGCTTTATCGGTTTCACGTTATTTTTTTGAAATTTGCCATTTTCTTCTTTTAAAACAGAAATCATCAACCGTAGATTGGGGGGAGGTGCTTTGAGAATATGTATCTCGGCATTTGACATAGATGTCAGTTGTCCTGCATTGATAATATTGACAGTAGCTGTTAGATATTCAGTATTTTGATAAATGATTGTTAAAGAATCTTGGGCTGCAGTTAGCGAACCTGGTGGTCGCATTTTTAAGTTTATACAAGTTGAGAACTAAAAAAAATATAAAATATTTATACTTGTGTTTATCTTATATATAAAAATGAAACAATAACAATCTACAACGTTTTATCGACGCCAAATTTTGTACAGATATTATTTTAGTTTCAGGACGTGTCATAGAAGTTGTTCTGGAAGAATTATTAAGTTAAATCAATAGCTATTAACATACCTAGGAATGTTATGTATGCCGAAGATGTCGGTTTGAAATCCGAGCTCGTAGAGCGAGGATTTTAAGACATCGAAGGCTTGTTATGATTAATAACATCCGTGGTTTGTTCAATAGTTTATCGGTTTCAGAAAATTAAGACATTATTGATAAATACCATTTTTTGAAATTCTCTCATTAATGCTACTTTCAGATTGCTATGGTTAACAGAACAATTATTTTGACATATGTCAATATGACAAATATTCAAATTATGTGCTTTGTTCCACATGTTTATTACTTTTGAATAAAGTAGACCGTATTTAGAACGATAGGCTAACGTTATCTGTATGTATTAATGAAGAGCATTATATTTTCATTTTATTTTGATTTTGTAGACCATTGTTGACAAGTCAGTATGATAATAATATTACCATACAGATACAGTTATTACTTAGTTACCAGCCTACTTTTGTACATGTAAACAATGGAATAATATCCTGAAACCGGTAAATAAATAAACAGTTGTTATTATTTATAACTGTCAGTGTGACAGATAATATTTCATTAAAAAATAAAATAATAATAATTAAAATGTTTCATTTTGTGTTGTTTTTGGAATTTATCTCACCAAATACCACACGACCTCTCTGATTTTCTCAAACAAACTTTTATTTTTATGCACTTATTCTTTTAGCTTTTAAGCAAAATCACTTAAGCAAATTGACATTAGATAAAACCCCTCCTCCTTTGGAGTCGAGATTTACCAAGCAGTTTGCTTTCGTGTTTGTTCCTAAGCAAAAAAATCTGATGTGGCCAGCACATTACGTTCCGTCAGTTCCATGTATTTTGTACAAATTTCGTACAGAAAATTCTTTGCAAAAGATTCTATTTCTTGTACATTACCTTAAGGCAGTTGTATATATTTTATACAAATTCCATACAGATAGTTTCTAGCAAAAGATCCTATATGTCCAATAAAATTATAACACAAACATACTCTGTCAATTGCACTTGACACTGACATCTTTCAATCAGAATTTTCTCATATAGAAGCTGTTTTCATAGTTATAGCATAGCTGGCTAATTTATGAAATTTCTTTATAATTTTTAACTCTATATCCATTTAATATGAAGTATAAAATGCAGTCAAATCGTATAGAGAATAAAATATTCTTTAATATTTATAATAACATTAAATGTGAAAAAATGATATTTATCATTGTTTTTTCAAGAAAAATTGTTAAAATCTACAAATGTGGGTACTTCCGGTTAACCAATTATAACCAAAATCTAATCTCATATGTAACGAAGAGAAATACGAAACAATTATAATTTTTGGAATTGTAGTATTAGAGTTATCGCAGAGACATCATCATAAAAATAGTAATATCGTATTTTAGATTGTAGAGACCCTAAAACGTGCTTATTGATTAAAAACTCATCACCAAATTTTTTGAACAAAGACAATACCTTCCTTACCTAAAGGTGACGTAAGGAAAAAAATTGTACAAAATAAAAATTTATCGATAAAATCAGATCTTGTGATATTACTTCTGAAAAATTCGCTACAGGCGCTATTTCAGTAATATTTAAATAAAACTTTGTCCAAATGGTTTTAAGTTTTGGAATTGTAATAATTATTATTTTAAACCCTTTAGAACGCAAATTTAGTGTTAATTCGAAAATAATTTAAACAGATTGTAAAAATTCACAGTCAATACAGCTATAGGTACAACATATCAAAAAAAATAAAAGAAATAAAGTACGTAACTTACTTGTAATATATTGATTGTAATATATAAACATAGAAGAATATATTTTAAGTATTCTTTCATTTTGTAAAATTATATTTCTGTGTAATCCGCGACAAACTACAAAAAACTTTATTTATTTATTTTATATTAATATCCTTATATATAATTTTGAACATAACAAAATAACTAACGATATTTTAATAATATACATTTATTTGTTATCTGAAATCGGAAACACATTGTTCCTTTTACTTCCGTTCTGATAAATAAATAATTAATGCTTCTAATTTATAAATAAAAATGGCTTCACACTATTTCCAAAAATATTTGGGTGTAGAATTAAAAAAATGTGACTCTAGAATGATTTTGTTTATTTTTATTTTGCAACACACGTAACTTACATGTGAGTTGCGTGCCAAAAAGGCGTAAGGCTTTGTTAAAGTCACTAGCCGATAGTTAGGGGAAAAGTAACGGGAGTGGTTACACTGTAATACGCAAAATGCTCCAAGGAAAACAGCTGAAAAATATTTGTAATTATTGACACATTAATATAACTAAAAAATCTGATGTGGACACCACACAACTTCCTTGTACGCAAGACTAATATGAAGTATAAACTCAATTATAAAATTGCACGTATTTGACATTAACATCTATTTTTTATTTTTTGTTATTTTTTGTCCTAATCCATAGCAAGCTTCATTATAAAAACCAAAAAGTATATGTTTTAAATTTACATATCTCGCTTATACAAAGGACTAATTGAATAATACTTGATGTGCTAGACGCAGAATTTAATTCTCTAAAACTCTTATTTGAAGCATTTATTTCTAAAATCAAAATGAAACCATTTTATTCAAGAAAAACTGTTTACAACTTCAGGTAATATATCACTTCCGGTTAGACTGTTTTAACTAAAATCTGCTGTTATTCCAATTGATATAAAAGTCTTATTTACCAAATTTGAAAAGTTTTGGATTATATTTTAATATAGTTTTTCATTAAAATCTATTATAGGCTTCAAATAAAGTGCCATTTCTGGAAATTATGTAATGACCAAAAAGGGAGGTGCACAACTATATGTTATAGAAGTCCTAAATACAAAATTTCAACTTTCTACGGCTTACCGTTTTTGAGTTATGCGAGATACATACGCACGTACGTACAGACGTCATGGCGAAATTAGTCAGAATGGATTCAGGGATGGTCAAAATGGATATTTCCGTTGAAATTTCAAAACCGAAATTTTTCGCGATTACAATACTTCCTTTACTTCGTACAAGGAAGTAAAAATATGTCTAGAATGATTTTGTATATTTTTATTTTGCCAAACACGTAACTTATATGTGAGTTGCCTGCCAAAAAGGCGTAAGGCTTTGTTAAAGCCACTAGTCGATAGTTAGGGGAAAAGTAACGGGAGTGGTTACACTGTAATACGCAAAATGGTCCAAGGAAAACAGTTGAAAAATATTTATAATTATTGACACATTAATATAACTAAAAAAATCAATATTATAAAATAAGTTTGTGCTGCCATCTTGCAGCAAAATGCTGAACTATATAGCGGGTACATGCACCATTTATTTTGGGCACAAACCATGATTTAAAAAAAATTCATACAAATATTATTAGATGGCATGATATTACAAATACTTAACTGTTATTTGAAGTTTGAAGTGATCCCCATCCAATATTTAACCACAAACACACACGCTTGACTAAAAAAAATATGTACAATTTAATTAAGTATTTTTATTTCGCATCTATTCTACAATATTACAATGAACTAGCAACATAAATATATACAGCAATTGTTTATAATATTGTTTATGTTTCCATGACAACCAATACAAAACAACACACTACATATTAACAAGTGACTGTGTATACGTCACTAATTAGTGACATTTTTTTAATTTCCAATTTTTTAGAAAATATTCAATACTGGCTTAGCATCAGTCTTAAGAAATTCTTTTCGGGCACCCATCCAGTTTATAATCGCCAGAATACAGCTTGATATTAAAAATACAGATAGTTCGTCTTAGGCAAAAAGGGTAACTATTAATCTACTTAACAGTGAGTCTAAGATACTATTTGAAGCATATAAATTTTAGTAGGATTTTCAAATGTTTTAAATAATATTTATTTATGCCATTTGATGCATTTTTTTGCTTGCTTAATAATATTATATCTAAATTCAATGAAAATGTTAATATTATGAATGAAATAAATATTAATAATAATACACGAATATACTGCAAACCAAATAATCAAAAAAAAACAGTATTTAAAAATCACAACTTATTTAATATAATTGTGACGTCACGGACCTATTTTTGCTAACTTCACATACTTAGGGCCTGTGCGCATGCTCCATTATTATGTTGATGATGATTTTAATTATAAATCAGAAGTGGGATCATTACAAATGTTTATTAATTGACGCATTCACGTATTAATGTAAAAGCAACCAATTATAATTATGTAGTGAAATATATATTGGTAACACAGTCAGCTGATCCTAATTATAAATCAGAAGTGGGATCACTATAAATGTATATTAATTATGTTTGACTATAACAGGGAATCCATTCACAAATAATGGAGCATTAATGGAAAAGCAACAGGAAAATGTATATTGTTAACATATTCGGTTGATTCTAATAATTATAAATCAGAAGTGGGATCACTACAATTGTTTATTAATTATATCTGACTATAACAGGGAATCCATTCACAAATAATGCAACCAGTTATAATCATATATATATATATATATATATATATATATATATATATATATATATATATATATATATATATTCATAAAACAACCAGCGCTAATGACTTAGAAAAAAATGTTATATATAAGAAATGATCAAGAATAAGAAGGGGCTAATTTATTAATAATAACAAACCGAAAATTCGACCAGTGGTTCTCAAACGGCAGAACAAAATTATATTTTCTTAAATGTTATCCTATATAATTTTTTAGCTCATTAGATAGAGAATTTTTTTCTGATTTCAACGATATAAGTATGGTATAGGTTGTATAATAATTATTTCGAGTAAAATGGTATTAAAAATAATGTTACAATATTACAATAGGCTATGCAAGATAAACCGTGTGTCTATCTTAAAGGTGTACATAGGAGATTAACATGGGCACTCAGTTTTTTGCTATTTTCTGCTCGTCTAATTATTGTAAGCAAAAACGCGTCAAATAAAAGTTTTAGGGCATAAAATTCTGCATCTAAATCAATAAACAGAATTACCTTTACATGCTTTGTAACGACAGAAATTAAATATGAAAATGTCGAAAATTACGTTGAAAATATCGACAGCCATGGAATTGAACAAAAAATAAATAAATGCTTGAGGTTTTATCTGTCACAACGTAAGTTAACTCATTTGACGTTTATGACAATTAGATAAAACGTCAAGTATTTCTTTATTTTTTGTTTAATTCCATGGCTGTCGATATTTTCAACATAATTTTCGACATTTTCATAATTAATTTCTGTCGTAACAAAGCATGTAAAGGTAATTCTGTTTATTGATTTAGATGCAGAATTTTATGCCCTAAAACATTTATTTGACGCGTTTTTGCTTAAAATAATTAGGCGAGCAGAAAATTGCAAAAAACTGATTTCCCATGTTAATCTCCTATGTACACCTTTAAGACAGGCACACGGTATATATACGTCTGTTGCCTAGTTACGCTAATAGTTTTTATTACATTATTTCTAGTTTTTAATACCATTTTTCTCGAAATAATTGTTATACAACCCTATGCTATATTTATATCGTTGAAATCAGAAAATAATATTCTATTTAAAGCGCTAAAAAATTATATAGGATGCCATTTAAAAAAATATAATTTTGTTCTACTGTTTGAGAACCACTTGTTAAATATTCGATTTGTTACTATTGATACATTATCCCCTTATTCTTGATCATTTTTGGTATAAAACATTTTTCTCTAAAGTTGTTAGTTCGCCCAAAAAAGCGCTGGTTGATTTAAAGGAAACAGCTGATCCTAATTATAAATCAGAAGTGGGATCACTACAAATCTTTATTAATTATTTTGACTATAAGAAGGAATCCATTCACAAATAATGGCGTATAAATGGAAAAGCAACAGGAACATGAATATTGTTATCATATTCGGCTGATCCTAACTATAAATCAGAAGTGGGATCACTACAAATGTTTATTAATTATTAAATCATGTTTGACTATAACATATTGGTTTGCAATATATACAATTAAATATTACGTTTTTATAAGTAAATAATTAACAAAAAATGACTGAAACATGTACAAAATATAACACATATTCAAATATATATATTTTTAATCTCTAGTAGCCCCAATGATAGTTAAAATATACATAAATATGTTTACAATATCCAAATACAGATTTAGAGCTGCGAAAATATATTCCTCTGGAGAAATCGAATACTTATGATTCCCTCCTATCATCAATTGAGTATCATACACCAAATAAAACGAAAACAGGAGCGCGCCAAGACTTGCATAAATCAAGGTTATAATTTTCCCTTTGACAATAATAGCTATAATTCCAAAAACAATCAACACTATTGCGCAACACAACAGCGCGCCTCTCAAAACCGTAAAATCCCATTTAGTTTGGAACGCAAATACCGTCAGACCGAGACACACAGCCGCAGTGATACCAACTGCCATCAACACCGCGCTTTCGTCGTAAGTCGAAGCCGCCATGCTCAACATAAAAGCTTCAGCGAACGTGAAAACCCCTAGAAATATGAAATTCATCGGGGCTTTTCGTCGTACGTCGCCACAACAGGCCATGGCGATTAGAGAAACGAATAAAACAACCAAAGCTATCCACCATAAAGCCGGATGGGTGTGCACATAGTGTTTAGTGGGTGCATGGTATAAAAATAAAGCTATAAAACCCATGGTTATGCTTAGTTGTACCATCAAAATTGCGTAAACTTTACGGATAAAACCTTGGCGGATTGATCTATCGGAAAAATCGAAGTTTTTCACGTTTTCCGGGTCTGCTGTACCCCCATACATCCCTAGAAATAATACAAGTATTGTAAAAAATGTAGCATCCA
This sequence comes from Harpalus rubripes, assembly GCA_963082715.1. Classification (NCBI taxonomy): domain Eukaryota; kingdom Metazoa; phylum Arthropoda; class Insecta; order Coleoptera; family Carabidae; genus Harpalus; species Harpalus rubripes. Next base: position 56,076,287 of record OY720459.1, read on the forward strand.
TTTGGGTGGATTGAACAATTTCCGGCCTAATACAAAACAAACAAAATTTTGACCTTGATTTATCGGTCTGCCATGATCATAATCTAAATCGTATGTAGTAGGCCGCTGATTTTTCAAATTCATATATACGATTATTTTATTTGATATTTTCCGTGTTTATTAATATTTCATAATCAAAAAAATAATCGCATATATATTTACAGTATTTCACAAAAAAAAAATATTGCATGCAAGCCAAAGCATTAAAATAAACATGGTAAATAAACATAGATAAATGTTTATTTATTCATGTTTTTATATATTTTAAAGTGTCTATATTTAAGCTTGCAACAAAAATATTATAAAGCAAAAACAGTGCAAACGCAGTTTCAAAATTTATTGTCCAATTTCTTATCAAACATTTGTAACAACAATAAATTTAGATATACGAAAAATCTAAAAACTGATAAGATATCGGCAAATGTCACCTCGTCTTAATTACGGTACATCAATTTTTGGTTTCCCAGTAATTATGATATTATAATCATTATAAAATAAAATAACAATAGACTCCAAATTTCATTTTTGAACGTCTGTATATTTTGATTTGTTTAAAACTGTTTAATTTTGTTATCTAATCTATGTCAAATAAATATATGTAAATGTTTACAACATTACTCAACATTATTCAAGATTATTCCAGGTATTCTCCAATAAATTTCGCTGGGATTTGAACCAGGACCTTCCAATGTTCACGCCTATTTAATTATCAAATTTTTTGTGTTCCTACGTCTTAAAAAAATCGATGCATCCCGCGCGATCGAATTCCAAGCATCGAAATCCCACCGGTCGAATTCCCACGCGATCGAAATCCCATCGAACGAAATCCCAACAACGAAATCCCACGCAGTCGAAATTTCATTTAAAACTGTTTTATTTTGTTATCTAATCTATGTCAAATAAATATAAATAAATGTTTACAACATTATTCAACATTAATCCAGGTATTTTCCAATAACTTACACCGGGATTTGAACCTAAGACTTTCGAATGTTCACGCCTATTTAATTTAGAAAATATTTTTGTTCCTACGTCTTAAAAAAATCGAAGCATCCCGCGCGTTCGAATTCCACGCATCGAAATCCCACGGGTCGAAATCCCACGCGGTCGAAATTCCATGCGTCGAAATGTCCCCCCTACCACTTTGTCCGTTCTGCAGAAATTTAAATATTTACAGGCCGTCGAATCCCAATGAGACCCTTAGCGCAAAGCTTAGCGTAGATGGCAGCATATGAACATTCTCCTAAGTACGTATTACAATGTACAGACTTTTGTAAGAATACACACATATTATTGTGTGTAACCGTGACTTTTCATGGTTGTGACACTTTTTATAAACATAAAATATAGAATAATATACAATAGGTACAATAAAACAAACGTTTTTACGTTTCAAAGTCTTTTGAATGTTAAAGTAACGAGCCCACTAGCGAACTTATCGGGAGAAATATTGTGCTAAGGCCCTCATTTCAAAAACATGGGCGTCATTTTTGAACATCCGTATATTTTAAAGATAGTTTATTTAGATTTGTTTAAAACCGTTTTATTTTGTTATCTAATCTACGTCAAATAAATAAATGTAAATGTTTACTCAACATTATTCCAGGTATTTTCCAATAACTTTCGCCGGGATTTGAACCAGGACCTTCCAATGTTTACGCCTATTTAATTAGCAAAATATTTTTGTTCCTACGTCTTAAAAAAATGGAAGCATCCCGCGCGGTCGAATTCCAAGCATCGAAATACCACGGGTCGAAATCCCATGCAGTCGAAATCCCATTTCGTAGAAATGTTCCCCTACCACTTTGTCCGTTCTGTAGAAATTTAAATATTTCCACGCCGTCGAATCCCAATTTCAAAAACATGGGCGTCATTTTTGAACATCCGTTCATTTCAAAGATAATAATTTATTTAGATTCGTTTAAAACTGTTTTATTTTGTTATGTAATCTATGTCAAATAAATATATATTAATGTTTACAACAATACTCAACATTATTCCATGTATTTTCCAGTAACTTTCGCCGGGATTTGAACCAAGACCTTTGAATGTTCACGCCTATTTAATTTTTAAAATATTTTTGTTCCTACGTCTAAAAAAAACGAAGCATCCCTCGCGGTCGAATTCCAAGCGGTCGAAATCCCACGGATCGAAATCTCACGCGGTCGAAATCCCATCTCGTAGAAATGTTCCCCTACCACTCTGTCCGTTCTGCAGAAATTCAAATATTTCCACACCATCGAATCCCAATTTCAAAAATATGGGCGTCATTTTTGAACATCCGTATATTTCAAAGATTTATTTAGATTTGTTTAGAACTGTTTTATTTTGTTATCTATGTCAAATAAATATATGTAAATGTTTACAACATTAACACATTACTCAACATTATTCCAGGTGTTTTTCAATAACTTTCGCCGGGATTTGAAACAAGACCTTCCCATATTAAGGCGTATTTAATTTTGAAAATATTTTAGTTCCTACGTCTTAAAAAAAATCGATGCATCCCGCGCGGTCGAATTTCACGCGATTGAAAACCCACGGATCGAAATCTCATGCGGTCGAAATCCCACGAGTCGAAATCCCACTCAATCGAAATTCCATTTCGTTGAAATGTTCCCCTACCACTTTGTCCGTTCTGCAGAAATTCAAATTCCCGTACCGCTCTCTTATCGATCGTATTGCATTCTAACAATCTATGCTTCGTGGTAGTTCCGCGTTAAAGAATATTATTATTCACATAATATGACAGCTAATATAAAATGGAGGCAGGAATATTAATAATTTTTATTAAAATTATGCGAGCAGATATGTAACTCTGACGACTTTGACGTGCTCAGAATCAGCTGATTTGTGTGCGCATGTCATTTTGACAAGAACAATGTCACATTGACAAGACCAATGTTTTGACTTGATTTTTTTATACAGATATCTTAAGACAAAAGTTTACAAACATCGCCCTACAACCCTGCTTCAACTGAAGTATTTTATTCGGCAGGAAATAGCCCGAATGTTGGAACGTGTAGAGAGAAGCATGATTTTTTAATTTTATTCAAAAAAGGGAAATTTCTAGGCCCTTCCCTCTGTCTTTATCTACTAAAACACTACACAGTATCAGTATAAAGACAGTTTATAACAATTTATCTACAAAATTTACGAATTTAAATGCCAGAAAACCAAAAATTGACGCCTTAAAACTAAGGTAACACTATCCAACAACCCTCATGCTATGATTAATTTCTTTCACTCAATAAATCGTGAAACAAACCGGTGGTTTGTCGGAAAGGAATATGCTCCTTGCCTGTATCAGGTTCAGGAGGAATTCCTTGCCCGTACGGGGGCGGCTGCATGAACCCTGCATGCGGAGGGCCCTGAGGCGGATATCCCCCCGGTGGACCCTGAGGGGGATATCCCCCCGGGTATCCACCTCCGCCTGGGTATCCTCCAGGGGGCATCGCCCCCGGATAGGGCTGCTGGGGCGGGTAGCCGGGTTGCGCCCCATAGTAGCCTTGATTCGGATCTAGGAGAAAAACATAGTCAAATATTATGTTTGTTGGTGTTGTCAATATGCTTCGGGGGGTTTAGCAAACCCACGGGCACTGGGGCTGCCGCGGACAGCACACCACACACACACACACATACACGGGGCTATTTTAATTATATGTTAAAACACAATTGTATAATTTAATAAATATACCCAATAATGAAATAATTGCGTACACTATTATTCACTAAAGAAGACTATTCAAGGTCATCTGTTCGAAAAAAGAATACACATCACTTTATAGCAGTAGCTTAGCAACATTTTGTATTAGAAAGAGAAAGATTATTTGACCTATGTCGATTTAATTTATGTGGTGTGACAGATATACGTAAATAGTGGCATTACTTTCTAACACACTATAAATAATAATGACATATGTCGTTACCTAATTATTTACTGCACTGCCTTCTGTGCTAATATGTACCCAGTGGCGTTGACGTTTAAATCAAATTATTATTCCTTGGTTTATAAGTTAAGTCTATGTTTATGTATTTTGCAAAAACATAAGTGAATAACATAAATCTTTCAGAAAGGCATTATTTAGAAAGAAAGATAATTTTCAAATAAATTACTCTTATTTTTTCAGTTAAAATGTGTCCATAAATATTTCGCCTATGCATACAAAATACAATTAAGTTATCTGCAAGTAATATTATATCAGACGGCTCACAAATGACCTTGAATAGTCATCTTTCGTGAATAATAGTTTAGGCTTCCACAGTCTGAGTCATGAGAAATATTCGTTTTCCGGGAATGGACTGTGTCATATTTTCAGTCAGAGCTCAATGTTTCGCCCGCAGTCGTATGGGGCATCTTCAGGAGCAAGGGGGATAGTACTTTTATACAAGGTTACCCGACGTGTCAACCACGCTAGAGGCCGAGTTTAAGCAACAAGAGGAGGAGACTCAGTTTACAAGGTTACCCGATGTGTAAACCACGCTAGAGGTCAAATAAATCAAATGACGAAAGGCCTCTAGCGTGGTTTACGCGTCGGGTAACCTTGTAAACTGAGTCTCCCCCTCTTGTTGCTTAAACTCGGCCTCTAGCGAGGTTGACACGTCGGGTAAACCTTGTTTAAGACAGTACTATCCCCCTTGCTCCTGAAGATGCCCCATAAGACTGCGGGCGAAACGTTGAGCTCTGACTCAAAATATGACAGTCCATTCCCGGAAAACGAATATTTCTCATACTCGATAATGGGTAAGAAAAGATCTAGGAGAAAAACATAGTCAAATATTTGTTTATTGTTGTTGTCAATATGCTTTGTGGGGTTAAGTAAACTCACGGGTACTCGTGGCTGCCGCGGAAAGTACACCACACACACACACGGGGCTAATTTAATTATATGTCAAAACATAATTGTATAATTTAATAAATATACCCAATAATGGGTAAGATGATAATGAATTAAATTCTTAAAAACGTTCATTCGAAAACGTTTTTGATTGGCCATAAACAAATGTGGAATCAATCGCAATTTGAACCACATTTCCTTCACAAAATAAGGCACTAATCAAGCTTGTTGCCCTGTAGTTAAAAACAAGATGGGTGACCATGCATTTACAGTTTAAAGGTGCGGAGTTTGAACCACGTTTTTCTCACAAGTTTCGTCAAAAAAACTAACAATAAAAATGCTTTGTGGGGTTTAGCAAACCCACGGGCACTCGTGGCTAACGCGGAAAGTGCACCACACACACACACACACACACACACACACACACACACACACACACACACGGGGCTAATTTAATTATATGTTCAAACATAATTGTATAACTTAATAAATATACCCAATAATGGGTAAGAATTACTTGAATTAAATTCTAAAAAACGTTTATTCGAAAACGTTTTTGGTTGGCCATAAACAAATGCAGAATCAATCGCAATTTGACCCACATTTCCCTCACAAAATAAGGCATTAATCAAGCTTGTTTCCCTCTAGTTTAATTCAAGATGGGTGACCATTTATCACCCACAATTTGACAAGTATTTCATACAGATTTCTGCACGGATTTACAGTTTAAAGGTGCGGGGTTTGAACCACGTTTTTCCCACAAGTTTCGTCAAAAATACTGACAATAAAAATATTCATTTTAATTAATAATTTATACAATTAAACAATTTTTAAATTCATACTAATTTACAGAGCATAACAATAATTATTATTATAGTGGCCTTGTCCTATATATACAGGGTGTTAAAAAACAAGTGTAACACATTCATAGAAAAGAAAAGAAGTCAAAATAAATCGAAAAGTTTTATAAAAACTGACAAAGATTGTGATCGAACAAATTTTTGTGTATACCAGTAAAATTTAATATGAGTTATGAGACATTTGTACAATTTTTAATAGTTAAGAATGTCCAATAAATGTGTCCACCTGTTTTTTAACACCCTGTATATTTAGAACTAAAAATTAATAAATTTTTCTTACCTTGTCCTGGCGGGGGATAGAACCCGGGTCCCTGATTCCAAGTTGTCATTTTTAATCACTTAACTAGAAAATCACACAATTTTAATCGATAAAAAATATATACGCGTATTTATCTAAAATTATGTTATCTATAATTAAAAAACATGATTTAAGTTTTTCGAAAACAATGTTAATGGAGAATGAATCATATTCAATTTACTAAATAGGTAATAATATGTTGAAATTTTCGTTATTTCTTTCTTAAAATAGGAGAAAAGTTATGACGCATTACTTCGAATTAATCGATAATTTTACAATATATGTATATATGTCACAAATATGTGGATGTTTACACTTTAAAAATACAAGAAAATATGGTTCTGTAAAACATATGATTAACATATAAAATCCTGAACATTTATAATAATTTCTATATATCTAACCCGTCTAAACGTATTATATTTTAATTATCTATTCATAAAAGCCATCCAAATACTTCAAAAATGGCAAAGCAGGCTGCCAAAAGCCTCCAAAAGCTCTATTTACAACCATAATATCAAATTAAACACCCATCGTATCAAATATAACACGAAACCAAGAAAAATTATACGAAATTCCACTTACTGTATTGTTTTCTGTATAATTAACAACGAATTCACTCCAAAAAGATGTTTACAAATAAGTAATTTTGTGTTTACACTAATAAACTATCGGATTAAATACCAAATACTGTTGATGTTTAAGAAAATACAGCACAAATGTCATAGAAATTTCGGGATGGTTCTAGACATGACATGGCGCATGCGCTAATTTGATGCAGTGTTCCCACCAGTTGGACAAAAAAATTCCCTATGAAGTATTTAATAATTTGTTTATAATAATAATAGCAACAATAATCTATTGTTTATTATTGTTAAACAATTAATTATATACAGGAAATAATATATTATGTTGCTTGTTTGTTGTTTAAAGGTAAAATATATAAATTTAACAACAAATTTATGCATAAATTGATTAAAAACATATAAATAAATAATATTTGCGCAATATTAAATAAAATTAATCACTAGAAATATATTTAAAAGCTGTTAATCGCATACAAATATTCCGCTAATAACTTAATAACATCCTACAATTGTTTATCTCATAATTATTGCATTTTGGACTTTCATCTACACAAATACATGCAAACATTAAATTACTTTTCATTCCACAATAATTTTACTTATGATCTTGTTCTTTTATGTTGGCAGTTTGGTAAAGTGGCTGCCCTGTTTTTAATAAAAGAAGAAAATTTTTCAGTTTAACAGCTAAAATGGCTAAAAAGACATACGATTTATTATTTAAATTATTGTTAATCGGTGATTCAGGTGTAGGAAAAACATGTATACTATTCAGATTTTCAGATGATGCGTTTACAACCACATTTATATCAACAATAGGTACGTACCATTAGCTATCAATTTAGGGTGTATTAAGTCGATTAATTTACTTAATTAAAACAAATTTTAATTAATATATACTCATCTACCCTTAACACACCTTTTGGGGATACAAACATTAATAATTTTCATTAATTTTACGTAAAATCAAACAATAACTTTTCATTTTTTTGTTAATCAACAATAAGTGTTTTGTTTTATATAAATTACGCATCTTTAAAGCACAAATTCGTCATTATTTCTTACGAATTCAACCAATAATTATTGATAACTTATTTGTCCTTCAACTTAGGAATAATTACGCATTTATTTTATAGGAATTGACTTCAAAATCAAAACTGTAGAACTTAGAGGGAAAAAAATAAAACTGCAAATATGGGATACAGCCGGACAAGAAAGATTTCACACTATAACGACGTCGTATTACAGAGGGGCCATGGGAATTATGTTAGTTTATGATATTACAAATGAAAAAAGTTTTGAAAATATCGTCAAATGGTTAAGAAATATAGACGAGGTAAGAGATTTTTTTTAGTTTGTTGTTCATATTTTTTTGGGTGTTTGGTTTTAGCACGCGAATGAAGATGTCGAAAAAATGATATTAGGGAATAAAAGCGACATGGATGACAAAAGGGCTGTAAGCAAAGAAAGGGGCGAAGCAGTAAGTACAAAAAACAAAACATATAAACAAAACAAGTTTTTTGTTAATATAACACTAAAAATATAGAAAATCTATGTCTAAAATTATAAAAATCAATGTTTGAATCACTTTAAACAACAAATGTCGTGTTGTTTTATTTGTGTATCTTAAGGAAATTAATCATGAGTCATTTTTTATCAAATACTTATCAAATTTCACGGAAATATGTGAAATGTGAGAATATATAAAACATTTTATTTAACTGCAATACTTCAAACTTATATTCGACTATGTTTTAGAAATATATACATATCAAATTTTTCAGAAAGTTTTATTTAAAATATCAGACATTGCAGTTTTAAATTAATATTTAAATTTTAAGATTGTCAATAAATAATAGTCAAATGGGGACAGGTCTGGACTGTAGAAAGGATAATTTAACTTCAAACTTATATTTGACTATGTTTTATAAATATATACTTTTCAAATTTTTCAGAGTTTTATTTAAAATGTCCGACATTGCAGTTTTAAATTATAATATAATAGTCAAATGGGGTCAGGTCTGGACTGTAGAAAGGATAATTTGAATGCAATACTTCAAACTTATATTTGACTATGTTTTATAAATATATACTTTTCAATTTTTTCTGAAACTTAAGTTTTATTTAAAATGTCCGACATTGCAGTTTTAAATTATGAATATTTAAATTTCGACCCCCGAAGTTTTTTAAGATTGTGGATAAATAATAGTCAAATGGGGTCAGGTCTGGACTGTAGAAAGGACAATTTAACTGCAACACTTCAAACTTATATTTGACTGTTTTGTAAATATATACTTTTCAATTTTTTCAGAAAGTTAAGATTTATTTAAAATGTCCGACATTTTTTTAAGATTGTGAATAAATAACAGTCAAATGGGGTCAGGTCTGGACTGTAGAAAGGATAATTTAATATATGGAAGCTTGTACGGCTTTTAATTCAAAAATTGCATTAATTATAAACTTCTCCCTACATTTTTTTTTTTAATTTGCTAGTAAATAATACACAAATAGAGTCAAGTCTGGCCTGTAGGATGGTTGATTTAAATTTCGTAACCTTACAATTGGTGTCAGAAGTTGGATTAATAGAATGTTTTATGGCCCCATAAGAATAAATAATAGTCAGGGGAAACAAGTCTGGACCGTAGGGAGGATGGAACACAAAAACTAAAACTCCCTCTTTCGTGTAGATCGCGCGTGAACACGGCATCCGTTTTATGGAAACCTCGGCTAAAGCGAACATCAACATCGAACGGGCGTTCAGCGAGCTAGCCGAGGCTATATTGGACAAAACAGCAGGTCGAGAACCTGGGGAAAGCGTGGACCGCGTTACCGTAGACCGTCGACAACAAGCGTCGTCATCTAGGTCTTGTTGTTAACACCACACATAAAAAATCACCAGGTAGTTAACTATGGACACGGTCGCCATTCGACGAGAGATGAAGATGAGAAATAATAGAGAAATTAATGTAGATGCGTTTACAATTTGGTTAAACCTTGATAGGTCCAAGATTGCATTTCAAATCGTGTTTTCCCGATAGAGGCGCAACTTTCAGAAACAGGGCGAATTAATTGTAAATGTATCTTGATTAATTTCTCTAAAATTCGAATTTTACCCAAAGGTTGTAGTATGTTGTTTACATGTCTTTATAAATGTCTTAATTCTGAACTCACTCACATATTAAATTACATTTACTCATGTTTTAAATACTTTATAATTCATGTACACTTTGTAAAATATTTTATTAGTTTACAAATATTAAAAACTATATTCAAACAAAATGAAAAGACCAAAATATTTGTGTTTTTTTCGAAGCGTCGACAGAAGAATTGTAAATAAACGAAAGAAGTTTAAATTGGGCCCTAATGTATTTAAATTTTTTTTAAAATGTTTTAAACATACCGGGTGTTCCATTTAAGTGCTACACTATTGCTATCTCGAGAAGTATAAGAGATACGATATTTTATAAGACTATTTTAATGAGCGAAACAAGAATTTTTTTAGACCAGTGGTTCTCAAAATACTCGGTGCAACTTTCTTATTTTAAATGGCAACATATTTTTTTATTTGTTTATTCGATTCAGTATTTTTAGAAATAATTTTTAAACAAATATTATAGGTGGCTATGTTTTGTTTATTTTCACATAGCCACCTATAATATTTGTTTAAAAATTATTTCTAACATTTCTAAATTATCTCATTTTTCTCGAAATTTTTCAAATACATTAATAAAAAATAATACATCGTTGAAAAGAGAAAAAAATGGCGGTTTCAATTTTATTAAAATAATTATAGGTTGCCATTTGAAAAATAAAAGTTGACAGTCGTATCTTGTAAACCTGACTTTATAAAAAATATCTACATCTGCCATCAAATAGTATATGTAAAATAATAAAACTTTTATATGAGCCATTTTTTTCTATTACTTATAATAAAAAAGTTAAAGGGGAGGGCTAATTCCCAGACTCACTCTGTATATATACAAAGAATGCTATGGAAAAAACAAATAAAACAATAAAACAATTGTTAATATGATTTACGTAGTTTATCTTGTTTAAATAAAAGTTTGATTTGATTTATTTGTTTTTTCCATAGCACTCTTTGTATATTTAAATAAAAATGATACATTATTAATTTTACATTTGTCTCAAATATTTTGTAATAATAAAATATGACATATGGGTATCGTTGAATTCAGAAAAAAATACTGAATCGAATAAACAAATAAAAAAGGTGGGTTCTAATTTAAAATAAAAAAGTTGGGCCATATTTTGAGAACCACTGGTTAAAAAATTTTTTTGTTTTGTTCATTTTAATAGTCATTGTTTGCTAATTTAACGAACTTCGTATCTCTTATACTTCTCGAGATATGAATAGTGTAGCACTTAAATGAAACACCCTGTATTTTATTTTAAAGAAAAATAAAATTTTAGTCATCCTAAATTTGGGGAAATGTTATTTTTTCATCGGAAAATACAAAAAATATAATAAATAGAACAGTTGTGTTTTTTGGGAAATAAATTAAACATGGTCAAAAAATGGGAAACGTTCATTTAAATTTATAAAAAATATATTTTTTCTTCTTAAAATACAAAAAATGAGACGTTTTTTGAGAAATTCAAAATTCCTTAAAGCGCAAACTTATGTTTAAATCAATTTGGGGCACAATTTAAACGAACTCTTTTTAGTCTACAGTGAGTGTGAAGCAATGCAGACGTGAAAGGAAGAAATAAAATAAAAAAAACTTAGCTACACTTATCGCTTATTTTATTTGAAATGTGTCTTACATATAATATTTTTCTAAGCATCATTTTGTTGCTTGTCTTGAATCTTGAAATGAGAGTGTATTGTAAATATGAAAAGCAGAGCTTATTATGTTTTAAGACTGTTTATTTGTTATAGTTTATCCGCCATATTGAAAAGAACAAACTCATTTTCGAATCATTTTGCATATTGTAAAAATATAACTATGTACCTATACCAGCTTTTTAAATAAAATGTACAACATAATTGTTTTTATTTATTTATTTATTATTTATAATTATTCTAAGGGCGGTACATTTATATCATCAATAAATTCAGTTATATTGCAAATTTGACTTAATCGACTCGGCCCAATCTCCAAATATTCTCGTCTGTAATGAATTTGTATTCATATAAGTTTGAGGTTATATTTATAATAATTACTAACCGTATTTTCTTGTCTTCCTCCGTGGAATCATTTTGAATTTTATTTTCAACGTTTTGTTTTACAAAATTAATATTTTGATTTAATTTTGGCATTTTTATAATTAAATGTCCTGTAGTTTGTGATCGTTGACATGTCGAAGACTCCGTAAGTATTTCTTCGGGAAGAACCAGTTGGAAAACTTTTTGTTTAATGTAAACTGTTACAAAGGTAGGTTGAATGTCCACATTTATTAAATTTGTGTCTAAATGTCTACAAAATTATATGATTTAATTGTATTTTTTGTTCAAAACTTGTACATTTTTGGCTAAAAATTTGAGGTTATAAACCGGTCAATATCGTGTCAATATCTCGATTTTAATTAAAGATAGGGTGTTAATTCTTGCAAAATTGAATTCTGCAGGGTCGATTTGATATATTAATATTTTAGAAGTGTCATGGAGGCCTTAAAAATTCCGGAAAATAGTGTCAAAATATTTGAAAAAATTGCTTCAAAAACATGCATTTTATTTTGTTCACAACTCCTCAACGGTTTAAATTATCTTCAAAGTAACACGAAATTCGTGTTCTACGGGGTTTAAAATATAAATCAACCGATTTTCAAATCTTAAAACCGTCTGAACAAAGATTTATTTAAATATTTCTAAAATGGCGCCCGTTGTGAATGTTTCGCAAGTCTTCCAAAACAATCAATTTTTATTTGTTTATTTATTCGGCTGAAATTTACAGGAAACACGTAAAATTAACTGAAAATCATTTATTTATACTTAAAATTTGACGAAAATGTTGATTTTATAATAAAAATATTTGATTGACAGCAGAAAAGTGTGGTTAAAAATCATGTACGTTTCAAAAACATTCGGCTGGTTTACAGCGCCAAAATGCTCGAACTATGTTGTGACATTTGACTCTGTCGGTAAGGCAGCACTAGAAACTACTGATTGAAAATATAATAAAATTACTTGTAAATGGCCAAATCCAAAACAATTTCATTCGTATTTTCATACGAAATTTGGAATTTAATTTTAGCTTGGTTTATATTTAACGGCTGTCCATCTTTCTTGAAAAGTACAACTGGTTTCTTTTCAACAGTTTCCACATCATTATTTCGAGATCTAGCTTGTCTTTTGGCCATTTCTATACGGACTTCCGGGCAATGTTCCGATTTTTGTTTCCAAAAATCTTCATCGGGTATTTCGTCATTATTTATTTTCGATTGCCGCAATTTTTGCTCGTTTCGTTCATTGAAATATTTGTTTTGATCTGTTAAAATGTCTTTTTCTATTGTTGATATGTGTTGTAAAGCCTTAAAGTTATAAAATTAATTTTTGAATTACAATTGTTAGGTTATGTTACTTTTAATCGATCACTGCGCATTATTTCAACATTGTCTAGATTTTCTAATTGTGGCAGTTTTGCAATAATATAATATCTGTAATTGTTGTAATCATAGCATGGATTTCCAGTCAAATACAAATCTTTTAAGTGGATGTTTTTTGATAAAGATTGAACGCTTTGAATGTCTCCAATAAAATTTAAGGTTAGGTCTAGTTTTTCTAATGATTCACAGCGTTCTAAATTTTCTATAACTTCTATATTATTCAAAGCCAGATTTAAATATTGTAATCGTTTTAATTTATGCAGATTTTCTACAACATTTTTATATTATTTGAAGGTTATTTGCGAAATGAATCCAATGAAAAAATACCTATTTTTGATATTAAATTCCCCTGTAACAATAATATTTGTAAGTTCTTGCACCAATGTTGTAAATGCTCGATTTTTTCGATATTTTCTTGATGTAACGACAATTCTTCCAAAGTACATATTTCGCATTCATTATGTTCGGATTTTTTACGAACTAAATCTTCTGTAACTTTAATATTAAACAATATTTATACCTAGTTAAAAAGTATAAATATATTGAAATACTTACTGAAAACCATTGTCTTATTTTGACAATTTATTGATTAACAATCTAATAAAGTAACCATAACAACAATTAGAGATCAATATAAAGATGACAAATATATTATTCTTGATATTCAAGGTCATTTGTGTGCCGTCTGATATAATATTACTTGGAGATAACTTCATTGCATTTCGTATACATAGGCGTACAACATGAAATATTTATGGACACATTTTAAATGAAAAAATAAGAGTAATTCATTTGAAAATTATGTTTCTTTCTAAATAATGCCTTTCTGAAAGATTTATGTTCTTCACTTATGTTTTTGCAAAATATAAAAACATAGACAATTTATAAACCAAGGAATAATAATTTGATTTAAACGTCATAAGTTACAAAAGCTTTTTATTCAAGTTAAAATGTCTAGCGATGCAAATTTTCACCGATAATACAGTTTAATGACTGCAATATTTTTGACGTTTTGTTTGACATCTCAACTGGCAGTTGTTCGCGCCATTTTGTTACTATTTGCAGCGATAGAAAGAGATAGCCATTAAATTGAAAAGGTCTATGACTCCAAACTGTCAGAAATTTATTTGAAACTATTTTAAATTATTCTCAACTGTCCGAAATTTATATAAAGTTGTACCAAACTGTACGAAATTTGTTCAATATTACGGAAAACTGATTTAAATTATTTTCGACTGTACGAAATATGTTTAAAACTACTTAAATTTCTTTTATATTATTCTCAACTGTCCGAAATTTATTTAAAATTATTCCAAACTGTACGAAATTTGTTCAATATTACGGAAAACTGATCTAAATTATTTTCGACTGTACGAAATATGTTTAAAACTATTTAAACTTATTTTATATTATTCTCAACTGTCCGAAATTTATTTAAAATTATTCCAAACTGTACGAAATTTGTTCAATATTACGGAAAACTGATTTAAATTATTTTCGACTGTACGAAATATGTTTAAAACTATTTAAATTTCTCTTATATTATTCTCAACTGTCCGAAATTTATTTAAAATTATTCCAAACTGTACGAAATTTGTTAAATATCACGGAAAACTGATTTAAATTATTTTCGACTGTACGAAATATGTTTAAAACTACTTAAATTTCTTTATATTATTCTCAACTGTACGAAATTTATTTAAAACGGTAATAAATATTCCCAGCTGCCCAGAATTTATTTTAGAATATTCTCAACTGGCCGAAATTCAATAATAACTTTAAAAAATCTTATCGAAATAAGTTACAAAAGCTTTTTATTGAAGTTAAAATGTCTAGCGATGCAAATTTTCACAAACAGGTATTTGCAATTGTTCGCGCCATTTTGTTACTATCTGCAGCAATAGAAAGAGATAGCCGTTAAATTAAAAAGGTCTATTATTAAAATAGCATTTTCTGAAATCTGGTTCAACCAAAAAATATAAAATTATGTAAACTTATAAACAAAGATGTGCTGAATTCAAATTTTCAAACCGCAAGTCTGTATCTCTTTTAGTTTCAGAGATATGCAACGCTAAAGTTGGAGAAGTTAAAATGTTTAGTTGCCGCCAAAAATTGAGGTTACCGAAATTTATGCCTGTAACTTTCACCCAAAAATGAGTAAAATACATATTCAAAACCCAGATTTTATTAATCTACGTTGTTTAATTTATATATCCTGAAAATTTCGTTCAAAAATTTGTTGGAACACACTCACTACGAATTTTTAAAAACAAGTAAATATTACACAAATCTTATAAATATTTGTAATAATTTTTATAGTTTAAACAAATATTTAATCAATATAATAATAATAGAAATATATATTCTCTAGGGATAAAATTATAAAATGACGAAATAAAATAAATATACGTATATAATATTTAACTAAATACTAATATACAAGCATTTTTAGTGTACAATTTAATGGAATCTTCGACAAATTAACAATTTATCCACAACCAAATGCTTTTAAAATTAACATTACAACAATATAACACAATATTTTATTTATTAAACGGCACTTTACATCGTATTTGGATATGTTATAAAAACTTAGGAAGCACAATGCCTTTACTTTTATTTTATCGCATTTTATGTAAAATATATACGTTTGCCTCGCAATAAAACGATTAAAAACATCTTTAAGATCCTACCTTTAATCCGTTACGCCTTTTTTTCCTTAAAACGGGTGTGGAATCACAAAAAATACACAATAAACACAAGAAACATCACTGCTCAACCGCCATATTTGAAAACTAATTTCAACAAGTTGTCACCTAGTTTACATGATAACTATTGCAATTTTCATTTTCTATCAAATTATTTTAATCGGTTTATTGCGTTCTTAACCTATTTAAATGCAATGTGTTGGAATTTCTATTTTAAATAAAACTAATTAGTGTTTTTGCTAAATTTACGAACATGATTCGCAAATATATTAATATTAGCATATGTGCTTTGTGAATAAAATATTAACAAAATAACAGTGAATTGTCTTCGAATGTGATTGAAATTATATTTACAAATGTATATACATTACAATAAAACTTAAAGAAGTAAAAAGAATGTCTTAATATACAAAATAGAGCAAAACAACATTGTAAAGTTTTGCAACTTTTTAGGTTAAATGTGTACTTGCGTTTGTCAAAAACCGGACCAATTTTTTTGCATTGTATTGCTCAAAAATTAATTTTTGAGACAAGTGTTGTACATAATATTAAAGAGCATAAAATTCTGTATGTTTTGATATAAAAATTATTTAATTTATATCTTTAGGAACCGAGAAAACTTAACTTAAAATCGCAATACGACATAAAAAATCACATTCACTGAAATCAGTTTCAGCTGGCTGAAATTTCTGAAACTATGTATACATATAGAAAAAGGTCTGAAAAGTTCAAATTTTTAATCCGCAAGTCTCTAACTCAATTAGTTTTCGAGATATTCACAAGTAAAGTTGATTGTAAATGGTTGATAAAAAACGCGTTCTCCAAATTTTTAAACTAAGTTTAATCGGTCACCTAGGGCCTAAATTAATAAAAAAAATATATATATACTAAGAATTTATCCAAAACATTTATATTTTAACTATAATATTTGATTAATAAGTCAAATTTTAACCTAACATTTACATTTAAAATATCAACACATTAATTTTAATAATGAATAAAATATGTATTTTTTACATACCTAAAGGCCATAAGTATTATATTTTTATTTATAATTCAATAATAATTAAAATTAATTTCAAATTTTTGCTGTCATATTTTCAATGTTGCCACCAGTTGAGTACAAAAATTCTAAAAGTTATATCGGTAATGTAGAACATAATAGTTCGAGCATTTTGGCGCTGATGTTAATTTTAAATGTCAAACTAATATTTTCATTGAAAAATAAATATTTTAAACAAACTGTGAGTATAAATAAATGATTTTTAGTTAGTTTCATGTGTTTCCTGTAAGTTTTAAACATGTTCATAACCAAATAAATTTTTTATTGGTTTGGAAGGATTGCCAAATATTCGCAACGGGAGTAATCTTAGAAATATTAAAATAAAACTTTGTCCAGACATTTTTAAGATTTGAAAATGAGTTAATTTATATTTCAAACCCCGTAGAACACGAATTTCGTGTTAATTTGAAGATAATTTAAACCGTAGAGGAGTTATGAGCAAAATAAAATGCATGTTTTTAGAGCAAATTTTTCCTTATGTTTTTGAGACGTACATGATTTTTAACCGCACTTTTCAGCTGTCAATCAAATATTTTTATTAAAAAATAAACATTTTAAACAAATTTTAAGTATAAATAAATAGTTTTCAGTTAATTTTATGTGTTTCCTGTAAATTACAGACGAATTCATAACCAAATAAATGTTTTGATGTTCTGGAATTGAAAAAAATTCGCAACGGCGTCATTTTTGAAATATTAAAATAAAACTTTGTCCAGACAATTTTAATATTTGAAAATGAGTTAATATATATTATAAACCCCGCAGAACACGAATTTCGTGTTAATTTGAAGATAATTTAAACCGTAGAGGAGTTGTGAGCAAAATAAAATTCATGTTTTTGGAACAAATTTTTCATATTTTTTTCCAAAATTGCGACTATATTTTCCGCAATCCCTAAGGGCTTTTTGACATTTTAAAACATTATGTCAAGTCCAGAATTCGTTTTTGCAAGAATTAACATTCTATCTTTACCAATTGGGCCGAAGCGCTAACGCCAGACAACACTATACAACAAAATAATAATTTTGAGACTTTATATATAATGGAAAACTCAATATTTTGCAAAGCGTTGGGGTTTCGAGAGCGACTTTACCGACAGAGTCAAACGTCACAACATAGTTCGAACATTTTGGCGCTGTAAACCAATCGAATGTTTTTGACACGTACATGATTTTTAACCAAACTTTTCAGCTGTCAAATAAATATTTTTATTAAAAAATCAACATTTTAAACAAATATTAAGTATAAATAAATGATTTCCAGTTAATTTTATGTGTTTCCTGTAAATTTCAGACGAATTCATAACCAAATAAATGTTTTGATGTTCTGGAATAATTGAGAAAAATTCGCAACGGCGTCATTTTTGAAATATTAAAATAAAAGTTTGTCCAGACAGTTTTAATATTTGAAAATGAGTTAATATATATTTTAAACCCCGCAGAACACGAATTTCGTGTTAATTTGAAGATAATTTAAACCGTTCATGAGTTGTGAACAAAATAAAATTCATGTTTTTGGAACAAATTTTTCATATTTTTTTCCAAAATTGCGACTATATTTTCCGCAATCCCTAAGGGCTTTTTGACATTTTAAAACATTATGTCAAGTCCAGAATTCGTTTTTGCAAGAATTAACATTCTATCTTTACCAATTGGGCCGAAGCGCTAACGCCAGACAACACTATACAACAAAATAATAATTTTGAGACTTTATATATAATGGAAAACTCAATATTTTGCAAAGCGTTGGGGTTTCGAGAGCGACTTTACCGACAGAGTCAAACGTCACAACATAGTTCGAACATTTTGGCGCTGTAAACCAATCGAATGTTTTTGACACGTACATGATTTTTAACCAAACTTTTCAGCTGTCAAATAAATATTTTTATTAAAAAATCAACATTTTAAACAAATATTAAGTATAAATAAATGATTTCCAGTTAATTTTATGTGTTTCCTGTAAATTTCAGACGAATTCATAACCAAATAAATGTTTTGATGTTTTGGAATTGAGAAAAATTCGCAACGGCGTCATTTTTGAAATATTAAAATAAAAGTTTGTCCAGACAGTTTTAATATTTGAAAATGAGTTAATATATATTTTAAACCCCGCAGAACACGAATTTTGTGTTAATTTGAATATAATTTAAACCGTTCATGAGTTGTGAACAAAATGAAATTCATGTTTGTGAGGCATTTTTTCCAAAATTTCGACACTATTTTCCGGCAACTCTAAGGCCTTTATGACACTTTTAAAATATTAATATATCAAATCGACCCTGTAGAATTCATTTTTGCAAGAGTTAACAATCTATCTTTAATTAAAATTGAGACATTGACACGATATTGATCGGTTTTTAACCTCAAATTTTAGCCAATTTTTAATTATGTTTACTCGATCACCAAGGGCCTAAATTCAAAAATATTTATATCAAAATACGCAGAATTTCATGCTGTTTAAGACTATGTACAACACTTGTCTCAAAAATTAAATATGGAGCGATGAAATGCAAAAAACTTTGAGTGTTTTTTTTGTAAAAATCTGCAAAACTGTATCACATCGAAAACAATTCTTTCATTAAAAGAAATTAATCAGTCAGATATTTTTGAGATTATTTCATCTTACAACATTTATAAAATATCATTACTGCTTATTATATAAAGTTAGTACTTTTTATAAGTACAATTATCCAAATTACACTGATATACTGAATATATTACATCTATTCAAGCATCGAATCGTGTCTCAGTTCTTCCGATAAAATTTTCATTTTTAAACAATAATAAAATTTTTGAAACTCAACAAATAATACTATCAAACACTTTTATAACACAATTATACTTTTCGGGTGAGTCCACATTAGTTTTAACTTTAATTTTGAGCGTATTTAAAGTATATTTATGTATTAAAAGCGCCTTTAAAGTGACTAGAAAAAGCAGGGTGGAAAAAATGAGACACGGATTTTTTTTTTGAGGAGTTTCACAGTGCAAACATACCGCTTTCAATTTTTTCGTCTTTGGTTTTGGGCCGCTGGGGAGACGCCTGGGGGGCCCCACTAGGCACGGAGGGCAGAGCCTCGGCTGCTGCGGCCCGTTCGGCGAGAAAGCGTTCGAATTCGCTGCTTGTTATAGATTCTTCGGATGGATTGTCACCAGGCTAACAAATTTTTATTTCAAAACAAGCGCCAAAAAACAATTGCACAAACAAACAAACCATGCAACTGTTTTAATATTATATATATACATACTTTATTATTATGTCAGACTTGGCTATAACCTCAAAATATTTTAAATTATAACTTACCGTCGAATGCAACCACGCAGCCATTTCGTCAAATTCTCGATCCTCTGACATTTGCTGTAATATAACAACAATACAACACCAACAAAAAAAAAAAAAAAAACATAAAAACTTACTGATTTGTTCCTTGCTGCTGTTGCCGTGCTAAGCCCCCCTTGAATTTGATCAGGTTCTAAATTATCTTTATATGTACTGCCCCTAAAATTTTTAACAATTTTCACGATAAATAAATATATAAATGTTTTGTTGGCCATACCCAGTTTTAGAGTTTTCGTAAGTCGCGTTTCTAGATTGGGCGAACATGTCAAATTCATCGTCTTTGTCCAGTGGACCATTTCTGGCGTTTACAGTGCCCAAATTGGCCAATTGGGCTGAAGCGCTAACGCCAGACAACCCTATACAACAAAATTATTGTTTTGAGGCTTTATATATATTGGAAAACTCTTTGTAAAGCGTTGAGGTTTCGAAAGCGACTTTACCGACAGAGTCAAATGTCAAACATAGTTCGAACATTTTGGCGCTGTAAGCAGTCGAATGTTTTTGAGACGTACATGATTTTTAACCGCACTTTTCAGCTGTCAATCAAATATTTTTATTAAAAAATAAACATTTTAAACAAATTTTAAGTATAAATAAACGATTTTCAGTTAATTTTATGTGTTTTCTGTAAATTTCAGACGAATTCATAACCAAATAAAAGTTTTGTTGTTTTGAAAGAATTGTAAAACATTCACAACGGGCGCCATTTTAGAAATATTTAAATAAAACTTTGTCCAGACATTTTTAAGATTTGAAAATGCGTTAATTTATATATTAAACCCCGTAGAACACGAATTTCGTGTTTATTTGAAGATAATTTAAACCGTTGATGAGTTATCAACAAAATAAAATGCATGTCTTTGAGGCAATTTTGTTCCAAAATTTCGACCCTATTTTCCGCAATCCCTACGACCTTCATGACACTTTTAAAATATTAATATATATCAAATCGACCCTCCAGAGTTCATTTTTGCAAGAATTAACACTCTATCTTTAATTAAAATCAAGATATTGACCGGTATTAACCTCAAAAATGTACAATTTTTGAACAAAAAATACAATTATATATAATGGAAAACTAAATATTTTGCAAAGCGTTAAGGTTTCAAAAGCGACTTTACCGACAGAGTTAAACGTTACAACATAGTTCGAACATTTTGGTACTGTAAACCAGCCGAATGTTTTTGAGACGTACATGATTTTTAACAACACTTTTCAGCTGTCAAACAAATATTTTTATTAAAAGATCAACATTTTCGACAAATTTTAAGTATAAATAAATGATTTTCAGTTAATATTATGTGTTTCCTGTAAATTTCAGACGAATTTATAACCAAATAAATGTTTTGATGTTTTGGAAAAATTGTAAAAAAACCGCAACGGGCGTCATCTTTGAAATATTAAAATAAAAGTTTGTCCAGATATTTTTAAGATTTGAAAATGAGTTTATTTATATTATAAACCCCGCAGAACACGAATTTCGTGTTAATTTGAAGATATTTTAAACCGTTGATGATCTGTGAACAAAATAAAATGCATGTTTTTGGAGCAAATTTTTCCCAATATTTCGACCCTGTTTTCCGGAATCCCTAAGGCCTTCATGACACTTTTAAAATATTAATATATCAAATCGACCCTCCAGAATTCATTTTTGCAAGAATTAACATTCCATCTTTAATTAAAATCGAGATATTAAGCTATTTTTAACCTTACATTTTTTGCCAAAAATGTACAATTTTTGAACCCGGGTTTGAGACGTTTTTAATCAAAAATTTAACCACTGGTATACCGGAAATATACAAATCAACCTTGTAAATGAGTTAATTTATATTATAAACCCCGTAGAACACGAATTTCATGTTAATTTGAAGATATTTTAAACCGTTTATGAGTTATGAACAAAATAAAATGCATGTTTTTGGGGCAAATTTTTTCCAAAATTTCAACCCTATTTTCCGGAACCCCCAAGGCCTTTTTGACACTTTGAAACAATGAATATATCGAATTAACCTTCCAGAGTTCGTTTTTGCAAGAATTAACATTTTATCTTTAATTGGAATCGAGATATTGACCGGTTTTTAACCTCACATTTTCGCCAAAAACATACAATATTTCAACCCGTGTTTGAGACGTTTTTAATCAAAAATTTAACCACTTATATACCGGAAATATACAAATCAACCCTGTAAATAAATAAATTTAAAAAAAATTGTAGGAATTTTCTTACCCATTTTGGCGAGCTGGTCCGTAAGTCCATCATCCCCCCCTAGATCAATAAGGCTGTCATCTTCCTTCGCGGGTTGTTTAGAGGGTGGGGGGCCCACCGCCTTAGCCAGCAATGCAGACGCCGATGGCTGCACCCCTGTACCAGCTTCACGATTTCTTTCCCAACGGCCATATCTCAAGAATAAATTGTTTAAATCGTCGTTAATTCGCAACAACTCGGCTGTCAACTCGTCGTTAGATAACTGGGAGATTAAATCCACGAGGCGGTGTTGCATTTGGTGGCAAGTTTCGTTTAATTCCTGAAAATAATCAAAAAAAAATAAATCATTTGTGTTTATTTTATAATAAACCGGTCGATATATTATTTGGGTTTGTATATATACCTGTAGGAGTTCCAAATCTCCGGGTTGTTCTTGGCCAGGCGTCACCTCACTTAACATTTCTCCAAGAACAGCCATGTTGCCTTGAACAACGTCTAACTCGCTTTGAAGCTTGGCGCGCTGTTCGGGCGTTAACGGAGCGCCTGTTACTGCTGGTGGGGCCCCTGGGGAGCTGTGCACCGCTGGGGATGTCTCCAACGAAAGAGGAATGTCCACCACTTCAGATACGCTCTTAAAATAAATTAATTGATTTAAAAAAATATATAAATCTGTATTTTACTGGACGATTAAATGTTTATTATTAATTAAATATGTATAAGGTTTAAACAGGATTCAAACCACGGTAAATTGCCTGTAGAAACTGTTCCCGTTAACCACTAAACCATGACTTAATAACAATAAGGATTCATGGAATTTAAAGAAAATAATGTACATAAAAACAATGCAAATAATTGTGTAAACTTTCACAATTTATACAAAATTATACAGAATAGTCAATGAAACACCCTGTATATAATTTATTAACAATAAATTTCCACAAATAGTCCAGTAATTTTCCGTAACATACATGAGTAATATTTAGAAAATAAAATAAACATGTCATCATTTTCTATGACTCATAAAATAAACAACAAATAAAGTAGATAACTTTAAAAATCATCTATTCTAAAACCCGTTTCAGCCGGTTTAAAAATCTGAAACTTACTATACTTATAGTCAAAGATGTGCCGAGTCCAAATTTTCAAACCGCAAGTCTCTAACTCATTTAATTTTTGAGATAATCAACAGTAAAATTGAAAAAGTTGATCGGTAAAATTCGCGCTGTCTGAAATATTTTTCAGCCGGCTGAAAAATTTGAAACTAACTATACTTATAGTCAAAGATGTGCCGAGTCCAAATTTTCAAACCGCAACACTCTAACTCAATTAATTTTCGAGATAATCAACAGTAAAATTGAAAAAGTTGATCGGTAAAATTCGCGCTGTCTGAAATATTTTTCAGCCGGCTGAAAAATTTGAAACTAACTATACTTATAGTCAAAGATGTGCCGAGTCCAAATTTTCAGACCGCAAGTATCTAACTCAATTAATTTTCGAGATAATCAACAGTAAAATTGAAAAAGTTGATCGGTAAAATTCGCGCTGTCTGAAATCTTTTTCAGCCGGCTGAAAAATTTGAAACTAACTATACTTATAGTCTTAGATGTGCCGAGTCCAAATTTTCAAACCGCAAGTCTCTAACTCAATTAATTTTCGAGATAATCAACAGTAAAATTGATAAAGTTGATCGGTAAAAATCGCGCTGTCTGAAATATTTTTCAGCCGCCTGAAAAATTTGAAACTAACTATACTTATAGTCAAAGATGTGCCGAGTCCAAATTTTCAAACCGCAAGTCTCTAACTCAATTAATTTTCGAGATAATCAACAGTAAAATTGAAAAAGTTGATCGGTAAAATTCGCGCTGTCTGAAATATTTTTCAGCCGCCTGAAAAATTTGAAACTAACTATACTTATAGTCAAAGATGTGCCGAGTCCAAATTTTCAAACCGCAAGTCTCTAACTCAATTAATTTTCGAGATAATCAACAGTAAAATTGAAAAAGTTGATCGGTAAAATTCGCGCTGTCTGAAATATTTTTCAGCCGCCTGAAAAATTTGAAACTAACTATACTTATAGTCAAAGATGTGCCGAGTCCAAATTTTCAAACCGCAAGTCTCTAACTCAATTAATTTTCGAGATAATCAACAGTAAAATTGAAAAAGTTGATCGGTAAAATTCGCGCTGTCTGAAATATTTTTCAGCCGCCTGAAAAATTTGAAACTAACTATACTTATAGTCAAAGATGTGCCGAGTCCAAATTTTCAGACCGCAAGTATCTAACTCAATTAATTTTCGAGATAATCAACAGTAAAATTGAAAAAGTTGATCGGTAAAATTCGCGCTGTCTGAAATCTTTTTCAGCCGGCTGAAAAATTTGAAACTAACTATACTTATAGTCTTAGATGTGCCGAGTCCAAATTTTCAAACCGCAAGTCTCTAACTCAATTAATTTTCGAGATAATCAACAGTAAAATTGATAAAGTTGATCGGTAAAAATCGCGCTGTCTGAAATCTTTTTCAGCCGGCTGAAAAATTTGAAACTAACTATACTTATAGTCTTAGATGTGCCGAGTCCAAATTTTCAAACCGCAAGTCTCTAACTCAATTAATTTTCGAGATAATCAACAGTAAAATTGAAAAAGTTGATCGGTAAAATTCGCGCTGTCTGAAATCTTTTTCAGCCGGCTGAAAAATTTGAAACTAACTATACTTATAGTCTTAGATGTGCCGAGTCCAAATTTTCAAACCGCAAGTCTCTAACTCAATTCATTTTCGAGATAATCAACAGTAAAATTGAAAAAGTTGATCGGTAAAAATCGCGCTGTCTGAAATATTTTTCAGCCGGCTGAAAAATTTGAAACTAACTATACTTATAGTCTTAGATGTGCCGAGTCCAAATTTTCAAACCGCAAGTCTCTAACTCAATTAATTTTCGAGATAATCAACAGTAAAATTGATAAAGTTGATCGGTAAAAATCGCGCTGTCTGAAATCTTTTTCAGCCGGCTGAAAAATTTGAAACTAACTATACTTATAGTCTTAGATGTGCCGAGTCCAAATTTTCAAACCGCAAGTCTCTAACTCAATTAATTTTCGAGATAATCAACAGTAAAATTGAAAAAGTTGATCGGTAAAATTCGCGCTGTCTGAAATCTTTTTCAGCCGGCTGAAAAATTTGAAACTAACTATACTTATAGTCTTAGATGTGCCGAGTCCAAATTTTCAAACCGCAAGTCTCTAACTCAATTCATTTTCGAGATAATCAACAGTAAAATTGAAAAAGTTGATCGGTAAAAATCGCGCTGTCTGAAATATTTTTCAGCCGGCTGAAAAATTTGAAACTAACTATACTTATAGTCTTAGATGTGCCGAGTCCAAATTTTCAAACCGCAAGTATCTAACTCAATTAATTTTCGAGATAATCAACAGTAAAATTGAAAAAGTTGATCGGTAAAATTCGCGCTGTCTGAAATCTTTTTCAGCCGGCTGAAAAATTTGAAACTAACTATACTTATAGTCTTAGATGTGCCGAGTCCAAATTTTCAAACCGCAAGTCTCTAACTCAATTCATTTTCGAGATAATCAACAGTAAAATTGAAAAAGTTGATCGGTAAAAATCGCGCTGTCTGAAATATTTTTCAGCCGGCTGAAAAATTTGAAACTAACTATACTTATAGTCTTAGATGTGCCGAGTCCAAATTTTCAAACCGCAAGTCTCTAACTCAATTCATTTTCGAGATAATCAACAGTAAAATTGATAAAGTTGATCGGTAAAAATCGCGCTGTCTGAAATATTTTTCAGCCGCCTGAAAAATTTGAAACTAACTATACTTATAGTCAAAGATGTGCCGAGTCCAAATTTTCAAACCGCAACACTCTAACTCAATTAATTTTCGAGATAATCAACAGTAAAATTGAAAAAGTTGATCGGTAAAATTCGCGCTGTCTGAAATATTTTTCAGCCGGCTGAAAAATTTGAAACTAACTATACTTATAGTCAAAGATGTGCCGAGTCCAAATTTTCAGACCGCAAGTATCTAACTCAATTAATTTTCGAGATAATCAACAGTAAAATTGAAAAAGTTGATCGGTAAAATTCGCGCTGTCTGAAATCTTTTTCAGCCGGCTGAAAAATTTGAAACTAACTATACTTATAGTCTTAGATGTGCCGAGTCCAAATTTTCAAACCGCAAGTCTCTAACTCAATTAATTTTCGAGATAATCAACAGTAAAATTGATAAAGTTGATCGGTAAAAATCGCGCTGTCTGAAATATTTTTCAGCCGCCTGAAAAATTTGAAACTAACTATACTTATAGTCAAAGATGTGCCGAGTCCAAATTTTCAAACCGCAAGTCTCTAACTCAATTAATTTTCGAGATAATCAACAGTAAAATTGAAAAAGTTGATCGGTAAAATTCGCGCTGTCTGAAATATTTTTCAGCCGCCTGAAAAATTTGAAACTAACTATACTTATAGTCAAAGATGTGCCGAGTCCAAATTTTCAAACCGCAAGTCTCTAACTCAATTAATTTTCGAGATAATCAACAGTAAAATTGAAAAAGTTGATCGGTAAAATTCGCGCTGTCTGAAATATTTTTCAGCCGCCTGAAAAATTTGAAACTAACTATACTTATAGTCAAAGATGTGCCGAGTCCAAATTTTCAAACCGCAAGTCTCTAACTCAATTAATTTTCGAGATAATCAACAGTAAAATTGAAAAAGTTGATCGGTAAAATTCGCGCTGTCTGAAATATTTTTCAGCCGCCTGAAAAATTTGAAACTAACTATACTTATAGTCAAAGATGTGCCGAGTCCAAATTTTCAGACCGCAAGTATCTAACTCAATTAATTTTCGAGATAATCAACAGTAAAATTGAAAAAGTTGATCGGTAAAATTCGCGCTGTCTGAAATCTTTTTCAGCCGGCTGAAAAATTTGAAACTAACTATACTTATAGTCTTAGATGTGCCGAGTCCAAATTTTCAAACCGCAAGTCTCTAACTCAATTAATTTTCGAGATAATCAACAGTAAAATTGATAAAGTTGATCGGTAAAAATCGCGCTGTCTGAAATCTTTTTCAGCCGGCTGAAAAATTTGAAACTAACTATACTTATAGTCTTAGATGTGCCGAGTCCAAATTTTCAAACCGCAAGTCTCTAACTCAATTAATTTTCGAGATAATCAACAGTAAAATTGAAAAAGTTGATCGGTAAAATTCGCGCTGTCTGAAATCTTTTTCAGCCGGCTGAAAAATTTGAAACTAACTATACTTATAGTCTTAGATGTGCCGAGTCCAAATTTTCAAACCGCAAGTCTCTAACTCAATTCATTTTCGAGATAATCAACAGTAAAATTGAAAAAGTTGATCGGTAAAAATCGCGCTGTCTGAAATATTTTTCAGCCGGCTGAAAAATTTGAAACTAACTATACTTATAGTCTTAGATGTGCCGAGTCCAAATTTTCAAACCGCAAGTCTCTAACTCAATTAATTTTCGAGATAATCAACAGTAAAATTGATAAAGTTGATCGGTAAAAATCGCGCTGTCTGAAATCTTTTTCAGCCGGCTGAAAAATTTGAAACTAACTATACTTATAGTCTTAGATGTGCCGAGTCCAAATTTTCAAACCGCAAGTCTCTAACTCAATTAATTTTCGAGATAATCAACAGTAAAATTGAAAAAGTTGATCGGTAAAATTCGCGCTGTCTGAAATCTTTTTCAGCCGGCTGAAAAATTTGAAACTAACTATACTTATAGTCTTAGATGTGCCGAGTCCAAATTTTCAAACCGCAAGTCTCTAACTCAATTAATTTTCGAGATAATCAACAGTAAAATTGATAAAGTTGATCGGTAAAAATCGCGCTGTCTGAAATCTTTTTCAGCCGGCTGAAAAATTTGAAACTAACTATACTTATAGTCTTAGATGTGCCGAGTCCAAATTTTCAAACCGCAAGTCTCTAACTCAATTAATTTTCGAGATAATCAACAGTAAAATTGAAAAAGTTGATCGGTAAAATTCGCGCTGTCTGAAATCTTTTTCAGCCGGCTGAAAAATTTGAAACTAACTATACTTATAGTCTTAGATGTGCCGAGTCCAAATTTTCAAACCGCAAGTCTCTAACTCAATTCATTTTCGAGATAATCAACAGTAAAATTGAAAAAGTTGATCGGTAAAAATCGCGCTGTCTGAAATATTTTTCAGCCGGCTGAAAAATTTGAAACTAACTATACTTATAGTCTTAGATGTGCCGAGTCCAAATTTTCAAACCGCAAGTCTCTAACTCAATTCATTTTCGAGATAATCAACAGTAAAATTGATAAAGTTGATCGGTAAAATTCGCGCTGTCTGAAATATTTTTCAGCCGGCTGAAAAATTTGAAACTAACTATACTTATAGTCAAAGATGTGCCGAGTCCAAATTTTCAAACCGCAAGTCTCTAACTCAATTAATTTTCGAGATAATCAACAGTAAAATTGATAAAGTTGATCGGTAAAATTCGCGCTGTCTGAAATATTTTTCAGCCGGCTGAAAAATTTGAAACTAACTATACTTATAGTCAGAGATGTGCCGAGTCCAAATTTTCAAACCGCAAGTCTCTAACTCAATTAGTTTCCGAGATATTCAACAATAAAATTGATAAAATCAAAATGCTTAACTGCCGAGAAAAATCACTGAATTTAAAAAGGTTTCAAGTAATTATAAATAAATTTCAGGGACTTTTGATATATTTAAAACACTTTCAGACAGTTCTGAATATATTTCAAACTGTTCAAATAAAAAATATAATCTCTTTCAACGTTTTTTCGTCCCAAAAAATGACTACAAACTCTTTTCATTCATCCACATTCAAACAAACTAATTCTATATTTTTTACTTACATAATCCTTCCTTACCCGTTCAGGGGTGTGGATAGGCGCCATTGCATCTAAATCGGTAGCTGGGAACTCAATTCCCTTGGCCAAAAGGTCTTGGTAAACGTGCACTACTCCATTGAGTTCTGGCTGATGTCGGAAAGCATCTGCCCACGACTGAATCAAACTGAGTACTTTCTCCTGAACTACAGTTGGTGGATCGTTTTTCGGTCCAATTAATTTAACCTAGATTTATTCGAAATAAGTGGAAAATAATATAAATGTAAAGTTTACATAAGAAATGATAAAAATGACTTCGAGATCTGCCTTATCGACAGAGTCAAATGTCACAACATATATAGTTCGAACATTTTGGCGCTGTAAGCAGCCGAATATTTTTGAGACGTACATAATTTTTAACCACACTTTTCAGCTGTCAAATAAATATTTTTATTAAAAAATAAATATATTCGACAAATTTCAAGTATAAATCAATGATTTCCAATTAATTTAACATAGGTTTAGTCGACATAAGTGGAAAATAATGTAAAGTTTACATAAGAAATTCATTCGTTTCGAGAACTGCGTTACCGACAGTCAAAATGTGACAACATAGTTCGGGCATTTTGGCGCTGTAAGCAGTCGAATGTTTTTGAGACGTACATGATTTTTAACCACACTTTTCAGCTGTCAATTAAATATTTTTATTAAAAAATCAACATTTTAAACAAATTTTAAGTATAAATAAAAGATTTTCAATTAATTTTATGTGTTTCCTGTAAAATTCAGTCGAATTCATAACTAAATTGAAAAAAATTCGCAACGGGCGTCATATTGAAAATTTTTAAATAAAACTTGGTCCACGCGGTTTTATGATTTGGAAATGAGTTATTTTATATTTTAAACCCCGTAGAACACGAATTTTGTGTCAATTTTAACCATTGAATATTAGTCGAAATAAATGGAAAATAATATAAATGTAAAATTTACATAAGAAATGATGTAAATGATCTCGAAAACTGCCTTACCGACAGAGTCTAAATATCCAACATAGTTCGAGCATTTTGGCGCTGTAATCAGCCGAATGTTTTTGAGACGTACATAATTTTTAACCACACATTTCAGCTGTCAAATAAATATTTTTATTAAAAAATAAACATATTCGACAAATTTCAAGTATAAATCAATGATTTTTAATTAATTTAACCTAGATTTAGTCGAAATAAGTGGAAAATAATGTAAAATTTACATAAGAAATTCATTGTTTCGAAAACTGCCTTACCGACAGTCAAATGTCAAGACATAGTTCGAGCAATTTGGCGCTGTAAGCAGCCGAATGTTTTTGAGACGTACATGATGTTTAACCACACTTTTCAGCTGTCAACTAAATATTTTTATTAAAAAATCAACATTTTAAACAAATTTTAAATGATTTTCAATTAATTTTATGTGTTTCCTGTAAATTTCAGCCGAATTCATAACCAAATTGAAAAAATTCGCAACGGGCGTCATCTTGAATATATTTAAATAAAACTTGGTCCAGACGGTTTTAAGATTTGGAAACGAGTTTATTTATATTTTAAACCCCGTAGAACACGAATTTCGTGTCAATTCAAACCGTTGAGTATGGTTGAGTAGTTCGTTTAAGATAAATTTAGAATGAAAGAAAACAGACAAACACCAACAAACAAAACCAGTAACCATGACATCACAAACAATCCCCACTCACCAATTCTTGCACAAAGTCTTTGCTGCAAGCCAGCATGTGAAATCTACGTCCACAGTTCTTCACACAAGTCTCAAGAACTGTTAAAGTGTACATAACAATCGTGTAGTTTTTGCCAGCGTTTTGCGTCAGCCGTTTTCGGATCGCTTTGATCGCATCACGGGGTCCTTCATCAGTTTCGTTCACCAAATCACATATTTCCATATTTAAGGCCCAGTTTTCAGAGGCCAAACTACCGTCGGTGGCATGTTCTACAAGAAAATGTTGTTTATTCATCGATTTTTACGTCACATATACGATATGCAAAATATCTAGAAGATAAATGTATGGTGTGATTTACCGATTTTTTGTCCAACCGGCGTGGAAAATGGATTTCCACCCAAAGATCCGACCCCAAAAAACGACATAACTTAATTATTTTCGCGTTTAAGTTTTGATATTGTCAGTTGACCTGTCAAAATGATAGACCATTAGTCAAACGAGTTAATTTTTACAAAACTTTCCCTTTTCACAATATATTTATGATTTAAAAAATATTTCACAACTTTTTACAGGTTTTACGATAAATAATATTTATTTTTAAACACCAATAATTATTTGAATTACGTGTTAAACAATTTTACAAGTCACATTATTCTAAACCTTGTATTGATCTTTGTGACGTAACCTACAACGTTTACATTGGTTTTTCAAGCGATTTATATCATCGCATAAATCAAAATAAATATTTGTTTTTATCTCCAAGACAACAATCACATATTTGTTCAATAATTTCAACAATATTCCAGCAAGAAAAATAAATATCTCAAAAATGACAGAACTGTCAAGACAAACTTTTTAAAGATTTCTCAAGTGATTTAAATCACTTAAATCAAAATAAATATTTGGTTTTTTGTCTCCAAGACAACAATCAGATATTTGTCCGATATTTTTGACAATATTTCAGCCAAAAATTAAAATATATCGTCTTCAAAATGACTGAAAAGTGTCGAGACGAACTTTTTAAAGAAATCGCACCAGCTGTCATCAACAATGAAATGATTATGAAGGCAATTGATGCTAATAGGCCTTCAGGAGAAGCTGGAAGACTTTCCAGAGAGGGAGGAACAGTTCTGGAAGAAATTCCAAACCTCAGACTAGAATTTTTGAGTAGGAAACAAGATCGTTCACTAACGGAAAATTTTGAACTTTTGTACGTTTATTTGTAGATATCCTACGGATTGACTACTTGTGGGTTTTAAGCGGGCTTGTTAAATTAAGTTTAAGCAATAATATGATAGAAAAAATAGAAAATTTAGACACTTTAATCAATTTAAAAGAGCTGGATATGTCGTTTAATAATATTGAAACTATAGAAAATATAGAAATGCTAATAAATCTGGAAGTATTAACATTATATTGCAATAAAATTTCTGTGATTGAAAACATGAAAACTTTAAAAAAACTACACATATTGAGCATTGGAAGAAACTTAATAGAAAACAGAGAGACAGTATGTGAAATATCTTCAAAATATCTCAATTATTCAACGAGTTATTTGTAGATTTTTCATCTAAGACTTCTAAAACAACTCCGATCTGTAAATATGGCTGAAAATCCATGCGCTGAAGCTGATGGATTTCGTATTTTTATAGCTACATTTCTCCCTCAAATAATGTATTATGAATATAGGCGAATTGGTAAGGATGAACGTGAACTTGGCTTAGGTCTTTATGCGTAAGTATAAATATCTCAAAAATAAGACGTTGTATCAAAAAAAGTCTCAAATAAAAGTTACTTAAAATTAAATTTTGAATCAAAGTTGTCATAAGGCATTTTACTGTAAAGTTGATGGTTTGGGAGATAATGACCTCACACCTAAAAACGGGTGGAGATAACACCCCAATTTTTAGATTATTAAAATTTATAGGGTTTGTTATGCTTATACCCAAAATTTGGTTAAAAATTAATTACAAACACAAACGCTGTGAATTTTTAAATGATGAAAGAATTTCTTAAATTTTCATGGTCCCCATACCCAAAAATGGGTGGATATACAAAACGGGCACCCAGATTTTTGAAATCTATGGGGTTTATTACATATATACCCAAAATTTGAATAGAAAAAAATAATAAACACAGACACTATAAATTTTTTAATCTTGATTTACAAAAATTTTGTCATTTTTGATTTTAAGAATTTCGAAAAATTAAAAAATTCATAGCGCCTGTATTTGTTTTTCGATTTTAACCAAATTTTGGGTATATACGTAACAAACCCCATAGATTTCAAAAATTCATACCCCAGGTTCGTACCACCACCCAATTTTGGGTACGGAACCATTAAATGTCAAAACATCTTGTACAAAATTTTGTCATTTTTGATTTTAAGAATTTCAAAAACTTAAAAATTCATAGCGCCTGTATTTGTTATCCGATTTTAACCAAATTTTGGGTATATACCCCACAAATTTCAAAAATCAATACACCAGTTTCGTGCCACCACCCATTTTTGGGTACGGGACCATTAAATGCCAAACCATCTTGTACAAAATTTTGTCATTTTTGATTTTAAATTTTCAAAAACTTAAAAAATCATAGCGCCTGTATTTGTTTTTCGATTTTAACCAAATTTTGGGTATATACCCAACATACCCCACAGATTTCAAAAATCAATACAACAGGTTCGTGACATCACCCATTTTTGGGTTCGGAACCATTAAATGCCAAACCATTCTGTACAAAAATTTGTCATTTTTTATTTATAAAATATCAAAATTTTTAAAAATTCATAGCGCCTGTATTTGTTTTTCGATTTTAACCAAATTTTGGATATATACCCAACAAACCCCATAGATTTCAAAAATCCATACCCCAGGTTCGTGCCATCACCCATTTTTGGGTACGGAACCATTAAATGCCAAACCATCTTATACAAAATTGTCATTTTTTATTTTAAGAATTTCAAAAACTTAAAAAATCACAGCGCCTGTATTTGTTTTGCGATTTTAACCAAATTTTGGGTATATACCCAACAAACCTTATAGATTTCAAAAATGCATACCCCAGGTACGTGCCTCCACCCATTTTTGGGTACGGAACCATTTAATGCCAAACCATTTTGTACATAATTTTGTCATTTTGATTTTAAGAATTTCAAAAACTTAAAAATTATAGCGCCTGTATTTGTTTTTCGATTTTAATCAAATTTTGGGTATATACCCAACAAATCCCATAGATTTCAAAAATCCATACCCTAGGTTCGTGCCACCACCCATTTTTGGGTACGGAACCATTAAATGCCAAATTACTTTATACAAAATTGTCATTTTTGATTTGAAGAAATTCAAAAACTTAATAAATTCATAGCGCCTGTATTTGTTTTTCGATTTTAACCAAATTTTGGGTATATACCCAACAAACCCCATAGATTTCAAAAACCCATACCTCAGGTTCGTGTCACCACCCATTTTTGGGTACGGAACCATTAAATGCCATCTTGTACAAAAAAATAAAAATACGATTATTTCCAACAATTTCTTAGACAATTATTGAGGGAAGTCATGGAAAACGAAGCCGTAGAAGTCGCCGAAGCTCAAAGAGAAGAAGACGAAAGAATTGAAGCAGAAATGCACGCAGAATCTTTTATAGAATTTTTGGGAGGTCGACAGTTGTTTGACTCACTTTTTGAAAAAGATGAAGAAGGAAAACTTTTACTTCTGATTCCAGAAGTTGAAGATTTATATAATGAATATGAAACCAACTTCTTAGAAGTCACAAAAAAATTATTTGAAGTCGGACAAGAAAGATATCAATCGAGAAAAGTAGAAGTTGGACAGTATTATAAATGTGTAGAGACTGCCAAGGAAGACAATCAAATTCAATGTCAAGTATTTTTATCTCAAATTTTTTCAGAGATATCGAACGATGAACTATGTTATATTTTTAGGAAGCGATGGAACGCTTTTTAGAAAAGAAAACCAATTTTCTTTTCGCTATTAAATCTCGTAGAAAATCTTATTTTGTTGAGGATGGTACAATGAGTACAACTGCAGCAGCGCCCCCAAATAATATTGACTATGTTTCTGACGCTGAATTCATGTCGAAATACATGGATAAATTCAATGAATTAATCCATGAAACATGGAAAGAATTAATGGGACTAGAAATGAATTTATTCGATCAGTTGGAAGAAACGAATTTAAATTTTGAACGGGCCTTAACCGAGCTTGTAAATGCTTTTACAGAAGAGGCTCAGGGATATTTTTCAACGTTAAGAAATTATGAAACAACTTACATGGAAAGCGTTTTTGAAGAAACAGTAAAAACTGTGCAATTGTACACAGAAGGGGTCTATGTGCACGAGGACTTAAAACAAGTAATTTGACATAATTTTGCATATTTATTATTACCGACAGAGTCTAAATGTCCAACGTAGTACGAGCATTGTGGCGCTGTGAACCAGCCGAATGTTTTTGAAACGTACATGATTTTTAACCACACTTTTCTGCTGTCAATTAGATATTATCATTAGAAAATCAACATTTTCGTCAATTTTAAGTATAAATAAATGATTTTTATATAATTTTATATGTTTCCTGTAAATTTCAGCCGAATTTATAACCTAATAAAAATTGATTGTTTTGGAAGAATTGCGAAACATTCACAACGGGCGCCATTTTAGAAATATTTAAATAAAACTTTGTCCAGAGGGTTTTAAGAATTGGAAATGAGTTAATTTATATTACAAACCCCGTAGAACACGAATTTCGTGTTAATTTGGAGGTAAATTAAACCGTTGATGAGTTGTGAACAAAATAAAATGCATGTTTTTGGGGCAAATTTTTCCCAATGTTTCGACCCTATTTTCCGGAATCCCTAAGGCCTTTTTGACACTTTTAAAATATTAGTATATCAAATCAACCCTCCAGAGTTCGTTTTTACAAGAATTAACATTCTATCTTTAACTAAAATCGAGATATTGACCTATTTTTAACCTCACATTTTATCCAAAAATGTATAATTTTTTGAACCCGGCTTTGAGCAGTTTTTAGAAATAATTAAATGAAACTTTATCCAGACGGTTTTAAGATTTGGAAATGAGTTTATTTATATTACAAACCCCGTAGAACACGAATTTCGTGTTAATTTGATGATAATTTAAACCGTTGAGGAGTTGTGAGCAAAATAAAATGCATGTTTTTCGGGCAAATTTTTTCCAATATTTCGACCCTATTTTCCGGAATCCCTAAGGCCTTTTCGACACTTTTAAAATATTACTATATCAAATCAACCCTCCAGAGTTCGTTTTTACAAGAATTAACATTCTATCTTTAACTAAAATCGAGATATTGACCTATTTTTAACCTCACATTTTACCCAAAAATGTAAAAATTTTGAACCCGGTTTAAACATTTTTTAACCGGATATTTAACAACTTTTATACCAGAAATATACAAATCAACCTTCTAAATGCTATCTTTAATCAAAATCAAGACATTGAACCATTTTTAACCTCACATTTGGGCCGAAACAAAATAGGTACAAATAAGGGTTAATAAAAAATTTTTATATCTAAATTCGAGTGTAAGAAGTTATTAAAATTTGTTTTTAGATGTGTGAAGATAAAGAAATTCAAAACAATCTCGTAGCTGCTTCTCACGATACACATATGCAATTAATTGACGCCAGAGAAGATCGTTTGATTTCCAGGGCTAAACAATGGTTAACTAATTTAGTAAGCAACATTTATAAGTATGTTTTTCTTTATTCTAACCTCTAATTTTATTTAAAATTATCTATATCTCCCCAGGAATGAAATAACGCGCAACCGCGGTAAGATTCTGGAAATCACCCATTTTTTGGACTGTCAACGAGACGAAATGGAAGAAATATTTTTGGAGCCTCCGGGATTAACTGCTGATATTTCAGCCGCATTGCAAAATTAAATATTACTTTATTTCTCTGTATTTACAAAAATATATACAATATTAAGACTGAGCTGATTTCTTTTTTAACATTTCGATGTAAACTCCAAGCCCTTTTTGGACTATGGGTTGGTTTACGGCGGCTAAGAACATTTCGAGGTCTTGGTCTCGACCTTTTTCCAACGCCTAAAAAGTTATAAATATCACATTTATCGTCATAAATATTGGCTTTAAATGTATAAATTCGGATTCTGCACAACTTTCTAACCTTAAAGTGATTATATCATGAAAGTATAGAATAGGGTCCAATCTCAAAATGCGTTTAAATGAATATATACCGGTACATTACCCTTCTATTCAATAAAATAAACAAAAATTAGGGCCCGGAGCAAAGGAATTTTTAGAATTTTTATGAATTTTCATTTTCTGTCATGATAGAACACCTTAAATAAATATATCTTACCCTGATTTCTCGGCTTCTGAACTGAAGTTTAGTCATATTTCTGGCAAGAGGGTTGATTTTCGCAAACCTATTTAAAAAACCTTCAGCCTTAGCTATCAAATCATTTTTATCGGTAGCTATCTCATCAATTAACCCTATTTGTAATGCTTGTTCAGTTGTAAACATTCTTCCAGTTGTTAAAGCCAATTCAGCTTGCCTAAACCCAAAATTAAGTATCATTTTACCCATATTTGGGTGTGAAAACTTACCTAGCACCGATAATATTTCTCATTGGTTCTTGGAACCAACTTGGAGCTACAATACCAAGTTGGGTTTCGTTTAAACCGATGGTATATTTGGGAAGCATAACTCTGTATTCGCAACACATGGTAAGAAGACAACCTCCTGCTGGGGAATGGCCCTAAAATGGTCCAAAGCTCAATTTTGGTCGAGATTGATGTAAAGAAATACTTACGTTTATTGCAGCAACTGTGGGATAATCTGAACCATATAAGGCCAACCAAGTATCTTGCAATGTAGTCCAAAATTTCGTCAATCCTTCCTGTGTAGGTTTATACATTTCCAAGATATCTAAACCGGCTGAAAAAACTGTTGGACTAGCCTGGAACATCAACAAAATTTACGTAACCTAAAAACTGTCAACCATAAATTCTACTTAC
Organism: Harpalus rubripes; assembly: GCA_963082715.1. Lineage (NCBI taxonomy): Eukaryota > Metazoa > Arthropoda > Insecta > Coleoptera > Carabidae > Harpalus > Harpalus rubripes. Next base: position 56,114,395 of record OY720459.1, read on the forward strand.
AGAAGTTAAAATAACGCCCTTAGTTTTCGATCCTTGTAAATCAGTCAAAGCCTCCAATAATTCAGACAATAATCCCGTGTTTAAACTATTTACCGGAGGTCTTTGCATAGTAATTGTTGTTATCCCAGTTTTTTCATTTAGCGTAGTCTCGACACATTTTTGTGAACTCGCATAATTTCTTATTGAGTTGAACAATATTGGATTGAATCTTTTAAAAGATTGTTTAAGAGCCATTATGTATAAAATATGTTGTACAACACTTTTAACTTATAAAAATAATAGTTCAAAGTACAAATTACAGTAGACTGTGTATAGAATGACTACCAACTACAAAACTCTATATATAGTGTCATAAATATAAAAATTTCTTGTGACCTTTGGATTTGGTACACATAAAATAAAAAATAGATATGTTTTATATAAAAATATAACTGCAAAACACTTAAAATTGTGATAATTCTGTAAAAAAACAAAATGAATGTTTTGTGTCAACGTATCTAACCTATCAATCCTGTGTAACTTTCTCCCCAAACCAAAGTTCTTAAAAATAAAATTTATGCATTAAATTTATACTTAAATTGTAGAGGAGACTTCAACGAGTCCAATGGTGTATCGTTTGCTCTAAAAATATAAATAGGAAGCGAGTAAATCGCATTTGAATGCAAAGACCAAAAAAAAATTTGCGTAGCCCCACCTTAGAGTAAAAAATTTCCAAATTTTTTCTTCGCTTTTTTGACGATTTGAAAGGTTTAAACCGAAAATTTGAAGTAGAAATCAATTTAGAAAAGTTTATTGAATTTTTTTACATCAAAAAAACGAAGAATATGGGCAAAAGTACTTCATTTTTCTTACCAATATTACCATAACCTTTTACCATATTACCTCCTTGTTGTTGGGCAGCTACTTTGGCACGGCTAAACACTGGGATTTTTTTTTTACAACAATAAGTTACAATACATCTTAAAGCTAAGTATAAATAAATTACAATACATCTTATGAATTAAATATAGCTGTAGCTGGTTTCGAAGAAGCGGCTGTTGCATCTCCAGGATCATCCGAAGACCACGACTGGAAATATTTCGTAAATAATGTCATATTACCGGATTGAATTTATAAATTTTACCTGAATGTTTTTGTGCTCTGGAAGAAGCGGCGAATGATTTTGTATCTGTAACAGACTTATACAATAAGAATTAGAACAAAATTTGGACAATTTATTAACTTAAAAACTACTAGGGCCTATCAAAGGGAAACCGCGATACATTCTACCATTCATTAGGGCATCCCACACATACAAACAGTCACACAATACCTAATATTTTCTGGAATATTCTTCCGTTTATCCAACACTGAAAATGTGGAATTGTCCGGCTATTTCTCTCAGAACTGCCGCATCCAAAATAGATTTGTACCTGTAACAGACTCACACAGAATGAATTAGAATATAATTTTAATTATTTATTAACTTATGAACTAATACAGACCTAACAAAGGGGACCGCGACTCGAAATATTTTACAAATTAAAGTCTTACCGCCTAATTGAATTTACCAGATTTATTTGAAGATGATTTCAATGTCTCTCTGTTCTTGAAGAAGCAACGAATGGTTTTGTATCTATAACAGACTTATATAAGCGATATTAGAATAAAATCTAGACTATTTATTTACTTAAAAACTACTGGGGCCTATCAAAGGGAAACCGCGATACATATCCTCAACATTCATTTGGCGTCCCACACATGCACACAGACAGACACACAATACCTAATATTTCTTGGAATATTCTTCAAGACACTCGGTTGACTTCTATCTTCTTGTATCTTCGATTATTTGTTCTATAGCAAACGACAAGAAATTCCATATCTGTAACACACTCAAACAAACAAAATTACAATCAATTAAAGACTATTTATTAATTTACAAAACAAATAGGGCCTATCAAAGTGAAACCGCGATACATTCAATCATTCATTGGCGTCCCACATATACTCACAAACATACTTATTATACACATGTAATAAATAAAAAAAATGTATTTTACATTAATGTTAGACACTTGAAATATATAGAAAGTATTAGAAAACAGTTTAAAACGTTATTATTTTTAAGTTTCAAACTGTATTTATTATTATTAAATCGGAAAAACAATAATTAAAACTTAATAATTACTTACAGAAGTTTCCGCCATATTGTTTACACATACAATTTCATCAACTTTTCTAACAACATATTTGTATAAATATTTTACCTCGGGACACAAATTATATATGAAAATGACCACCGTTTAATAATAAATCGATGAACACATAAATTATTATTGTACTTATTGTATTTAACACTTAATTATTAATTTATTTGCACTGAAAATCACAACATGTTCACTGCACAACAATTGAATTAATAATGAAATGTCAATATGTAACGAGCGCTGTGATTGGTCGGCTGCGATGTGCAATTTTTCAGAGGATAATTTGAATGTTTAAAGTATTTCATTGATTGTTAATTGGAAAATATGTGATTATTATTAATTGTGTGATTTGTTTTGAATGTAATACCAACTCTTAAAACACTCTAGGGTATTTTAACATTTGGAAACGTTAACATGGTTACAAATACAAAATACCAAAGTATATTTAGTGACTACAAAATAATACTAACATGTAACTATTGGGCAAAAGTTATTAAATTATATTTATTAAATTATATGATTATTAAATGTTGTTAACGGGTATAAAACTTAAATTTGCTTTAAATTAAACGTTTGCAGCGTCTTTCATAGTATGCAAAACGTCACGGTTTGATAATTCTAACCTGATATAAAGCTCAAAATCAGTTCGTTAAAAATAAAATTTATGCAATAAATTTATATTTAAATTGTAGAGGAGGCTTCAACGAGTCCAATGGTGTATCGTTTGCCCTGAAAATATAAGTAGGAAGCGAGTAAATCGCATTTGAATGCAAAGACCAAAAAAAAATTTGCGTGGCCCCACCTTAGGATAAAAAATTTCCAAATTTTTTCTTCGCTTTTTTGACGATTTGAAAGGTTTAAACCGAAAATTTGAAGTGGAAATCAATTTAGAAAAGTTTATTGAATTTTTTTACATCAAAAAAACGAAGAATATGGGCAAAAGTACTTCATTTTTCTTACCAACATTACCATAACCTTTTACCATATTACCTCCTTGTTGGGCAACGGCTTTGGCACGGCTAAAACACTAGGATTTTTTTCTTTTACAACATTAAGTTACAATACATCTTAAAGCTAAGTATAAATAAATTACAATACATCTTATGAACTAAATATATCTGTAGCTGGTCTCGAAAAAGCGGCTGTTGCATTTCCAGGATCATCCGAAGACCACGACTGGAAATATTTCATAAATTAATGTCGTATTGACGGATTGAATTTATAAATTTTACCTGAATGTCTTTGTGCTCTGGAAGTGGCGAATGATTTTGTATCTGTAACAGACTTATACAATAGGAATTAGAACAAAATTTGGACTATTTATTAACTTAAAAACTACTAGGGCCTATCAAAGGGGAACCGCGGTACATTCTACCATTCATTAGGGCGTCCCACATACACAAACAGTCACACAATACCTAATATTTTCTGAAATATTCTTCCGTTTGTCCATCACTGAAAATGTGGAATTGTCCGGCTATTTCTCTCAGAACTGCCGCATCCAAAATGGGTTTGTACCTGTAACAGACTCACACAGAAAGAATTAGAATTAAATTTTAATTATTTATTAACTTATGAACTAATAGGGACCTAACAAAGGGGACCGCGACTCGAAATATTTTACAAATTAAAGTCTTACCGTCGGACTAATTTTACCAGTTTTATTTGAAGGTTACCTCAATGTCTTTCTGTTCTGGAAGAAGCGGCAAATGGTTTTATATCTGTAACAGACTTATAAAAACAAAATTAGAATAAGGTTAAGACTATTTTTTAACTTAAAAACTATTAGGGCCTATCAAAGGGAAACCGCGATACATTCTACCATTCATTAAGGCGTCCCACACATACAAACAGTCACACAATACTTAACATTTTCTGGAATATTCTTCCGTTTGTCCAGCACTAGAAATGTAGAATTGTCCGGCTATTTCTCGCACAATTACCGCATCCAAAATGAGTTAGTATCTGTAACACTCACATAGAAAGAATTAGAAATGAATTTTTAATTGTTTATTATCTTATAAACTACTTGGACCTATCAAAGGGAAACCGCGATATTCTCAACATTCATTTGGCGTCCCACACATTCACACAGACAGACACACAATACCTAATATTCCTTGGAATATTCTTCAGTTTGACACTAGAAAAATGCAGAATTGTAGCACCCAAAATGAGTTTGTATCTGTAACAGACTCACACGGAAAGAATTATAATCATATTTTAATAATTTGTTTACTTATAATTTTATAGGGCGAAATTCTTATAGACTAAAATCTAACCACAATTTTGACTTACTACACCTTTTTTGGCGGCGTAATTTCAACAATCACATCTAGAAACATGAAAAGAATATTAGTTTTTCATGTTTTTAACAATATTCATATTGGAAATACAGTTTTACTTTCAAAATGTATTACTTACATTTTACGCACATAACATTTCCAAGAACACAATCACATTTTATGTTTGCACCCACAAATTATTATATTAAAATGATTATAAAGATTCACTGAATTGATTTTTATATAATTTATAATTGATTCCAATAATTTAACACAATAATTCTGCACAAATATTCACTACAATGACATGAACAATTACTTTAATAATGGCGTCGTTGAAAAAACTTGTTGAAACAATTGAATTGTTGATGACAGCTAGGATTGGCTGATGTGGCGTAGGAATACTATCGAAATGTAGTGCAACAAATTTAAATATCAAATATTAATAATAAAAATGTCTGTACGTTTATTATGAATAGTAACAAATACATTTAATCTAATAATAAATATATACACGTAAAACTAATTATAATAATTATAATTTCTTCCTCCATATTGTTGTCTATTTTGCATTGTTTGCCCGTAAGAATTAACAAATTCTCCTCCGAAATTATTAAAATTTCCTTCAGTTGGGTTAAAATTTGGATTTTGAACATTTTGAAAATTTTGTTGGGGATAATTTGCGTCAAAACCTGGATTAAATCGATTATTTTGTCCATAAAATTGATTTCCCGCCGGAAATGGTTGAGCGAGTGGTTGTGGTTGATGAGCAACTGTCGCAATATTGACAGCTGTGTTTGTAGGTTGTGTGAACGCCATTGTTGGTGCAGTTTGGATGGGATTAGGGAGACTTGTAATAGTTTGAATGGGTTTTGGTGCCTCAACAATTGGTGTTAATATTGGTGTTTGGGGAACCAGGGACGTTAAACCCAATAAATTGAAACCGGTATTGGCATTTTTTTGGCCTAACTGGCCCATTAAATTAGCGATTAGCATTTTCGCGTCGTTTAAATTGACATTTGTCGGAGTTTTGTCAGTTTTTTTCGACTCTTCCAAACGTTTTTCTTCCAATTGCTTGTCGTTAACGTTTTTAGAAGCAGCTCGGAAAACATCTTCGTAACTGTAATCTTCGTCTTCGTCCGAATCTATATTGAGTTTTTCTGGGACTATTTTCGGCGGACTGGCCGCTTTTTTTATGACCGGTTCATCCATATCTTCAACGCTTGGATTCGCACCAGCTTCCCTGTTCGAAAACGGAGATATTCTTCCAGTTTGATGCGGTTTAGTTTCGGCTTCTTGATTGGGGCCCAACTTGACAAATTTTCGTAAGCGCTCGACTCTTTCGGGCTCTTTTGCCTCGAGTTTTTTTAGATATGTTATGAGACTGTGTTGTTCATCCGTGGATAAATCTTTGAAATTTTGTAATAATGTTTTTAGCTCGGAGTCTGATAAGCTGTCCATGGGCCCCGTGGTGGGGATCCCCTGGGCGTCTTGGAGCATTTTTATAACGCCGGGTTCCTGTTTGGAGAAAAGACTGGACTGCAAAAGGCCGGAAATGTCTGGCTGCTGAAAAAAATTGGTTATTTTTTTTATTGTAAATAAATGGGCAAGAAGTCTTACTTGTATTGTTGGGGCGCTTATTTGTTGGACGAATGTAGCGGTGGAAACTGGTTTCCCAGTTTGGTGAGACGCTTGGGCCATTCCAACAACGGCGTTGATGAGTTGTTCTAATTCGGATTGGGTCACGTCGGTTTTTCCTTGCGCTACTAGCGCTGTAGCGATTTGTTTTGCGATTGCGCCTTTGTCGATCGAACCGATTCCTATAAAAATGGAATAATCTTCTCTTAAATTATTCTCAAATGTAAAAAAATTATTCAAAACTGTTTAAAACTGTACGAAATTTATTTGACACTATTTTAAATTATTCTCAACTGTCCGAAATTTATTCAAAATTGATTAAAACTGTACGAAATTTATTTGACACCATTTTAAATTATTCTCAACTGTCCGAAATTTATTCAAAATTGTTTAAAACTGTACGAAATTTATTTGACACTATTTTAAATTATTCTCAACTGGCCGAAATTTATTCAAAATTGTTTAAAACTATACGAAATTTATTTGACACTATTTTAAATTATTCTCAACTGTCCGAAATTTATTCAAAATTGTTTAAAACTGTACGAAATTTATTTGAAACTATTTTAAATTATTCTCAACTGTCCGAAATTTATTCAAAATTGTTTAAAACTGTACGAAATTTATTTGACACCATTTTAAATTATTCTCAACTGTCCGAAATTTATTCAAAATTGTTTAAAACTGTACGAAATTTATTTGACACCATTTTAAATTATTCTCAACTGTCCGAAATTTATTCAAAATTGATTAAAACTGTACGAAATTTATTTGACACCATTTTAAATTATTCTCAACTGTCCGAAATTTATTCAAAATTGTTTAAAACTGTACGAAATTTATTTGACACTACTTAAAATTATTCTCAAGTGTTGTCAAAAAATGTGAGGTTAAAAATGATTCAATATCACTATTTCGGTTAAAGATAGTGTTTATTTTTGCAAAAAAGAACTCTGAAGGGTTGATTTGATATACTAACATTTTAAAAGTGTCAAAAAGGCCTTAGAGATTATAGAAAACAAAGTCGAAATATTTGGAAAAATTTGCCCCAAAAACATGTATTTTATTTTGCTCACAACTCATTAACGGTTTAAATTATCTTCAAATTAACACGAAATTCGTGTTCTACGGGGTTTAAAATATAAATTAACTCAATTTCAAATCTTAAAACCGTCTGGACAAAGTTTTATTTAAACATTTCTAAGATGACGCCCAAAACATCAAAATGTGTTATTTGGTTATTAATTCGGCTGAAATTTACAGGAAACACATAAAATTAACTGAAAATCATTTATTTATACTTATAATTTGTTTAAAATGTTGATTTTTTAATGAAAATATTAGTTTGACATTTATAATTAACATCAGCGCCAAAATGCTCGAACTATTATGTTCTACATTACCGACATGATGTTCAGAATTTTTGTACTCAACTGGTGGCAACATTGACAATATGACAGCTAAAATTTCAAATTATAATTATTATTGAATCATAAATAAAAATATAATACTTATGGCCTATAGATATATAAATAGTATGTAAATTATTCATTATTAAAATTTAATTAATTTGTTGAAAATGATTTTGTAATGAAAATATTTGATTGACAACAGAAAAGCCTGGTTTTGATATTTTGACTCTGTCGGTAAGGCAGAACTCGAAACTAATGACAACGATTTTCTGATGTAAACTTTGAAAATTATAAAAATCTAAGTAAAACTACTTCTACGATACGTCCTGAAGCTGAAAAACATCGTCGATATGTAAAACGCTGTTCTTAATAGACCTTTTTAATTTAACGGCTATCTCTGTCTATCGCTGCAAATAATAAGAAAATGGCGCGAACAACTGCTAGTCGGGCTGTCAAATTAAACGTCAAAAATATTACAGTCATTAAAAATGGCGGTGAAAATTTGCGTCGTTATACATTTTAGCTCAAATAAAAGCTTTTGTAACTTTTCCGAGTTTTTTAAAGTTGTCAAAGATTTGCGTCAAATTTTTTTAGAAACAAACGTCATATTATTCTCAATTGTCTGAAACTTATTGAAAATAGTTTATAGGCGATTTCGGGCGACATACGCGTTCACTTCTTCGGATTACTTACGGTTAGTTACGGTATGATGTGGTTAATGGTGGCGCCAAAAATCGTTGGTTCATTTGTTGACACCGTGTTTGGTGGTTATGTATATTCTGCGACATTTAAAACTGTCAAAAATAGTGTCTGACAATTAAAATGCATTAACGGAGATAGTTTTTCCATATTTGTCCAAAAAAGAGTCAACGAAAATAATGTCACCCTGTTTGACATAAGACCACGACTCCGACTGTTTTGACTTTTGACATTTCAAAAAAAGACATGATAAAAATAGATAGAAATAGTGAACAGAGAGCTGACCCGACTCACAAACCCGTTCAGCTGTGAGCACTGATCCAAGCATACCGGGTATGTTGTTCCTAGCGCCCGAATGTGTGAACGTACCTGAACGCAACATACCGCAAGTGAACGGTTGGCGCCCGAAATCGCCTTATAACACATTTCCTCACCTGGAATTTTGACAGGCTCAGCAACTTTGTTCTTAATTTCCTTTTCTTTAGTCCTCTTTCTCTCGGACGCAAAATGCAACAACGACGCAATCTTCTGTATAGCATTCTTGAAAGTTTTTTCCGCTGACGGCTCTACCATTCCCGCCAAAAGTTGCCCCTTCAATTTTTCTTTCACAGTTTCAAACAAAACACAATTAACTTCATTATCCATTAAAGTCTCTGCCGAATTTGCTTCGGCCTTTTCTAGCGCCAACGCCTGCGATAATAAATCAATAACTTTGGGGCCCAACGAGCCTAGCTTCTCCTCGAGAGCTGTCAAGAGTCTCAAAATGGCGACAACGTTTATTTCTTCTTCTTTTTCGGGGTATTTCGGTGACGCGATTCGTTTGTATTCGACAGGTTCGCGGTAAACTTTCGGTTTGTAATAATATTCGTAGCGATCCCGATCGCGGTCCGGGATTCGATCGCGGTCTGGGAGTCGATCGCGGTCTGGGAGTCGGTCGCGTTCTGGGATTCTATCGCGGGATCTTTCTCGGGATTCGGCTTCCCACGGACTGTGGCTTCGTTTGCGTTCTTTTATTTCATCGTCTTTTGAGTCGTCGATAATTATGACGTCATCGATGATATTCGAGCCGGATGGCTCAACGGAATTTGATTTTTGAGGCGCGAGTTTGTTTATTTTAAAACTGATCGGTTTTGGTTCTTCGGGAAGGTTTAATCTTTTTCTTAATGCGTCTTTTTTGGTTTTTATTTCGTCATTATGAAGTTCTTTCATTCTTTTATTCCAAAAATCGATCCATTCTGGTTTGAAATCGTGTTTTGTTGGGTCTTTATTTTCAGCTTGTAATTCTTTATATCGTCTATTCCAGAATTTTTTCCATTCTTCCGGATACATCGGGTGTTTTTCCGGATTTCTTTCGTGTTCTTCCAAAATTTTCGCCATTTCATCTTCAATATCCAAACTCTGTTTTCTAAAATCTTCTAAACGATCGTTTTTGACATTTTTTTCGGGTCGCCGGTCCAAATAATGCCGATTCCGCCCGTAGTCTGGCCGCTGCCAGGGGAGTCTCGATGAAGACTTATAGTAGGGCCCCACAGCCGGATAGGGCTCCCGTTCACGCCGATATTTACTAGGAGGCGACCGACTGTGAGACCGACTCCCTCGGCGATAATATCTCCTTGGAGGGGTCCGCGAGCGGCTTCGAGAACGTTGGGCCCCTCTGCGAATGTAACGAGGGCGCGAACGCGATCTAGACCGACTGCGAGAGTGGTGGCTGCTCAAAGATGATGAGCTGATGCTGGAAATTGAGGAGAGACTACGGCGGTCGGGTTTTGAGGATGATTTTTTGACTGGGGCTGCGACTACAGGGGGCGAAGGGTCTCGTTTGCCTGGAACGGAGCCTGTTTTGCGGTATTGGCGACCTTTGAATTGTTCTTCATTAGCTTTTTTGATTTCTAACATTGCATCTGGACAAATATTAACAAAATAAAATGAATATTTTGTAGATATTTATTTACATTATTATAATTTATTCAAATTTGTTGCAAATTATTCTCAACTGTACGAAATTTAATTAAAATTATTCTTAATTGTCTGATATTTATTCTAAATTATTTCGAACTGTACGAAATTTTTAACTGTACCAAATTTATTCAAAACAATTTAAAACTGTACGAAATTTACTAAAAACTGTTTAATACTGTACGAAATTTATTCATAACTGTTTTAAAAGATCCAAAAATTATTTAGAACTGTTTAAAGCTACCCGAAATTTACTCAAAACTGTACGAAATTTATTTGAAACCCTTTAATAGTGTCTAAAAATTATTCAAAGGTGTTTAAAACTGTGTAAAATTTATTAAAACTGTTTAAAACTTTACGAAATTTATTCATAATTGTTTTAAAAGGTCCGAAATTTATTCAAAAATGTTTGAAACTTCCCGAAATTTATTCAAAATTGTTTAAAACTGTACGAACTTTATTTGGAACTGTTTAAAAGTGTCTAAAAATTATTCAAAACTGTGTAACGTTTACTAAAACGGAACAAAATTTATTTAAAACTGTCCGAGACTTACTAAAAACTATGCGAAATTTATTCATAACTGTTTTAAAAAGTCCTAAATTTATTCAAAATTGTTTAAAACTACCCGAAATTTACTCAAAACAGTTTAAAGCTGTACGAAATTTATTTGAAACCGTTTAAGTGTCTAAAATTATTCAAAACTGTTTAAAATTATGAAAAATTTACTAAAAACTACAAACTTTATTTAAAACTGTCAGAAATTTACTAAAAACCGTTTAGTAATGTACGAAATTTATTCATAACTGTATTAAAAGGTCCGAAAACTATTCAAACTGCTTAAAACTACCAGAAATTTACTTAAAACTGTTTAAAACTGTACGTAATTTATTTGAAACCATTTAAAAGTTTCTAAAATTATTCAAAACTGTTTAAAACTGCGTAAAATTTACTAAAAACTGTACGAAATTTATTTAAAGCTGTCCGAAATTTAACAAAAACTGTGCAAAATTTATTCATAACTGTTTTAAAAGGTCCGAAATTTATTCAAAACTGTTTAAAACTACCCGAAATTTACTCAAAACTGTTTAAAACTGTACGAAATTTATTTGGAACCGTTTAAAAGTGTCTAAAAATTATTCAAAATTGTTTAAAACTGTGTAAAATTTACTAAGAACGGTACGAAATTTATTTAGAACTGTCCGAAATTTACTAAAAACTGTACGAAATTTATTCATAACTGTTTTAAAAGGTCCGAAATTTATTCCAAATTGTGAGAAACTATTTTAAATTATGCTCAACTGTCCGAAATTTATTTTAAATTATCCTGAACTGTACGAAATTTATTCACAACTGTTTAAAATTATTTTAAAGTCTCATATTTTTGAACTACACAATTTAACGTTTAAAACTCAAATAAAAAAATATTGTCCTACCTTTGGGTCCGGCGACGATCGCATCCTTGTCGACCAAATACTCAAAAGTCTCCCCCATCCTTTCACTAGGATGTGTATCCTTCGAAACATTCTCCAAATACATCTGTTTGGTCCTGTCAAACGTCTCTCTATCCGCAGCTTGCGGAATCATTCTCCCATATCGCTTTTCGATCTGTTCGCAGATATTGGTCACAATATTCTGAACATTTCGACGGAATAATTTGGTATACGGAGCCAGGGCTCTGTACGCAGTTGGAAAATGAGTTTGGAGATAAATCATGCGATGATTAAAGCTGACTAAATGAGCCATAACAGTGCGAGGGTCGCCGCGTTTGTCACATAAGAGGCAAATGTATTGAGGCTCGCGTTCGTCCTCGTACGCGGATAGCTCGATGAGATATTCTAGCCCTAAAAGAAGTGTTGGTTGGTATATAAATTGCAAGATAATTAAAAATAATTTCATACCGATTAGGGGTCCGGAATGATATGAATCCAAACTCGCTTGAATTTCCGTGATTCCTCTGACTTCATTTTCAAAACCGGGGGGCACAGGCTCTCCCGGCGCTAGCTTCAAGTCGAGGACAGCCCTGGGTTGGGGCGGAGTGCTACGATTCCACAAATGCGCTGGATGTGCCGGAAGATAAAGCCCGGCTTGATGTTTTCGCCCCATGGCGTGTTTCGCCAACGAACCGCCGACAATAACGTCGCAAATGTTGCATCTCCAATGACATTTGTGTTGTTCGTCGACGTTTCGGGAGAAAATGAAGTTGTAGGTTCCATTTTCAAGTTTGACTTTTTCAGTTATCAGCTAGAAGATGGAAAAATGTTAGATAATTGTTTTACAAAATACGTACTACAATCGTAGAATAGGATACAAAATGAAAATTATATGTGAACAGTTTTATTACATCAACCATTTCGAAAAATTTTCTGGAAATACATATATTTATACCTCTAGTGCGGAAATATACGTTTTACTGTTTTAGTAAATAAAAATAAAACTTAACGTTACTTTTCGTTGTCCTCGGCTTCCACTTTCACAAAAAAAATTCCACCAAAAATAAACGTAATCCGAAGAAAAATGAACACTATACACTGCGAAATACACTTATACTTTATAAAACAAAGTATACTTACTGTTATTGTTCTAAAAGGCGCAACCTATGAGACACTTAAAGTGTTTTTCTACATACCTTTCTTTCCTCCAGGTCTTGTTCATTCTCATTATTTAACGTAGAACTCGGGGTCTCCATCACTACACAAAACTACGCGAATTCTTTGAAGAAGCACTTATAAGTATCACATTCTGCAAATAAGAGAAAAACATATTATAGCCCCAATCAAAAAAGAGGTGCTACTTACCAAATACTACAATACAAAAATAAAACTTACCTTTCCATACCCATTCTACAAATTCTAAAGCTTACCAAAGCACTGCATGTTCACAACACTTCATCACAAATGCACAACGAATGTGTTGTAATATTTACAACAAGAAACTTAACTTTATACTTAGGAAGATCATACTAGAAATGAGATAAATGTGATGCTGTTTGGATACTAACCGTTTATTTATCAATCTTCATAAAATGAACATCTATTTTCATATATTTTTGCTGGATTTTACACAATATTTTCCACAAAAAACGCCACTTTCTTGCGAGAACTAATCCGCCATTTGCAAGCGTAAATACATCAATATGACATTGGGAAAACTTTAGAAAACTAATACCCTGTTTTAACACTAAAAAATATGCTCAAATTATGTATAAATATTAGAAATAATGTGTAGTTTATCTTATTATAATTTTATTTAATAAATACATATTATTTAATAAGAAATTTATTTGAAACTAGCCGGAACTTCCTGCAAAAAAAGAGTCTGCGCTCTTTACACAAATCACACTGTTTTCTGGTAGTGTACATGGATGCCGGTTATTTGGCGGGTCAGACAGAGAGTAACGAATTCTCAATATTATCCGTCATTTAATCACTCAAAACATGGGAGATAAAGGCGACGCAGGTCAGTAAAATCATCCTATGATACTAAATACTATATATAATCATGTTCCAATCATAATAATCATGTTTTTGTTCAGAGATAACAAAAAAAGACTCACGTATCTTTGCAGAGACGTTCGACGATGCGGTCGAAGAGCGTGTAATAAACGAAGAATATAAAATATGGAAGAAAAACACTCCATTTCTTTATGATTTGGTAATGACACACGCTTTAGAATGGCCATCTTTGACCGCTCAGTGGTTGCCAGACGTAACTCGTCCCGATGGCAAAGACCACTCAATCCATCGTTTGATTCTCGGTACACACACCTCCGACGAACAAAATCATCTTTTAATCGCCAGTGTACAATTACCGAACGAAGATGCTCAGTTCGACGCGTCGCACTATGACAACGAAAAGGGTGAATTTGGAGGTTTTGGGTCAGTCAGTGGTAAGATTGAAATCGAAATTAAAATCAACCATGAAGGAGAAGTAAACCGAGCGAGATATATGCCACAAAATCCGTGTGTAATCGCTACAAAAACACCGTCGAGTGATGTTTTGGTGTTTGATTACACCAAACATCCCAGTAAGCCAGATCCTAGTGGAGAATGTCATCCTGATTTAAGATTGCGCGGTCACCAAAAAGAAGGTTATGGTTTATCGTGGAATCCTAACCTAAACGGATATTTATTATCTGCTAGTGATGATCACACTATTTGTTTATGGGATATAAACGCTACGCCAAAAGAAAATCGTATTATAGACGCGAAAACAATTTTCACCGGTCATACAGCGGTCGTAGAGGACGTAGCCTGGCACTTACTCCACGAAAGTCTATTCGGATCAGTCGCAGATGACCAAAAACTAATGATTTGGGATACACGATGCAACAATACGTCCAAACCATCGCATACTGTCGACGCGCATACTGCCGAAGTTAATTGTTTAAGCTTTAATCCATACTCCGAATTCATCTTAGCGACCGGAAGTGCCGATAAAACAGTCGCTTTGTGGGATCTACGCAACTTAAAATTAAAACTACATTCGTTTGAATCGCACAAAGATGAAATTTTCCAAGTACAGTGGTCCCCGCATAACGAAACCATTTTGGCGTCTTCCGGAACGGATCGAAGACTACATGTTTGGGATTTATCCAAAATTGGTGAGGAACAAAGCGCTGAAGATGCCGAAGATGGCCCACCAGAATTGCTTTTCATTCATGGAGGACATACTGCCAAGATTTCAGATTTTAGTTGGAATCCGAATGAACCCTGGGTTATTTGTTCTGTTTCTGAAGATAATATTATGCAAGTTTGGCAAATGGCAGAGAATATTTATAATGATGAAGAACCAGAGACGCCGGCTTCGGAATTAGAACCTACCCCTAATTAATTTTAAATTATTTAAGTTTTGTTGTCCTATTCATTAATAATATTGTCTTCTAACTGTAATAATTTTGATAATAAAATTTCAGTACATATTAATTATTGATTTTTATTTAAATTTTAGTTTGTAAAATATTTGACAACTTTTAAGCTATAATTTTGTAATAAATTAATAAAATATGTTGTAAAAATAAATATTAAATCCTTTTCTGCCCTTAAAAATGTTTAAAACGCTTAAATTTCAAATAAAACATGCAAAATTTACAAGGTTTTTACTAACGTCATCCGTGGTAAAATGCTGAACTTTCACATTTATAATCGATATGAAAGCAAAACCCCAATGTTAAAACTCCATAATGACGTCACAATCAATGCAAGTTGCGTCGACTATAAAAGTAAAAGTTTGACGTTTTGCCACGGATGGCGTTAGTATATACGTCAAAAAATGTGTACGTTTTAACTGTTTTTAAAGGTGAAAAAGGGTTTAATATTTATTTTTACAACATATTTTATTAATTTACTACGTAATTATAACTTAAAAGTTGTACAATATTAATTTTTTATCATATTCTTAGCTGAATTTGTGTGCGTATAAAAGCAAAAGTTTGGCGTTTTTCCACGGATGGCGTTAGTATACACGTCAAAAAATTTATACATTTTATTTGAAAATTAAGCGTTTTAACTGTTTTTAAAGGTAAAAAAGGGTTTAATATTTATTTTTACTACATATTTTATTAATTTACTACGGAATTATAGCTTAAAGTTGTACAATATTGATTTTTTTTATCATATTCTTGGCTGGATTTGTGAGCGTATAAAAGTAAAAGTTTGGCGTTAGTATATACGTCAAAAAACGTGTACGTTTCATTTGAAAATTAAACGTTTTAACTGTTTTTAAAGGTAAAAAAGGTTTTAATATTTATTTTTACAACATATTTTATTAATTGCCTACGAAATTATAGCTTAAAAGTTGTGTAATATTGATTTATTTATCATATTCTTAGCTGAATTTGTGAGTATAAAAGCAAAAATTTGGCGTTTTGTAAGTTTTATTTGAAAATTAAGCCGTTTAACTGTTTTTAAAGGTAAAAAAGGGTTTAATATTTATTTTTACAGCATATTTTATTAATTTACTACGGAATTATAGCTTAAAAGTTGTGCAACATTGATTTTTTTATCATATTAGCTGAATCTGAGCGTATGAAAGCAAAAGTTTGACGTTTTGCCACGGATGGCGTTAGTATATATGTCAAAAAATGTGTACGTTTTATTTGAAAATTAAACGTTTTAACTGTTTTTAAAGATGAAAAAGGGTTTAATATTTATTTTTACAACATATTTTATTCATTTACTACAGAATTATAGCTTAAAAGTTGTGCAATATTGATTTTTTATCATATTCTTAGAGCTAAATTTGTGAGCGTATAAAAGCAAAAGTTTGGCGTTTTGCCACGGATGGCGTTAGTATATACGTCAAAAAATTGTACGTTTTATTTAAAAATTTAGTGTTTTAACTGTTTTTAAAGGTAAAAAAGGGTTTAATATTTATTTTTACAACATATTTTATTAATTTACTACAGAATTATAGCTTAAAAATTGTGTAATATTGATTTATTTAATCATATTCTTAGCTGAATTTGTGAGCGTATCTTGATGTCTCCTAGGACAAAAATATATGAAAATTCAATTTTTTCAACTTTCAAAACATTATTTTAAAGTATATACATAAAATAAGTACGTAAATACATGTAAAACACGCGTGCATAATACATCAAATATAATAGTTTATTTATACATTCTAATACAAAATTATAAACAATTATTACTTAAATTACATTTTAAAATGTTTTTCCAAACCCTGCCAACACTTATAATAACTTGGGTCCACTTTTTGGCATGTTTTTTCGCCCCATTTTGTTACAGCCATACTCAAAGAACTTTCAAACATAAAGGCCTACAAAATGTTTATTTAACAAAACAAATATTCAATGTTTTTTTCAAGTATTACATACCATAGTTCCTTCAGCAATTTTTGCCGGTTTTAAGTCACAATTCGAATTAGTTTCGAAGCAATTAACGTCAGGACCATGCGGCGTCATCATGCTGTGTAATATCGCCCCGCCTGGAAGAAATGAGCCTTCTTTGGCCTCATAACGCCCCAAAATTAAGCCCATAAACTCAGACATACAATTTCCTAAAATATAAATTTAATAGACCTTATCAATTTAAAGAGATACATGATATGCGCAATGGGGATCTGCGCAGAGAACAATTGAAATCTATGACGTTTGTTTCACGTAAAATGTGAGAAAAATCTTTGACAACTTTAAAATACATCCCGGAAGAAGTTACAAAAGTTTTTATTGAAGTTAAAATGTGTAACGATGCAAATTTTCACTGAGTGGTATTTTAATGACTGTATTATTTTTGACGTTTCGTTTGACAGCCCAACTGGCAGTTGTTCGCGCCATTTTCTTACCATTTGCAGCGATAGAAACAGATAGCCGTTAAATTGAAAAGCTGCATTTATATATGTATGTAAAAAATAAACGATTATTTAAATATTTCGGTGCTTGCCATTTTCTTACTATTTTCAGCGATAGAAAGAGATATCCGTTAAATTGAAAAGCTGTATTTATATATGTATGTAAAAAATAAACGATTATTTAAGTATTTCGGTGTTTTCTTACGGTGGTAATATGGCGGCCGGAATGTATGTTCTTGCACGGACCATCTTGGAGGAAAAATGACAAAATCAGCGATTGCAGTTCCCGGCTTACTTGACGGGCATGTAAGAACTGTAAATATACTCGGATCCTGTAAAAAATCTATCAAATATAACCTCAAAACACAATATTTTGTTTTTCTTACACAATGGTCAAAACTAACTGAGTTTATTACACAAAACTTAGTCAAATCATATTTATAAGGTACGTAATTTCCGTGCCAGGCTACCACATCAAACGGACTGTGATTTTGTGTTGCCGAAAATAAAAATCCTTGATATTTTGAGACGATTGTATATGGTGTTTCTTCTTCTTCGAACCACGCAACTGGCGTCAAAAAATCTCTGGGGTTTGCTAGACCGTTAGCCCCAATTGGCCCCAAATCGGGTAGCTGAAAATGATTATCGAATACTTCTAAAACATAACCTCTACAAGGTTCGGAAATTTCAACGCAAAATCGCATGCCTTGTTGAATAACGCAAATCTCATTTGGAGTCAGATCGATTCGCCCAAATTCAGTTTTTATATGCAGTATTCCCTGTTGTGGGACTGTCAAAATATGTAAAAATATACTACAAATATTGTAAAATTATAAATGAATAATTACCAATTAAGAAATCGCCGTCAGCGTTATAAAAACACTTGTTTTTCATCGAAATATTACAAGAAAAAATGTGAATAGCTATTCCATGTCTGGATTTTGCGTCCCCAGCTCCACAAATTGTACTTAAACCTTGTACAAAATCCACCAAACCCTCTTTGGGTATATCGAAAGGGTTCCATTTTAACTACAACAAAATATACGTTATTTATACCCGTTTCTCGGTATGGGGTCATTATCTCCTAAACTATCAACTTTACGACAAAATCTTACATAACAACTTTGATTCAGTATTTAATTTTAAGTAACTTTTACTTGAAACTTTTTTTTCTACGACGCATCAGTTTTGAGGTAATTATTTTTATTTCATACCTGATTTGGGTTTGGTGGTATTTCATCCCAATTATTAGTCAATAATCCATTCGGAATAGCTTTAAAGGGTTCATGGGTCACTGAAGGACGAATTCTATACAACCACGAACGTTTATTTTGAACCCTAGGGGCTGTGAAAGCCGTTCCCGAAAGTTGCTCCGCGTATAGGCCATACGGGCACTTTTGAGGGTTGTTCTGCCCTTCTGGTAGGGCCCCTGGACAACGGGGGTCCTCACTTGAAAACTCTGAACCGAAACCGGATAGATACTAGTGCAGAAAAAGTTAAAGTTAAGAAGAAATAACGATTTTTTTAAACATGTTACGTACCTTAAATTCAGTCATGTTGTTGAGAAAGTTAGCTATGGAATGATTAAGATGAAATTAAATAAACTTTTATATGAAAACACTAGAAATTCCTGTTATTTAAATTAGGTGTCCTTGAAGAGTGGTAAACAAATATCATACGATAAAATGACAAACATTTTTTGAATATTTTTTGATAACAAAATATTATTATTACAAAGATAAATGCATTTATTAATTGTATTTTTATAAAATATAGATTATTCAATATATATTTAAAAGATATACATACAATTTTATACAATAATATTAATAAATATAAAGATATGTAAATTACTTTTTCAAACTCGTTTTTCTATATTTAAAATAATATTCTTAGCAACTGAATATTAATATCAGAAGAAATATTGTTTTCAACATAATATTTAAATAAATATTATATAATTTAAATATAAATAAGCGCTGTATCATTTTTACACATATTTAAATAAAGTGTTTTATATATTGTTATGTTTTGAGAGTTCCCACCCAAAACTGGGTAAAAATATAGCTTCGGCAATATCACAATTCGATTCTGCGGGCTTTATTTTATAAATGAACAAATTTTCAATTATTTGGACGATTTGGTTGAATATTTACTAAATAAATTGTAAATGTTCGTATTTCATAAATGTACCACGGATGGCAATTGTCAAAAACAACAATTATTTGTATATTTTATTTGAAAATAAATGGTTTAAAATAATTAATAGTAGATTGGCACACCCAGAAATGGGTAATAACTAATAAACGAGGTATAGAATACATTAATTTATTTTTTATTAGATTTTTATGTCGCTGTCCTTCAATTACGTAACTGCGCATGATTCAGTGTCAAAATACAAATTTTATAGATTGGTTAGAGGGTAAATTTATAAAGATAATTTAGGGGAAATATGGGAAATACTGCAGAAAAAACCGCAGCGCCTGTTTCTCAAGGAAGTTATATAGAAAGCGCTAAACAAGAAGAAAAGAAACTGAAACCTTGTTGTGCGTGCCCAGAAACGAAACGTGCCAGGGATGCATGGTAAAATCATTTTAAATCTATTATATATTGTGTTAATTATTGTTTATTTACAGTATTATAGAAAAAGGCGAAGAAAACTGCGGTTCTTTCATTGAAGCACACAAACAGTGTATGAGAGAGCTTGGATTTAACATCTAACATAACCAAACAAATTTACTGTTGTGTAGTGTTTAGTTTCATCCATTTCTCTGCTTCATTTTTGCGTAAATAGTATTTATTTAATAATTTAAATATTAATTATGGATAATAACAAATGTGAGGACGATACAACACAACAAAATCACGATAGTGAAGAGCAGAAAGCCAGAGCTTTCTTGCGACAAAAGTTTTTAAGATTCCTAGCTGATATTTCAAGTAAACACACATAAAAATTAATAATATATTTATTTATTGTATTTTATATGTAGGTGGTCACAAATGCGACTTTACTATGTTCGAAAACATACAACTCAAGGGCAAAATCCGTGGTTTTGATTCGAATTTCCAGAACATAGCTGTGGAAAATCTCCAGACTCCATACGTACCTATGGAAAACGCAATTTTAAGAAGTAGTGACATCATTTCCATGCATTTGCCAAATATACCTGTCGGCTCATTAACTAATTAATTGTTTTCAATGATAAATGTAATATCAAATGTAATTTTAATGTAAATAAATTCAAATTTGTTGTATTATAAAACAAATGTTTTGTTTATCAATAAAAAAATCTTTTGTTGACATTTTATGCGACATTCCAAAAGATTTACATCAGAATAGACGTTAAAAAAGAAACATGGAAGCAAAAATAGAATCATCGATGATGAATACTGCAAATACTATGCAAGATAAGGTAGGGACAGTATCAATGAAATACGTCATTAATTACGCCCGCCCTTTTGAAATTAATCATTATTTTAACCTACTTTACACATTATTTTTACGTATAAAACAACTTTATACATAGTTTATTTCATTAAAATTAGTTGTAATATAAAGTTTACGGTTTATATTTTGTGTTTTATTAATAAAATAGTGTTAAACGTAGTAATTTCATGACGTCATCTTTATGATGTTGCACTATCGTTCACAGGGTCGCCGAAAGGATCGCCTCATTTAAACCCTGACGTCATGTATCGGCCATTTTAAAACTGCTATTTGTGAAACTGTGGAATAAATACTTCTGTATGCTTCATCACAATTAAGATAATATCAATCGTGTTATAGATAAGAATTTACAGTACACAGGTCGAAACCATGGACGATAAAACATCCTCAAAAGAACTCGATCAATGGATAGAACAACTCAACGACTGCAAGCAATTGACAGAAAATCAAGTCAAAACTCTATGCGACAAGGTAGGAAATCCTTCTTTTTATCCTGTTGACTCATTTTGCCGATAAATCTTATCTTATAAAACTCGAAATAGATCTTGAATTTGTGCTGAAAATTGTAAGTTGTTTCCCTAGGCAAAAGAAATTCTGGCGAATGAATCGAATGTACAAGAAGTGAAATGTCCCGTGACGGTTTGTGGAGATGTTCATGGACAGTTCCATGATTTGATGGAGTTGTTCCGAATAGGAGGACGATCGCCTGATACCAATTATCTCTTCATGGGAGATTACGTTGATAGAGGATACTATTCGGTTGAAACTGTGACGTTATTAGTCGCCCTCAAGGTAAGGAAAAACATTACACCTATCGATTTCTTACATAAAAAAATTATTTGTTAGGTTCGTTATCAAAAAAGAATAACCATTCTTCGCGGAAATCACGAATCCAGACAAATTACACAAGTCTACGGATTCTACGACGAATGTTTGCGCAAATACGGCAATGCAAATGTGTGGAAATTCTTCACCGATCTTTTCGATTATCTCCCGTTGACGGCTTTAGTCGACGGACAAATCTTCTGCCTGCACGGAGGACTCAGCCCCAGTATTGATACTTTGGACCACATTCGGGCACTTGATCGTTTGCAAGAAGTGCCCCACGAGGGGCCCATGTGCGATCTGCTGTGGTCTGATCCCGACGATAGGTGAGAAATCATTTATAATTATATAATTAATAGAATATTAACCTTGTTTTTTTTTTGTTTGTTTAGAGGTGGATGGGGCATTTCCCCCCGTGGCGCGGGGTACACCTTCGGTCAAGACATTTCCGAAACGTTTAATCACTCCAATGGACTGACTTTGGTGTCTAGGGCCCACCAGCTTGTTATGGAAGGGTACAATTGGTGCCACGATCGCAATGTTGTTACGATTTTTTCAGCGCCCAATTATTGTTATCGTTGCGGTAATCAAGCCGCTATTATGGAGTTGGACGACGCCCTCAAATATTCATTGTAAGTACAAATGAAATAACAAAAATGGGTCATTTATTATAAAATTGGACGTTTATTGTGGATAGTAAAGGACGAGGAAATTATTACTACTTTCTAGATATCAGCTATCGCCATTTTGAAATCCAGAATATCTTTCAAATTAATTTTTCGCGACAAATACCCTAGATAACCATGTAGTTAATGATATCACGAAAATTTGTTTGGTTAACTTATGATGTTTCTTACGTCTTTTTCTTTATTTTTTTTCTGCTAACAATTCATTTCTATCCAATTTATTTTCGATGTACGACAAAAGCATTTATTGTCTATCAAAAAATAAGCTTCCATTTTCTTTGTTTACACATGCACAAATGGCACAGTGCGTCTGATAGATTTAAGGTTATATTTGTAAGATAAGGATAGAAATAAAAACGCGTTCAAAACATCCTCTGGAGAATGGTAAGATGGTTTGGCTTACTACAGCTAACGACGTTAGCATATGACGTCATCATTTTCATCGCGAGAATATCAAACTACAGATAACCACAGTTAACTACTTGTCGCGAAAAATCGCCTAAAGAGGCGGGCGGACACGTGACTTACACAAGTGCTTGTAGGATCCCACAAGGTTGCCAAGTATACAGCTTTATACAAATTTAAAAAGAAAAACGCTGTTATTTGTCACATTTATCACGTCAAGGATAAATTTTGAAAGGAAATATTTATGAAATGAGAACAATTTGATAGAAATTAAATTATAAATGATTGGGATTTTCAAATAACAAAACGCTGATTAATGGCGAATATTAGAACTACAAACAGTGGTACTAGACTATACACTGACATTCTACGTGGTCTCTAGTGAGTAAGTTCAGCTATAGAGAAGTAATGACAATTCTCACTTCCTGTCGCTAATAGAAACCGATATGTTGATATTGGGAGTGGGAAAATTTAATTTTAAAATATTTTTTATAAAGATAGAGCGGTTAGTGCTGCCATCTACGACACAAAGATTTCTTAGCGCGCTAAATTTCATGTTAAACGCTCTATTTTAATAAAAAAATATTTAAAAATTAAGTTTAATGTCAAAAGTTTTGCAATTTTATTTATTAATTTTGCGCCTAAATTGATTTGGCAACACAGGCAAGGTACACAAGCTGTATACTTGGCAACCTTGTGGGGCCCTACAAGCACTTGCCAAAGTCACGTGTCCGCCCGCGCCTCATACAAAAAATAATGAAACAACAGATAAAATGTCGAAGTATAGAAAAGGGTCCAATCTCAAAATACATTTAAATGACTGTATATCGGCATATTAGCCTTCTATTAAATAAAATTAACAAAATTCAGGTCTCGGAAGCAAGGATTTGAAGAGTTTTTGTAGTAAAATGTGTCGTTACGTTAGGTTACCTTTTCCGTGCTGGCTACATTGCCATTACAATCCAAAAACATCGTGTCACTCTGTCTTCTTTTTGCGTGGATGACAAGATGCACATCGACTTATAGTTCTTACTTATCGTCACAGATGACACTACTAGTTTCTTGCACAAATGTTGACATTTGTTGCAAAAATATGTGTACACAGCTAAAATCACTTCAAATTACGATAAAAAGGTAAAAAATACTTATTATTTTAAATACATTTTCTATTTATTAATTTATTGCTTATACAAGTCTACACAATCACAAGTACAATCACAAATTCCTTGAAATATTCATTAATTTTTCAGTGTGACAGGCATGACAAGCAACGATACATTTTACAAAAACTCATCAAATCATCAAAAATCCTTGCTTCCGAGACTTAATTTTGGTTTATTTTATGGAATAGAAGGGTAATGTACCGATATGTAGTCATTTAAATGCATTTTAAGTTTGGACCCTATTATATACTTTACAGGTTTAAGTCGATTTAATTTGTGAATGTTCAAAGAAAACCGCGAAAGAATTTGTAAAAATTTAGTTATATTTAATGTTATTTGTGTTTTTAGCTTGCAGTTCGACCCGGCCCCCCGACGCGGGGAACCGCACGTCACAAGACGAACCCCAGACTATTTCCTCTAGACACTTTTGAGTGATTTCCCCACATTTACGCACCACCTACCATCGAACATCGTACAATCCCCGACATTTACATTATATTAAACAGTTTTATCTTTGGTTGTCCCCTTCAAAATCGAATCCCATTTGGTGGATGGTGCATTTTATTATTTCGTTTTAATTATCAGTTCATTTCACATGATTTTTACCGTCACTTTTTTGTCAACTTGACTTGTAGACCGTTGGAGAAATTGATAGATAAATAATAATAAGAAAATTCTGTGTCGCTAAGTGTAATAATTAATAATTTCTAAGCTGATTATGTGTGATTATGTCAAAAAAATGAAAATTATTTAATTTACAACAAGAATTCTTTATTTTGTGAGCGAATGTCGAAAGGTTTCTTCCGCAAATCGGCATCTTTTCAACATTGCTTGTCTTCTCGCACTACTTAACTTAACTTTCGTGGCGATTTGCGGACGGAATTTACGCATGTGTGTCCGTGTGTAAATGAGACACAACATATAGCAACAATGTGTCGTGAATGGCCGAGCAATTTAGTAGTTACTCAAATGTAACAAGCAAAGCATTTCAGTTGAGTTCTCTCTCAAGAGCCTTCGCCCCAGAGGACGAAATAATAAATTGTGCGCTGTAGGGTTGTATGTTATATAAAGTGATTATTAAATTTTCATTTGTACCAACTAAATAATCAGACTTTTATTTATAAACCAGTTTTTCACAAATTTTCAGCTTTGGTGGTTAACTTCACTCCGTGCTTGATAGATCCGCTGTTTATGGTTGTTAATTTCACGCCGTGCCTAATACTATAAATGTTTATTTAATTACGAGTAAAAAAACAAATACTATACTTTTTTTACGACTGCAAATTAAGATAGCAAAAATATACTTTTTAAATTTAACTATTTATTTTTTTATTGAATACAAAACTCAGGGTGCCACATTTAATTTGACAGCCTCATGAATAACCCTAATCAAATCTAGGTTTACAGAAAAAATATTTCAGCTTGGGTGGTTAACTTCACTCCGTGCTTGATAAATCGGTTGTTAAAGGTTGCTAATTTCACGCCGTGCCCAATACTATAAACGTATATTTAATTACGAGTATAAAGCAAATACTATACTTTTTTACGACTGCAAATGAAGACAGCAAAAATATACTTTTTAAATTTAACTATTTTTTTTCATTGAATACAAAACTTAGGTTGCCACATTTAATTTGACAGCCTCATTATGAATAACCCTAATCGAATCTTAATTTAAAGAAAAATATTTCATCTTGGGTGGTTAACTTCACTCCGTGCTTGATAGATCGGCTGTGAATGGTTGCTAGTTTCACGCCGTGCCCAATACTATAAACGTTTATTTAATTACGAGTATAAAGCAAATACTATACTTTTTTTACGACTGCAAATTAAGACAGCAAAAATACTTTTTAAATTTAACTATTTATTTTTTTATTGAATACAAAACTTAGGGTGCCACATTTAATTTGACAGCCTCATTATGAATAACCCTAATCAAATCTTGGTTTACAGAAAAAATAAACTTTAAACTAGCGATTTCAACAACTGAATTATTATATAATCGAACTTTATTCCCTGAAAGAATCGGTTTTCCGTCGACAAAAATCGGTCGTTTGCCTTCGGACGACAAATAAAACTCCCCAGTATTTCTCAACCTATAAAAAAAAACATTCAAAACATGTTAAACATTTCATTTTTCATTCCTACCGTAAAGTTCCCTGTCTTCGGGAAATCTTCCAAGCCGGACCTTCCAAAGCTAAATCTATATCAACAACGTGACCCTTTGTCGATCGACCGATGGTTATTTCACGAGAACGCATCAAATATCGGACTAAACGACCTCGAAGGACAGCGAGGGTCTGGTTGTCGAGGTCTGCAGGACTTACGCCGGTCACGCTGTCCACTAAAACGTGCCAGCGACCGATTTCGTTCTCCAGGTGGCGGATTTCGTGGGCGCTTCGACGTTGCGCTAGACGGATTTCGCGGTCAAGGGTTTCGTCCTGTGGGTCGTTCAGTTCCGCGTCCTAAAAAGGAGATTAATATTTTTTGCCCCTTAAATTTATTTAGAATTGTTTCGAAGTGTTTTAAATATATTCGAGTTTATTCAAAACTGTTTTAGATTATTCCCAACTGTCCGAAATTTATTCAAAACGGTTTAAAACTATTTTAAATTATTGTCAACTGTACGAAATTTATTAAAAACTATTCCCAACTGTACGAATTTTATTCCAAATTATCTGTAACAGTTTAAAATTATTCTCAACTGTACGAAAACTATTATCAACTGTTCCAAATTTATTCAAAACTGTTTTAACTTATTCTCAACTGTACGAAATTTATTCAAAACTATTATTTACGGTTCCAAATTTATTCACAACTGTACGAAATGTATTCAAAACTTCCCAACTGTCCGAAATATATTCAAAACAGTTTAAAACTATTTTAAATTATTGTAAACTGTACGAAATTTATTAAAAACTATTCCCAACTGTACGAAAACTATTGTCAACTATGAAATTTATTCAAAACAATTTTAAATTATTCTCAACTATACGAAATTTGTTCAAAACTATTCTTAACTATCCGAAATTTATTCAAAACAGTTTAAAACTATTTTATATTATTGTTGACTGTACGAAATTTATTAAAAACTATTCCCAGCTGTACGAAATTTATTCCAAATTATCTGTAACTGTTTAAAATTATTCTCAACTGTACGAAATTTATTCAAAACTATTCTTAACTGTTCCAAGTTTATTCAAAACTGTTTTAAATTATTCTCAACTGTACGAAATTTGTTCAAAACTATTCTTAACTATCCGAAATTTATTCAAAACAGTTTAAAACTATTTTAAATTATTGTTAACTGTACGAAATTTATTAAAAACTATTCCCAACTGTACGAAATTTATTCCAAATTATTTGTAACTGTTTAAAATTATTCTCAACTGTACGAAAACTATTCTCAGCTGTACGAAATATATTCAAAACTGTCCGAAATTTATAGTTACCTGTAGGGCGTCTTCGGCATCATGAAAAGCCAGAACAGCCGGATGATCTGTGCTTGGCAAAGGCGCAACACTTTGATCAGGCAATAAATGATACATCCGTAAAGTTAACCAATGTCTTTGCAAAGATTTTGCTGTTCTAGACGGATAAAATACATCAGGATGTGACGATAACAACTGTTCAAAAGTCGTCAGAGGTACTGGCGAACTTTGCTGCAAGAAGACTCATTATTTAAACCCATTTTAGAGTGTATAAATTTGAAAATTTACTGATTTGATCGTCGACAAAAGCTGTTCTTCTTGTACGCTCCACAACGCTTTATCTTGAACAGCCGCTATCATATCGGGATGCAAGTTTCTCATAGCTGCAACAGCTACTCGCGAAACTGCTTGATCGTATAATAAAGCGTACCATCTTTGCTGTAGTTCTTGGACTGTAAATCTACAAGAAAATTTCGTCCCAAGATGGACTGTTCTTAAATCATTTGTCTGTTGAACACCAATAATCAACGCGAGATCATCCGTTGGTTTCCACCGTCCTAGATCTTTTGTAGCTAATTGATTGAGTTGTCGGCCCTTTTTGTTGCGCCGAGACGAACTACTGACAGCTTTTCCAACATGCCGGCGTTTAGTTTCGACCGAAACCGATTGCTGAGGTTGAATTATCGGTTGAACAACTTGACTTGGACTTACAACCGTCGGAATTTCATGTGTTATTGAATGAGTGCGCGTACGAGCATTCTTAAATTAAATACATTTTAAACTTAGTAAAAACTAAATAAAAACAATTTACTTTTATGTTTGAAGCGCCTGGAAGACCTAAACTATACTCCACCAGTTCATCGTCGAATCTACGCCTCTTGATTGATCGATTGGAGCTGCAATGTTTTGATAAATATTTAAAAATGATATGATAAAACTGTGAATTACCTGCGTCGTTTATTAGTGCTATCGTGACCTTGGTCGCTGACGTTCATCATTCCTAATTCTGATCGATCAGACAGCAAACCAGCAGATGAAAAAGACAGTGGTGTATGATCCATTTTTGTTGTAATCAACGTATTTGTTTATTTTTTGTTCAAATTATCCGTGAAATCTACACAAAATATACGTAAAACAAGCAACTATTGTGTGGTGAAATATGGTAAGTATTTGTTGGAATTTTTATGAAATAATGTGTGTGTAATATTGTTTATACTTATACAAATGAAATATTGTATTTTCATACATATTTTTCAATGATTTCTGCTTAATAATCGGCTATAAATAACATTTATGACTCATTTCTTGATAACAATGGTGCTCAGACTCAGGTGTACCAACTAGTTACAAATAAAATGCACTACAAAAGCCAGGGAACGCAAACACAACCTGTGTTTACAAAAATGAATTTTTCAGACGGTCTAGACAGTTTTAAAGTTTGGAAATGTGTTAATATATATTTTTGGCCTCCTAAAGTGTAAACATAACAATCACACATCGTTGGCGTCCATGGTAGTTGCGATTTTACACATGCCATGACTTTACCGCACCGAATAAAGTAATACACACCCATATTTTTAAGTTTTAATAGGCCACTAATAAAGAAATCTGCTTTGTAATAATAAAGAGTGCCTACAAAAACGCTAGCTACCGCAATTTTCGTACAATAATAGTAAATAAATAAATAAAACTGAATTTCTTTTAATTTAATCCGCCAGCTCCATCTTTTGGCATAAGTCTCAGTCGGCAATGTCAATATGTCAAAATTGTCAAATGATAAAATAAGTGGAATGATTGATGAGAATTATTTATTTTATTTCAAATGTTTGAAATTAATTTTAATGAAGAATGTCGAAAAGGGTAGGTAACATTAGAATCATTCATGTAGTCTGTAGGAACTACGTATGTAGGAACTAATCAACCTAACCTTAATTTCCTTCCAGCATAGCAGCATAGACAATAGACATCCCTAATAAATAAAATAATCAAAGTGCAAATTCTTGGTCTTGTCCCAACCCAACCTCTCAATTGTTGACTTTTTTTCGTCACATCACCGTATGAAAACTTGATATTATCTCTTGTAACGGGCATTTGATTTTTCAGGGAGTAATTCCGATGAAACATTTTTTGCTTGTTCACGTAACTCTGGCGGAGTAGATGTTATAGATTCGTCACTGTCTGGCATTTTTCTCTTTGATAGATATGATTACAAATATAACAAGAAATACAATTTTTTGATTATTTTGACGTTTCGTTGGTTTTCAAAGCGCCTTGATGCTGAGCCTACAATGAATTGTTTTGATAGCAGCTCGCTTGATGACAACAATGGTTTAAGGTTAACAAGCAAAATTTATAGAAAATACATATTTTAGTAGATATCTCGGCCAAAAAATTTAATACATAATGTGTGCGTTAGGTATTTGTACAACGCTCGGTTTTATTGCAGCACTCCGCTGCGCGTCGTGCTTCAATATAAGACCTCGCGTTGTAAAATAACACCTACCGCACGTATAATGTAAATAACTATTTAAACACCGTAGAACACGAATTTCGTGTTGTTTTGAAGAGAATTTAAACCGTTAAGAAGTTGTGAGCAAAACAAAATGCATGTTTTTGGGGCAAATCCCTAAGGTCTTTTTGACAATATTGAAATATTAATATATTAAATCGACCCTCTAAGGTTGTTTTTTGCAAGATTTGACAATATCTTTAACCAAAATAGAAATATTGACCGATTTTTAACCTCATATTTTAGCCAAAAATGTACAATTTTTGAACCCGGGGTTGAGAAGTTTTTAACCAGAAATTTAACCACTTTTATACCAGAAATATACAAATCAACCCTCTAAAGTTTATTTTTACAAGAATAAACACACATCTTGAACTAAAATCGTAATATTGAACCATTTTTAACCTAACATTTTTGCCGAAAGTAAACATGAAAACATGCATTTTTGGGGCATCATAACAGCCTTCGTAACAATCAGAAATTAATTTAAAATGAATTTCAGGCCGAGAACAACGAATCCAATGAAGTTGGTAAAGAAATACCAGCAGATGAAGAAACAGACGCTGTTTGTGTACCAATAAAGCCAGAGGATTTGCAACAATTTTATTACGAATGTTTTGGAGACAGAGACTGGACTAAATACAACGAAAATGAGCACATATTACTTAAGAGAAATATAGGTTATGCTATATTCGGTAGTCCGAACGATATAAACGACAAAATTATTGATTCTACCACAGGGTACAACAAAAAACAGAACAGCCAAATTGATGATGTTTACAAAGCCATCATTTCCAATCGTAAATTTAAATATAACAATTAGTAGATAATTATTATTAATAATTGTTGTAGATTATTTGGAAACAACTTCCGCGCTTCTAATACGTATTATTTTCGTTTGTTGCGAATTAAAAAACAAGAAAAAAACACTGATTGTTGAGCCGGTTTTTGTCTTGAAAAAATGTCACGCTGAAAAGGATTCATCTACTGACAACACCTGCAAAATATATGTTGATAGCAACGCCAGAGTTTATAAAACTTGGGAATTATATCTCGATAACAACAGACTCCCAAAATGTACTATGATTTACCCAAAAAATGGGCAATATCTAGGCGAAATTATCGAAGAGGATACAGTAAGTTATAATACATTAACCTTAAAAACTATTTAATATTTTTTTATAGGTTAAAGTTATTTTGGAGACAAGAGATTCTCCCGCGTGCAATATCGGGCAAAAAGTGTTGGAAGGGACAGATACAGCAGGTACAGTTATTTCTGTAGGTACTACCTTGACTCTGGTAGCCGCGGCTGTCCCGGGAATTGTGGTAGCTCCCGCGGTAATTACTGGTGCTGCAATTGGCGGTCTTGGAGTCGGAATTTATGCCGTGGGAAGAAGTATTCAGACTTTGGTGGACCGAAAACAGCACGATCAGGTATTTAACACTTTGAAATTAGTAAAACATTCAATAATGACGTCATGATTTTGTCCGAATCTAAAAAGAATCAGACCTTCATTTTTCCCGCGCAAAACAATCACGGTAGGGTTGACAATTCAAAAGAACATTAGAATCGTGTTGTACGGGGTTAATATATAAAAGTTTACATAAGAATTGGAATTGATTCACGAGCGATCAAATTTATAACCAAATAAAAATTGATTGTTTTGGAAGACTTGCGAAACATTCATTACGGGAGCCATTTTAGAAATATTTAAATAAAACTTTGTCCAGACGGTTTTAAGATTTGGAAATGAGTTATTTTATATTTTAAACCCCGTAGAACACGAATTTCGTGTTAATTTAAGGATAAATTAAACCGTTGAGGAGTTGCAAGCAAAATGAAATACATGTTTTTGGGGCAAATTTTTCCCAAAATTTCCACCCTATTTTCTGGAATCCCTAAAGCCTTTTTGGCACTTTAAACATATTAATATATCAAAACATCCTTCCAGAGTTTGTTTTTGAAAGAATTAACACTTCATTTTTACGAGAATAAACACTATCTTTAACAAAAATTGAACAATTTTTAACCTCACATTTTTGGTCAAAACTAAACATGAAACATGCATTTTTGAGGGTTCATATTTCTTGAACTGTTTGAAATATCTTCAAAAGAACATTAAAATCGTGTTATACAGGGTTAAAATATAAAAGTTTACATAAGAAAAGCATTGAAATTGATTTGACGAGCGACCAAATTCATAACCAAATAAAAGTTGTTTTGAAAAAATTGGCAACAAGACATCTTAGAAATATTACAATAAAACTTTGTCCAGACAGTTTTAGGATTTGGAAACGAGTTATTTTATATTTTAAACCCCGTAGAACACGAATTTCGTGTTAATTTAAAAATAATTTAAACCGTTGAGGAGTTGTGAGCAAAATAAAATACATGTTTTTGGGGCAAATTTTTCTCAAAATTTCCACCCTATTTTCCGGAATCCCTAAAGCCTTTTTGACACTTTAAAAATATTAATATATCAAATCGTCCCTCCAGAGTTTGTTTTTGAAAGAATTAACACTTCATTTTTACGAGAATAAACACTATCTTTAACCAAAATTGAACAATTTTTAACCTCACATTTTTGGTCAAAACTAAACATGACACATGCATTTTTGAGGGTTCATATTTCTTGAACTGTTTGAAATATCTTCAAAAGAACATTAAAATCGTGTTATACGAGGTTAATATATAAAAGTTTACATAAGAACAGCATTGGAATTGATTTCACAATCGATCAAATTCATAACCAAATAAAAGATGTTTTGGAAAAATTGGCAACAAGACATCTTAGAAATATTACAATAAAACTTTGTCCACACGATTTTAAGATTTGGAAATGAGTTATTTTATATTTTAAACCTCGTAGAACACGAATTTCGTGTTAATTTAAAGATATTTTAATCCGTTGAGGAGTTGTGAGCAAAATAAAATACATGTCTTGGAGCAAATTTTTCTCAAAATTTCCACCCTATTTTCCGGAATCCCTAAAGCCTTTTTGGCACTTTAAAAATATTAATATATCAAATCGTCCTTCCACAATTTGTTTTTGGAAGAATTAACACTTTATTTCTACGAGAATAAACACTATCTTTAACCAAAATTGAACAATTTTTAACCTCACATTTTTGGCCAAAACTAAACATAACTATGAGGTTATAATCTGTTTAGAGTATTGGTTTGGATAATTCCGAGTCCCGTTGGTGTTGGTTAAACACAGGAGTTGGTCTTCTGGGGGCCTCAGCCTCCGCAGCCTCGGGTCTATTAACAAGAGCCGCTTCCAAAGGCGTCGAAATCAGCAAAGCAGCACAAATCGCATTCAACACTCTTAATACCGCAAATATCGTCGGAAATGCAACGAATTTAGCATTTTGCGGGTACAACATTATCGATAAACTTATCAACAAAGAGCCCATATCAGCTTTGGAAATATTCCAAGTAGCGTCTTCCGCTTTGTTCTTCCATAATTCTATAACTAACTTCAAAACCGCGAACACAATCATTTCTGAGACTCAAAGTCAAACTTTGTTAGGTTATGAACAACAGTTGCGCAGTAATAAACACAGGCGATTGTTTAAAAAAGCACAACTTGAAGCCCGACGATTGAAGGGCGATATTTCAGGCAATGCTGAAGTCATTTCAGGAATCAGTAACATCAACGATCCGGATAACTTTTTCGCGGGATTATCGCGCATAAATAAAGATTTGAATAAAAATAACGGAAGATACACAATAACACCTGACGGAAAAATAGAAATAAACAGTAATTATATTGTTGATCCTTTGGAATTCGCTTCAATGGGTAAAGAAAATCGTGTTAACATTTTGAAAAACTTACCATCTTATATGGAAACTCCTACAAACGCTGCAAAAATAACACAAACAACTTTTGACGCGAAACAATTTTTCATTTCGACTGTGTGCGAAAAATTTGTCCTCAATTCGTCTGTTGTTGCAAAAATAGTTCAAGAATTAATGAACAACAAATTAGACCTTGATACTATCACAGTTCTGTTTAAAAATTTCCCTGAAGACGTCATACAAATGTTTTTGAATATTCTAGTCAAATTCTTGTCGGAAATCAGTGACAATTTAAATGATTTTAAGCGCCTCCATCCCCTCGTCTCGTTATGCGTCGGGGCGTGTCAATATTTAATATTTTATGTGCAAACTTTAGCGGTGGATCTTAAGTTAGATGTTCATGAAATTTTAACAACTCTTTTCAATGAGAATGGCACTGTAAATGAATCGTTTTTGAAAAATTTGGTTGAAGATTTTCAACTTTGGATCAACAGTCAAATTAAGAAATTTACTGAACTAGTGATTGATAAGAAATTTGAGGAAATAAACAGGATTAAAGAGAGGAAAATATGTGAACAGTGTAATGGACACTATTTTGAAAGTATTAAATAAATATATCATGTAATTTTTAAAAGATTAACACCAAATATTAGCTTAATTATATATACAAATATATATTTTTAGATATGCACTTTAAATCTACGCACAATCTATCAAAAACATATCAATCTTCAAAATGCCTTTAAAGTATACTAAATATTGTAAGAAATTTAATAAATAATAAAAGTTTATTACCTTATATTTGTGTTTTTATAATCCCCGATAACTTCCGTCGGTAATACAGAACAAGTAGTTCACGCATTTTGGCGCTGTTCAGACTTCAAAATTTTTGTACTCAACTGGTGGCAACATTGACAATATGGCTGCTAAAATTTGAAATAATTCGGGTTTATTATGAAATCTTACATGAAATAATAATAATTATGGCCTATAAATATGTAAATTATTTATAATTAATATATGAGAGTTGATTTGTTGATGTCAAACCTAATATTATACAGGTTAGTACATTTAACCTAGTTTTTTGCTCTTAATTTTGGGATGGTTTTAAAAATTTGTAACAAATACAAACAAAAATATTACAAATGTGTTTTTAGTGATAAATATTCGAAGGATTGAAGTATATTTCGGGTAAATTTTAATATATTTGGATCGCGGGTGCAAATTTGACATAGTGATTAATTTGATATTAATGTTAATAATTTAATACTAATTGTATTCATGTAGTGTTTATTGTAAAAGTTTTAAACGATTAAATACATTTATTATTTAATATCTTTTATATTACCCCCTAATTCCAACATCCAAAAATGTTTAAAACACAATTGACAACCTCCGTCGGTAATACAGAACAAGTAGTTCACGCATTTTGGCGCTGTTCAGACTTTAAAATTTTTGTACTCAACTGGTGGCAACATTGACAATATGGCTGCTAAAATTTGAAATAATTCGGATTTATTATGAAATTTTACATGAAATAATAATAATTATGGTCTATAAATATGTAAAAGGTATGTACATTATTTATTATTAAAATATGAGAGTTGATTTGTTGATATCAAACCTAATATTATACAGGTTAGTACATTTAACCTAATTTTTTGCTGTTAATTTTGTGATGGTTTAAAAAATTTGTAACTAAAATAAGAACAAATATATTACAAATCTATTTTCAGTGATGGATAGGCGAAGGATTGAAGTATATTTCAGGTAAATTTTAATATATTTGGACTTCGGGTGCAAATTTGACAAACGGATAAAATTGATATTGTTAATAATTAAGTATGAATTGTATTGATATAAGTGTTTATTGTAAGAGTTTTAAACGATTAAATACATTTATTATTCAATATATCTTGTCTTTTATATTATTATATTCCCCCCCCCCCCTATTATTTTGTTTTATATGTTGTAAAAACGTCACAACATGGCTTCTATTTAAGATGTCAAACATAAACACCACAAATATTTTATTGTTATGGCCCAAGCAAGAAACAACAATAATGAAGTGCAACAAATAAAACATTTATTCTTAAAGATAAACAAAGAAATGTTAAAGTCTGGTTACAAAATATCAACTTTACGTAACACAAGTGTTCAAAATATTAGTATTCCTTTAATATCTTGTCTTCTAGTTGTAGTTTTAGCAGTTTTTATTTCAATTTTCGTAGATTTAACTGCAATAACAGACATAATAATCGGTACAAGATGCATTTTGCCTAACAATTATTTTATTTGGGAAGCTACGCGTCCTATATCAAACTGCCAATTTTGTCTAAATGTTACACGTCCAATAATACTTCCAAATATAACACGAGAAGAATTCAAAGCTTACGCTTATAGTTCCAAGCCTATAATTGTTAAAAATGCTGTCAAACATTGGCGAGCGACGAAAAAGTTCAACTTTAACTATTTAAAACATCTGTATGAAACTACGGAAGGCTCTTTTGAAAGCGTCGAGGAAGACTGTCAATTCCTACATTTCCACTCCGATTTTACAACTTTAAGAGATGTTTTCGCAATGTCTGAAGATCGGGCGAATTTTTTACCAGGGGAAAAGTCCTGGTATGTCGGATGGTGTAATTGTAATACAGATATACTGAACAAAATGAGGAAATATTATCCAATACCACATTTTTTGCCGGTAGACAGCGAGTTATCAAATAGGGAATACATTTTTATGGGTTTTGATCAAGGAGCAAATATGCACGTAAGTACATTTTATTCAAATAGGAAAATATTGGGCTGGATTCTACAATACCTGCAACCCTTGGAATTTCATTTTTTTTGTTGCAATGTCTTCTTTTATCTAATATATAACAAAGAAACACAAAATTAGAGCGCGGAAATATATTTTTTTATAAATGAAAGCCAGATTTATTGACTGCTGTACTTCAACGTATTTAATTTCAATTTAAAGAGATAGAAGATATGCGCAATGGGATCTGCGCATAGTAAGAACAACTGAGATCTATGGCGTTTGTTTCTAAAGTAAATTAAACGTAAAATGTGAGAAATATCTCAGATAACTTTAAAAAATCTTATCGAAATAAGTTACAAAAGCTTTTATTAAAATGTCTAACGATGCAAATTGTCACTGAGAATATAGGTATTTTAATGACTGCAATATGTTTGACGTTTCGTTTGACAGCCCGACTGGCAGTTGTTCGCGCCATTTTCTTATTATTTGCAGCGATAGAAACGCCGTTAAATAGGCCCGTCCAAGTCTTCGACTTTTTAGAAATTACACATCGCATATAAATTTTGAATATAAATAAATGAAAACGAAATAAAAATTGCTATATATTTTGTATTTTTATACTTATAATAATGGCCGCGTTCAGCAATGCACAGCGCTGAGTGCCGAAGTTTGCCGAACGCAATGAATTGACGAATGTGATTGGTCCAACAACTGTATTCGGCAAATTTCGGCGCTCAGCGCTGCCAGCGCTGTGCATTGCTGAACGCGGCCAATGTAATGGACCTTTCCAATTTAAAGAGATAGAAGATATGCGCAATGAGAATCTACGCATAGTAAGAACAACTGAGATCTATGACGTTTGATTCTAAAAAAATTAGACGTAAAATGTAAGATAACTTTAAAAAATCTTATCGAAATAAGTTACAAAAGCTTTTATTGAAGGTAATATGTCTAACGATGCAAATTTTCACTGAGAATACAGGTATTTTAATGACTGCAATATTTTTGACGTTTCGTTTGACAGCCCAACTGGCAGTTGTTCGCGCCATTTTCTTACTATTTGCAGCGATAGAAAGAGATAGCCCTTAAATTGGAAAGGTCCATTAAAGTTTTTAGCGTAAAATGATCGCCATTTTGTGACGTCAGCGTCATTACAGTCGTCCAGTTACCTTGTGAAAATGTCACTACAGTGGACCATGCATATTTTGCTCATAAATTCGCGATTGGACATACAAATATTGAATATATCCGAGTCATTTTTTATTAAGATCAAAAGAAAATTTATTTATTATATTTTAATGGACCTTTTCAATTTAACGGCTATCTCTTTTTATCGCTGCAAATAGTAAGAAAATGGCGCGAACAACTGCCAGTCGGGCTGTCAAACGAAACGTCAAAAATATTGCAGTCATTAAAATATCTGTATTTTCGGTGAAAATTTACATCACTAGACATTTTAACTTCAATAAAAGCTTTTGTAACTTATTTCGATAAGATTTTTTAAAGTTATCTGAGATATTTCTCACATTTTACATCTAATTTTTTTTTAAACAAACGCCGTGGAGATCAGTTATTCTTACTATGCGCAGGTCTTCTATCTCTTTAAATTGAAAAGGTCCATTATTGTAATCTCAATACTTGCCATTGTTGTAATCATTTAGTAAAATTCAAAAAAAGTTGGACGGGCCCATTGAAAAGGTCCTATTGACGAAAATTAACCTTGTTTTTGTCAGAAAAAAGCCAAAATCACTATAAATTTTTGTGGAATTTAGTGTTTTTAATAGTTTTGCAAGTATATACAACCATCAAATTAAAATTCTTGAGTAGTAAGTTAGGTTAGGTTTAGACCAAATGTTGTATTTTTTGCAGTTGGATTTTATTTCTCGTCTAATGTGGCAAGCACAAATATTAGGCAACAAAACTTGGCATCTAATTCCATCGCCAGAATGCGAAAATGTATGCCAGTCGTTTAGTTTTTATGTTGAACCTGGAGACGCAAGTAATATTCAAATTTTATCTATTATATTTATAATATTAATTTTATTTTTTTAGTGCTATTAGATACTAGAGTTTGGTACCACGGAACTACAATTGCTAAAGGAGAATTTAGCCTAACCATTCAATCAGAATATAGTTAATATTTTAATGCCATTTTTGTATCTTCCATTTTGTTTTTAGTACAATGAGGTTCATTTCTAGTCTAACACATTAAGAATCTCGATGTGTGCCTTATAATTTATACATAGTCGCATTGTTACCAATAATTTTATTTTTTAAGTTCTAACATATATAATGTGTTCATTTGCACAATAGATCTTGCCGTAGTCATTAATATATACGTATTGTAACAAAATATAGTCAGCCATATTGAAATTTTAATTGTAAAATATATATTTACATTTTATTATACAATATACAACAGTTTTAATATCATATTTTGTATTTATTTCTAAAGATTTATTCACAGAATTGATGATGGGCCATTTTAATTGAAAATGAGCCGTCAATTAACATTTTTGTGGACTGGAAATTATATTTCTAAGATTTGACGTTTAAGGTTGGAACTGTCAATTGTTTACAAATGGCGGCGCTTAAGAATGAGAACAAACGGTATGTATTATTTTATATTTGTATTCTTTTCACAAATGATTACTATTGTAATTATTTTTAATGAAACTTTGACGGATATTAATAATAGTTAGGATAATAACAACGATTGGACGAACTAGTGTGAAGTAGATATAATAATATTAGTCTCACTTCACAGAGAACATCGGATCTCTCACTCTAACTAAGCACGCATGCGCACATCAACAATAAAAATGATCCAGATACAAACCCAACTCGAAGATTTTTGAAATCTATGGACTTTGTTGCATATCAAACACAAAAAATTAACTTAAATACTGACAAAAAAAATAAATAAAAAAGTCTGGGGTAATATTATAAATATTAAGAAGTTGTTTATTTAAGAAAACACATTTATAATTTGAATGTAACTGATCACACGTACAAAATTGTTAGATGAAGGATCTAACCGAACAAAGTTGCGCATAATATAATTATATTAAATCCTATATCATGTAAATCACAAGGGTTTTCAGTACGATTCGTTTTCGGTTTCCGAACGCGAAGTTCAGAAGTACTGCCATTTGCCCAAGACTGCGTCTTTGATTGCGTCGATAAACTGCGCTGGGACCCAGTACACCCAGTAACGGGAGGCTTCTGTGGGGCCCAACTGGATACCCTACACATACAAAATAGTATAAAAAATTATTTACAGATGTCAAAAAAGGTT
This sequence comes from Harpalus rubripes, assembly GCA_963082715.1. Lineage (NCBI taxonomy): Eukaryota > Metazoa > Arthropoda > Insecta > Coleoptera > Carabidae > Harpalus > Harpalus rubripes. The sequence continues at coordinate 56,154,211 of OY720459.1, forward strand.
TCAAATTATTTTCAACTGTACGAAATTTATTCAAAACTGTCATAAATTACCCCCAACTGTACGAAATTTATTTGAAACTATTTTAAATTATTCTCAACTGTCCGAAATTTATTTAAAATTATGCCAAACTGTACGAAATTTGTTTAAAATTACGAAAAACTGTTTTAAATTATTCTCAACTGTACGAAATTTATTAAAAACTGTCATAAATTACTCCCAACTGTCCGAAATTTATTTGAAACTATTTTAAATTATTCTCAACTGTCCGAAATTTATTTAAAATTATTCCAAACTGTACGAAATTTGTTCAAAATTACGGAAAACTTTTAAATTATTTTCAACTGTACGAAATTTATTCAAAACTGTCATAAATTACTCCCAACTGTTCGAAATTTCTTTGAAACTATTTTAAATTATTCTCAACTGTTCGAAATTTATTTAAAATTATTCCAAACTGTACGAAATTTGTTCAAAACTGCGGAAAAATGTTTTAAATTATTTTCAACTGTATGAAATTTATTCAAAACTGTCATAAATTACTCCCAACTGTTCGAAATTTCTTTGAAACTATTTTAAATTATTCTCAACTGTTCGAAATTTATTTAAAATTATTCCAAACTGTACGAAATTTGTTCAAAACTGCGGAAAAATGTTTTAAATTATTTTCAACTGTATGAAATTTATTCAAACTGTTATAAATTACTCCCAACTGTCCGACATTTATTTGAAACTATTTTAAATTATTCTCAACTGTCCGAAATTTATTTAAAATTATTCCAAACTGTACGAAATTTGTTCAAAACTGCGGAAAAATGTTTTAAATTATTTTCAACTGTATGAAATTTATTCAAACTGTTATAAATTACTCCCAACTGTCCGACATTTATTTGAAACTATTTTAAATTATTCTCAACTGTCCGAAATTTATTTAAAATTATTCCAAACTGTACGAAATTTGTTCAAAACTACGGAAAACTGTTTTAAATTATTTTCAACTGTACGAAATTTATTTAAAACGGTAATAAATTATTCCCAGCTGTCCGAAATTTATTTAGAACTGCTAAAATTTATTCTCAACTGTATGAAATTTATTCAAAACTGTCATAAATTACTCCCAACTGTCCGAAATTTACTTGAAACTATTTTAAATTATTCTCAACTGTCCGAAATTTATTTAAAATTATTCCAAACTGTACGAAATTTGTTCAAAATTACGGAAAACGGTTTTAAATTATTTTCAACTGTACGAAATTTATTTAAAACGGTAATAAATTATTTCCAGCCGTCCGAAATTTATTTAGAATTGCTAAAATTTATTCTCAACTGTATGAAATTTATTCAAAACTGTTTAAAACTATTATAAATTATTCTCAACTGTACGAAATTTATTCAAACCTTTTTAAAACTATTCGCAATTGTATGAAATTAATTGAAAACTGCGTAATATTATTTAAAATTATTCTGAACTGTACGAAATTTATTGAAAACTGCCCGAAACTATTATAAATTATTCTGAACTGTACGAAATTCATTTAGAACTGTTATTATCTCACCATAAGATGATATTGCTCGAATCCCTCAATCGGTTCTGAAACTATGCTCTTAATTGAACTCATCGCCAATTTTTCTGTCCTCTCTTTCGTTCCCAACCATAATTGATCTTGTTCTAATTTAAAAGTTAGCCTAAGTTTTCCTCCATGTTTGTTGAGCATTCCTGACAGAGGAAATGGAGGTAAAGCTTCCTAAAAATATCATTTTTAACCGAGTTTGAGAAAATGATTAGAAAATACCTTGGCATTTTTTATTCCGGGCATAGCGTCTTCTGGAACGCCTTTATCGAGAACTTTTCTGTGGATTTTTTGCTTGCAAAGGGGCTCTTTACTGGCAGTAGCTTTTTCTGATTCCTGAACGTCCTGTTTAGTAACGGATGTAACGGCCATAATATCGTTTGGTTTTGACCCTACTAACATTAATTTAGCGCCTTTTGTAACACCAGCGCTACCTAAAGTTTGTTCATCTTTTAAAAGACCTTTAAACATTAATTTTTGATTTTTTTCCGGTACGCCTATAAAAAAAACCTTAAAATGGTACATATACATTATAAATTTATAATAAAATACCTAATAATTCCTGTAATTCTTTTTTTAAGTTAACTACCGTTGTGCTTAACTTAGTAGAAACGTCATATTTAATTTTATTATAAATAATTTTAATATCTACTGGTTCTCCTTGAGTTTCTGTGATTTCTGGCTTACTTGAAGAACATTCTGCGATGTTTTCGGTACTATTTGAGCCACTACTTACCTCCACAGGTGGTATTGTTTCTTTATTTTCAGTTTCTGAAAAAGATTTCAACAGATAACCTTACTTTTAACACAAAAATAACTTGTTGATTTCATTATAAATATGAAAATTATACGCAAAACTATTGTATTATTGTTAAAATCTATTGATTTGTAAATAGTTTATACAGAAATCGGAAAAAAATTATGTAGGAAATAAGAAATGACTTGCAATTTAAAAATGATAAATGGTACAAAACTTGGTAAACTTTATAAAATATTTACAGGGAAAAATATAAGAGTAATGATTGATAAAATTGAGGATTGTTGCAATAAATTAATAATGTATGAATAAAAATATTAATTTTTTACCTATGCAATCCATGTCGCTGAAATATGCCAACCAATCATATGCTTAAGACTGTAACGAGCTGTCAAATGTCAACTTTCATTCATCATATAAAAATGAATTATTTTCCGAATTAATTTATTATTATTTTATTGTAAAAATACGGATATATATCTGTTAAAACCATACACAAAATTTAAAATATGTATTTGTACGATTAGATATACAAATTTATAAAAATCAGTGACAAAATTCAAGTTAAATTATTTAGTTATTGTTGTTGATTTTAGTAACAATATACACGATTGTTTGTAAAAAAAATCGGTCTAACAGCCGCGTATGCATTTAATTTGATTAAAAAAATGAGTTATTTAAAAAAGCGGTTAATTATTAAGTCTACGCATGCGTGTATTTCAGTGGTTCGTTTTTCCCTGAACCATATTATTTCCAGTCTTATTTGTTTGATAAATCATAATTAAATTAAGCTGTTATTCTTATAAAATGTACCCCAGTTGATGTTTTAGTGATACAGTTTGGCATTTTATAGTTTGATGAAAAATAGTGTACTAAACATCAAACAACAAAACCTAACGCAGTGCTTAACGCTGTGAGTTGTGTAGGTTTCGCGCCTACAAATTATCTGTGTTTTAATTTAGTTTTGTGTTAATATGCCACCGAAAAAACGAGAGAAAGATGGGGAATCATCCAAAACTCCAAGGAGCGAAACTATACACGCTGATCATGAGCTCTTTCTACAAGCTTTTGAGAGTGAGTACTTTGTGGTTATGTTTCACATTTTAAACACTTGTAATTTAAATTAGGACGGTGTAAATATCATTAAAATGTTTCATATTGTGGATATGTTAGTGTTTTGTGCAGATATTTTATTTGTAAAGTGTATAATGAAGTAATATTTGTGGAAAATGGAGGATTGTTTTGTGGCAACAAAGAGGCATAATGACTGGTGTTTGTGTGTTTTTTGCATATATTTGTATGTTTTTGAATTGTCTAATGATGAAGAATTAATTTTTGGTGATTTGTTTATAGAGCCAACGCAAATATACCGATTTTTACGGACTCGAAACATGATATCTGTAAGTACCATATCAATGTTTGCTTATGATTTTATATGACTCATTGTTTCGATGGTTTTTAAAATTGTACAAAAATAAATAAACTTTGAACTTTATTTGTAATAAAAACATATATTTTCATGAAGATATTTTTAGTATTAAAGGTTAAATTACAATTTTAAAAACTATGGGTTTTCATCAAACTTTGAAACCATTTTTTTTTGTCCAGCCGATTTTTCTGAATCGAACACTTATCTACATGAAACAACGCATGTCTCGCACACACAAAACGCGCCAAAACTTCAAAGTCGACTCACTTTTAGACCGCATTACCTCGAAAAGAAACAATGATCTTCCTACTGCTATGCTGGCTGGCTTCATGACTATCACATTTCTTGGATACTACGACAAAACTATAGACTTTTCTCCACAGAACGTCCACGTAGAGACAATTTTAGTTAAATTGTGCCACAAGAAAAGAAAAGATTCAACCTCAACACCCGTACAGGTTAGTTTCGGTACGGTTGACGTTCCGATCAACCCGAGCGACGATGGGGCCCCGCAGTTGTCGCCATCTGTGAGCATTCCTAAAGAATCTTTTACTTTAAACAACGGACCTTTGGTTAAATCGTATGTTCTGTTACTTAGAGTTAATTGTTTTTCGGGAAATTTGAACGGAAATTCGTTATCGGATGAGGATAATATGGAACCGGCGTTAAAACGCCGAAAATCTTCAAATGGTTTTAAGGACGCATCAAAATTATTTTGTTCAGAATTAGTTGTTTATGACAAATATAATCGTTGTTTATTAACCGACGGGGATTATGAATTAGGATTACAAGAAGTTACAACAACAATAAAAACATCGCCCAGAAAACACAGTAGTTGGGAATATATTACTGATTTGAATGATACTTTTGCACCGTTCGACAATTTTAACAAAAGTCCGATGATTAAATTTAAACTTAATTGGAGTAAAGAACCAATCAGGGGTTTAGTAGACCGACCAAAATTATATTCTGTGTTAGAAAATAAAGAAAACATTCCTACAACTGTTGTTAATAACAACAATAATAACAAACAGGACAAACTACAAATTGTTTATCAGTTTTTGTACAACAATAATAGCCGACAACAAACGGAAGCTTGTGAAGATCTCCACTGTCCCTGGTGTTCCGTTAATTGTTTAGTTTTATACGGATTATTAAAACATTTAAAATTATGCCATTCACGATTTACTTTCACGTATGTTCCGATACCTCAAGGCGCGCGAATAGACGTCGCTATAAACGAATTATACGACGGATCTTACACCGGAAGTCCCCACGATTTAATCGCACAACCTTCCGGTTGTGCTTTTTCAAGAAATGGACCAGTTCGTCGCGCCACTGTCACAAATATTTTAGTATGCCGCCCTAAACGGCAAAAACCAAATTTGAATGAGTTTTTGGAGTTGGACGATTTGGAATTTGATGGTCAAAGACCTTTTATAACAGGTCATAACAGGTTGTATCACCACACAACGACTTGTTTGCCTATTTATCCAAAAGAAATGGATTTGGATTCGGAAGGGGAAAACGACCCGGAATGGTTACAGACAAAAACGTCCATGATGATTGATGAATTTACTGATGTAAATGAAGGCGAAAAAGAATTAATGAAACTATGGAATTTACATGTCATGAAATATGGCTACGTTGGTGATTGTCAAATTCCCCTAGCTTGCAGTATGTTCCTTCAAAATAAAGGCAAAGAATTATTAATGAAAAATTTGTACAGAAACTTTGTTTTGCATCTATGTAGTTTGTTCGATTTTGGTTTAATAAGTCCGGTAACTTTATACACAACTGTCAAAAAACTCCAAGAACTTGTAGGCGAAACAGGCGCGATTAGACAAGTCCTGAAAGAATCGCGCGAAGCCCAAATGGATAACTGGGTGAAATGTGGGGTTTTCCAGCAACCTCCCCAAAGCTCAAAACCGCCAACTATAAACAGAAAAAACCCTAACACTCCGGGACAATCGCGTCGAAAAGGAACAACAAATAACGTCGACCTACCTCTGAGGAGGAAATCTTCGGCGGAATCCAGCCGGAAGAGATTGTCGCTAAGTCTTAAAAAAGACGAATCTCAGGGAAATTGATTTTGTATTTATTGGTTTAAAATAGAATTTTTCATCTTATTGTGTTCTGAAGTTCACTGCCAAATTATTGTATTCAAAGCAATATTTGACAAAATTTTGTTGCGCTGCAACAAAATTCATTGTTGTCTAGTCAGTTGATGTTCTACTTATTTAATACTTGTGCCTTATTGAGTAAATTTCTTTCCATGTTTTTTTTGTTCGACTTAACTAGAATGCGCATGCGGACGAATTCAACAAGAAAGTAATTGCTGTTTATGGCACAAGGGGATAAAGACTTGTTTTATCATATTTGGCACCTACTTTCTACAAAAAAAGGTTTGTTTGTACTGCCGTAACCATAGCAACCATTACTTCTAAACATTGCCACTAGATTCCATTGCACTTGTCTATAAAAAAATTAAAAATAATCGACTGTAATTAACGAAATTTCAGTACGTATTACATCTTTGCAAGTAGGTGTTCAAAAACCATAATTTTATTGCATGTAATACCAAACAAACAAACAAAAGAAACATTGTTGACATATCGTTAAAAGTTTGCGAATAAAAATGGCGGATTGGCACACCCAAAACTGGTTAATGATTATATTATTATTAAATGAAAAATGATGTATTTCTTTCTATGTTGAATTTGACCCGCTGGTCGCCTGTTGTGTATATAGTTTGTAAAATAAGCTTTTATTACCATTTTTATACAACGTTTATACAATATTTTATTGTGACGTACGGATTTCATTTTGTTTTTGTTGTCTTCGAATTATGTTGTAGCATCTGTTGAAATGCTACTAAGGAATTAGCATTTTGTTTGTATACGTATCTTAAGTGTATATTTATAATTTTAATATATTGCAATCATATGTCGCTCGCTTGCATCATTTTGTATTTCTTTTTGTAGTTGTATAAATTTTTTACAGAAACTATTTAGTGTATTATTTATTTTTTACCATTCATTCGAAAACTAAATAAGATAGGGACTTACGGATTAAAAATTCGAACTCGGCACATCTTAAATTATAAGTTAACTTACTTTTAACATTATCAATCGACATTTTCACGTCGTAATGATTACAATTTATTTCAAATTTTAGCAGCCATGTTGTCAATGTTGCCACCAGTTGAGTACTAAAATTATGAATAGTGTCGGTAATGTAGAACATAGTAGTTCGAGCATTTTGGCGCTGATGTCATACCGAATGTTATGCAGGTTGGCTAGTACATATTAACCCCAAATTTAGCTGTCATATAAATATTTTTTATTAAAAATAAACAGTTTAGACAAATTCTAAGTGTAAATAAATGGTTTTCAATTAGTTTCATGTGTTTCCAGTAAATTTCAACCCGATTTATCGCCAAATAAATGTGTTAATATTGTGACAGATTCGCCGGAGATTCGGAACTGGCTATCAGGTTAGAAAATTGCAAATAAAACTTATTTTAAACGTTTTTATTGATGATAATGAGTTTATTTATATTTTAAATTCCATAGAATTCAAATTTATAAACTGCGGGTCGCTATACTTTTGGGTAAATTTGAAAATTAATAAATTAACCCCAAATTTAACTGTCATACAAATATTTTTTATTAAAAATAAACAGTTTAGACAAATTATAAGTGTAAATAAATGGTTTTCAATTAGTTTCATGTGTTTCCATTTAATTTCAACCCGATTTATCGCTAAATAAATGTTTTAATATTGTGACAGATTCGCCGGAGATTCGGAAGTGGCTATCAGGTTAGAAAATTGTAAATAAAACTTATTTTAAACGTTTTTATTGATAGTAATGCGTTTATTTATATTTTAAATACCATCGAATTCAAATTTATTGCTATACTTTTGGGTAAATTTGAAAATAATATGAGCTATAAAATTCGTTATATTGGCGCGTTTTTTATCGAAGAGCCGTCCAACATTTTCAAATTTCATACAATTCTGAATAATTTTAAGACCATGAAAACTCATATTTTGAATTTAATGTTTATCAAAAACAAAAATTAGGACGTAACCATGATAATGACGAAAATAATTTTGGTTTGACGTTCCCAAAAAATTTCATTTATTAATTATACAAAAACTGATGTTGAATTTAATAAATCTCAATAGTACAATATGAAATCAGGTTTAGATGATATAAGCCAGCCTGTAAATGACTTAGAAACTGGTGGTAAACTTGAACAAAAAGTCAGTAATGAACGAGATTCCATTCCAAAAGACTATCAGGTCAGTTCTTTTAAATTATCATCTCCAATCATTCATAATTCATCTGTAGACCAGGTGGAACCAGAAAACTACAAACATCCTACTGAAAATATAAAAAAGGATTCCAAAAATGACAAATTGTTAACACCTTGTTTGAAAACTAGAAATAGTTTCGAAGACTTTATTCAAACAAACGTAAGATCCAACATAACTGTTTAAATCATTCATTATTTATTACTTTTTAAGGATAACAATAAAAAGAACAACCAGTATAAATCATTTTTGAAAAATAAATCACAGAATTCAGACTCAAATCTTGTAAAACCGACGGGGTTGTCGAAAATATTGACTTGGGATCCTTGGCACAAAATAGGACGAAAAAAAGGCAAAAAGGACAAAGTAAAATATTAATTAAATACAAATTTTGAATGTATGTAAATATTTTTGAGAAATCTTCAGCGGAAGAATGAAGAAACGAAAGAAAAAATGACTGTTGTAGCCGACCAACAAACAGGCGATGGACCGAAATCAGTTATTCAAGAAAAAAAGACTGAAATTTCCCAAGGACCCAGCAACTTCGAAATGGAAATAACTGAAGGTGCTTTAATACTCATGTCATTTAAATATAGTGAAATTTATTGTTTTTAAGTTGTTGAATCTGAAATAAATGAAGATAACCTCAATCCACGCCCGGCAAAAGTCAGAAAAATAGTCCGATTCCACGCTGATGTCAAAGTAGTTCATTATTTTGACGATGAAATCCTGGGCCATACTATCGAACCGTTAAAAAAAGAATTAGAACAGCAAGAAAGGAATAAAGAACTGAGAAAAGAATTCTCCCCCGAAATGGGTGTAGGATTAAAACAGAGCCTGAAAAAATGTGCGAGCGATTACATGGCAGCATGGTACAAAAAATAACAAAATTCTTTTATTGTTTACATTTTTCATTGTATTTTATATATGAATAGAACTTATTTTCCATAATACAAGTTGTTTTACTCTGTCATAATCGAAATATTGAGGAAAATCAATGGACAATTCTTCAATTTTTACTCCATTTAATTTGTTTAAACAATCTAAAAAATAATCGTAACACGGCGCATTTGTCATCAAATCTTCCACCATGAAAACAAAACGTTTTTCCAAAGCTATGAATATGTTTGCGTCAGTAGTTTTCTTCAAAAGTTTGGCTAAAGTATCCACAAAAGCTTCCGTGAGGCTGTCGTCGTAAATAACTGAAAAAAAATATGAGTCTAGAATACCTACTGCTCAAGAATTTTATTTCGATGGTTAAAAACATTAAATTAATAGACCTTTTCAATTTAACAGTTGCAGTAAGAAAATGGCGCCAACAACTGTCACTTGGTCTGAAGTCTAAAATACTTACCACTCAAGAATTTTAATTTGATGGTTGTATATACTTGCAAAACTATTAAAAACACTAAATTCCACAATTTTTTTTAGTAATTTGGGCTTTTTTCTGACAAAAACAAGGTTAATTTTCGTCAAATGGACCTTTTTAATTTAACGGCTATCGCTGCAAATAGTAACAAAATGGCGCGAACAACTGCCAGTTTGACAGATCGTCAAACGAAACGTCAATAATATTGCAGTTATTAAAATACTTGTATTCTCGGTGAAAATTTGAATCGTTAGACATTTTAACTTCAATAAAAGCTTTTGTAACTTATTTTGATAAAGTTATCTGAGATATTCTTACATTTTACGTCTAAATTTTTTTAGAAACAAACGCCATAGATCTCAATTGTTACTATGCGCAGATCCCCATTGCGCATATCTTCTTTAAATTGAAAAGGTCTATTACGATAAAATAAGTATTTACTGACCATCAGCAGCTACAATGATTTTGACATCAGGTAATTCATTTTCAATTTCCGGGGAAAATGGCCGTGTAAAGTCTAATTCTTTTGTTTCGACTGTATATTTCATATATTTTTTGTTTCTTTGAACATTGTGGCGTATTAGATCCAAAATCCCCCCTTTATTAATATCTGCAAACATTTTAAAGTTTACAAATAAGTTTAATGGATATTTTAAATTATTACCAGTGCAAATTACAGGACCATACATCGCTGCAATTATTGCTGTAAGTCCGACACCAGTTCCAAGTTCTAATATTTTTCCGTTGTTGCTAAAATCTTTATTATTGTAAATTATGTAGTCTGCTAAAAGTAGGGCCCCTCTCCAGATTTGTAGACCTACTAAATCTAAAGCTGTTTGGTTACTATGTTCTAAAAAAATACTGATTAGTTTTTAGAGAGATTTAGAGACATACCATACCGATTTCTATAAAATTCGAGGCGATATTTTTATTTGGTTTTCTTTCAACAATTAAGTCACCATCATTATCAAATTTTGGCGGATTTGGAGGTAAAGAAAAATGGAATTTTGAAACTACATCTATAAAAAAATAAATAGAAATTATAAAATATTGTTAGGGGAGTTTTTTAAAACATACTTTTATTGTTATAAGTTGGTTTACTGTCTGAAATGTATGGTTTTTCTGAATACAGTTCTGAGGTAACTGTATCCATGTCTTTTCTGTAAAATTAAGCAAAAATATGATTGATTATATTTGAAAAAAGTAAAAAATTGGCGCTACCAAATCTGTCTTTTGATTGGTTGGAATGTTTGGTTGTCTTTTACTCATGCGTTACATAAATGTTGCCTTTGTTTCATAATCGGCAACAATAATAATTTATTTATTTACATTTTTAACAATAATTTGTTACTATAGAAGCTGAAAATACACAGTTATTAACAATAAATCGATTACGCCACTCAAAGCAAAGTACATTTATATAAATCGTTAATAACTCTTGCCAAACAAGTACTTGCATTTCCTCTCGTTGCACTTATTACTTCTGATAATGATCTTTGATATAAATAGATGGTTTTGAAAATCTTCACAAGGTGACGTCAAATTTTGACAAACCAATCAGAAGAACACACGATTTCTGCCACGTTTTAAAGAGACAAAAGGAGACGGTGTAGCGCGTTCTCTCTTCATTTCGTGTCGTGGCGTTTGGTAGACGTTACGTTAGATTGTCTCGCCGGTATTTTTCATACAAAATGAGGGTATTATACGGTATTTTTTCGTTATTTGCTGTTTTGGTGGTTGTTTACGCCGATGCCGAAATAAAACTCGACGAAGGTGTTTTAGTTTTAACCAAAGACAACTTTAAGAATGCCGTTGCTGACAATGACTTTATCTTGGTGGAATTTTGTAAGTATTTACTTTTTATTCACACATAAATTTTGCTATTAACACGTAATAAATATGTCACAACCATCAAAACATAAAATACAAAACATATTGTATGTTTTACGATGTTTCTATATGATTTATATCGTACATAAGTGCTGTTATTTTAATGTTCAAACAATCTAAAGCAATTAAAAATATCTAATACTTATTTATATATAAAATAATGGACATATGGTGCATTCATCTACGTCACAATGTCAAATAAAATCTTATAAAACATGGAAAATCTTCCCACTAAGTCAATGACCTTTAACACGTCAGTTACTTTATAACCATGAATTTATTCTTAATTATTATAATCATTTCCTGTCGGTAATCACTTCGATAAGTCTCCAAATCCAAAAATATTACCTAAGTAGTGACGTGGTATTTTTTTGTTTACTATGAATTCTACTTCTAGATGCACCATGGTGCGGTCATTGCAAATCTTTAGCCCCTGAATATTCTAAAGCGGCTAAAGAAGTCGCCGCTCAAGAAATTAATGTAAAACTGGGTAAAGTTGACGCTACAGAAGAAAGTGAACTGGCTGAACAGTTCAGCATACGTGGATACCCGACTTTGAAGTTTTTCAGAAACGGAACTCCCATTGAGTACAACGGTAAGTGTTATCTTAAAGATAAAATCATGACATTTATCTTGTTTCTATGCTCTTAATTATTATTAATTTGCATGGATTAATAGATTATTTAGTCTTTGATAAATTATATTTTAGTGTTATTTGAAGATATTTCAGACAATTTAGGAGTTATTAACCTCCAAATTTTTTTAGTTTGGGTGAAAATGTGAGGATAAAAATGGTTCAGTATCACCATTTCGGCTAAAAATGAACTTTAGGGAGCTGATTTGTATATTTCCGGTATAAAAGTGGTTAAATTTCTGGTTCAAAACTTCTCAAACCAGGCTGAAAAATTGTACATTTTTGGCTAAAAATATGAGGTTATAATCGATAAATATCTCGATTTTAGTTAAAAATAAAGTGTTAATACTTGCAAATATGAACTTTAGAGGGTTGATTTGTATATTTCCGGTATAAGAGTGGTTCAATTTCTGGATAAAAACTCCTCAAAACCGGGTTCAAAAATTGTACATTTTTGGCTGAAAATATGAGGTTATAATCGGTAAATATCTCGATTTTAGTTAAAAATAAAGTGTTAATACTTGCAAAAATAAACTTTAAAGGGTTGATTTGTATATTTCCGGTATAAAAGTGGTTCAATTTATGGATAAAAACTCCTCAAAACCGGGTTCAAAAATTGTACAATTTTGGCTAAAAATGTGAGGTTACAAATCGGTTATTTCGGTTAAAGATAGTGTTAATTCTTGCAAAAACGATTTGTTTAGATATTAATATTTTAAAATTGTCAAAAAGGCTTTAGAGATTCCGGAAAATAGGGTCGAAATATTTCTAAAAACTGTTCAAACCCGGGTTCAAAAATTATACATTTTTGGCTAAAATGTGAGGTTAAAAATCCGTCAATATCTCGATCTCGGTTAAAGATAGAATGTTAATTCTTGTAAAAACGAACTCTGGAGGGTTGATTTGATATACTAATATTTTAAAAGTGTCATAAAGGCCTTAGGGATTCCGGAAAATAGGGTCGAAATATTGGGAAAAATTTCCCCAAAATCATGCATTTTATTTTGCTTACAACTCCTCAACAGTTTAAAATATCATCAAATTAACACGAAATTCGTGTTCTACGGGGTTTAGAATATAAATTGACGTATTTCCAAATCTTAAAATCGTCTGGACAAAGTTTTATTAAATATTTTTAAGATGACATTTGTAGCGATTTTTTTGCTATTCTTCCAAAACATCAAAACTTTTATTTGGTTATGAATTCGGTTGAAAGTTACAGAAAACACTTGAAATTAACTGAAAATTGTTTATTTATACTTATATTTGTCGAAAATGTTGAGTTTTTAATGAAAATATGATTGACAGAAAAATCATGTACGTCCCAAAAACATTGGGCTGGTTTGGAAAATTTAGGTTAAGCGCGTTTTTAAATTGTCCCAAAATACAAATAAGATCAACAAATATATCTTCAAATGAACGTTTCAATAGGTGGAAGGCGTTCAGATGAGATCGTAGCGTGGCTCCGTAAAAAGACCGGCGCCCCAGCGCGCGCTTTATCCACCGTAGAAGACGCCCGAGAATTAATCGAATCCAGTAACGTCGTCGTTATTGGTTTCTTCAAAGACCAAACTACCGACGAAGCTAAGGCGTTCTTAAATGTCGCTGCTACAAATGACGACCATGTATTCGGAATAACCAGCGAAGAAGCTGTCTACAATGAATACGACGCTAAATGCGGAAGCATCATTCTGTTCAAGAAATTCGACGAAGGAAAGGTTGTTTTTGAGGGCGAAACAACTTTCGATAACATCAAAAAATTCGTCAGTGCGCAAGCTCTGCCATTAATCGTCGATTTCAATCATGAAACTGCCCAGAAAATCTTCGGAGGCGAAGTCAAGAGCCATTTATTGATGTTCTTCTCAAAAGAAGCCGGACATTTTGACAAATACGTCGAACAGGCCCGAAATGTGGCCGCTCCGTTCAGGGAACAAATATTATTTGTTACAATTGATTCCGACGAAGAAGATCACGGCAGAATTTTGGAATTCTTCGGCATGAAAAAGGAAGAAATCCCTGCTTTGCGTATCATAAAATTGGAAGAAGATATGGCCAAATATAAACCGGAAACCAACGAATTAACCGCCGAATCTATCCAAAATTTCGTCCAGAAATTCTTGGACGGAGACCTAAAACAACATCTTCTAAGTCAGGATCTTCCCGAAGATTGGGACAAAAACCCCGTTAAGGTCCTTGTGGCGTCAAACTTCGACGAAGTTGTTTTCGACACTGACAAAGATGTTCTCGTGGAATTCTACGCGCCGTGGTGCGGTCATTGTAAACAGCTGGCTCCTATTTATGACCAATTGGGAGAAAAATTCTCCGGGTCGGATGATGTGGTCATCGCTAAAATGGATGCGACGATTAATGAATTGGAGCACACGAAAATTTCCAATTTCCCGACGATTAAATTGTTTGCCAAAGGCGATAACAGAGTTGTGGAATACACTGGAGAAAGGACTTTGGAAGGCATGACCAAGTTTTTGGAAAGTGGAGGAGAATATGGACAAGCCGCTCCAACAACAGAGGTGAGATTTCTGAATAATTTTCTGATAGCTAGGAATACTTTAAAACAGATTGAGGCAATTTTGAATAAATTTTAGACAGTTGAGAACAATTTAAAATAATATGAAACAGTTTTGAATAAATTTTAGAGAGTTGGAAACAATTTAAAACAGTTTGAGGCAATTTTGAATAGATTTTAGAGACTTGAGAATAATTCAAACTATTTTGAGTCAATTTGAATAAATTTTAGAGCTGAGCACAATTTCAAACAGTTTGAGGCAATTTGAATAAATTTTAGAGAGTTAGGACAATTAAAAACAGTTCGAGGCAATTTTGAATAAATTTTAGACGGAACAATACAAAATATTTTAGGGGAATTTTGAATAAATTTTAGAGCTGGGAACAATTTAAAACAGTTTGAGACAATTTTGAATAAATTGTAGAGACATGAGAACAATTTAAAATATTTTGTGGCAATTTTGAATAAATTTTAGAGTGTTGAAAACAATTTAAAACAGTTCAACGCAATTTTAACAAATTTTAGAGTCGTAAGAACAATTCAAAACATGTTGAGGCAATTTTGAATATATTTTAGAGGTGGGAACAATTTAAAACAGTTTCAGGCAATTTTAAATAAATTGTAAAGACGTGAGAAAAATTTAAAAAAATTGCGGCAATTTTGAATAAATTTTAGAGAGTTGGAAACAATTTGAAACAGTTCAACGCAATTTTGAATAAATTGTGGAGTCGTAAGAACAATTCAAAATATGTAGAGGCAATTTTGAATAAGTTTTAGAGCTGGGTACTATTTAAAACAGTTTCAAGCAATTTCGAATAAATTGTAGAGACGTGAGAACAATTTAAAATATTTTGCGGCAATTTTGAGTAAATTTTAGAGAGTTGGAAACGATTTAAAACAGTTCAACGCAATTTTGAATAAATTGTGGAGTCGTAAGAACAATTCAAAATATGTAGAGGCAATTTTGAATAAATTTTAGAGCTGGGAACAATTTAAAACAGTTTGAGGCAATTTTTAATAAATTGTAGAGACGTGAGAACAATTCAAAATATATTGAGGCAATTTCTGATAAATTTTAGAGATTTGGAAACAATTTAAAACAGTTCAACGCAATTTTGAGTAAATTGTAGTGTCGTAAGAACAATTCTAAATATTTTGAGGCAATTTTGAATAAATTTTAAAGCTGAGAACAATTTAAAACAGTTTGAGGCAGTTATGAATAAATTTTATAGAGTTAGGAACAGTTTAAAATAATTTGAGACAATTTTGAATAAATGTCTGATGTGTTTCCCCCCAAAAATGTGGATTTAGGGTGTAAATATCTCGTTTAATTTCAGGAGGAGAGCGAACAAGACGAGAAGGTGAAAGACGAGTTGTAAATCCAAACTTAGTTAAATAAAAAAAATTCCAATTGCAACATTCAAGGCCGCCCGCATTGCAAGTCATCACAATTCGTACCCGGGCGGTTTTCAGCTAAATTTTGATTACTATGTAAGCGAAAAATAAAATATATTATTTTGGTAGCATGTCGTCATTCCTTCGTGCATTTGTGACTTCCGAATTTTTGATATACGCGCGGTTTTCGTTCTTCGCAACGAAGAATTTACGTTTTCGTTCCAATTGTTGTATTTCATTCACATCTGTATAGTTTAATTCTGGAATCCCCAAGGTTGTGCATGTTTGTGTGAATGGTGATTTTAATCTAAAAATACAATTGTCTGTTGTATTTTAATATTAAAATATATTTTAATATTTTTTTTGTATGGTCATTATTCGATAGACCGAACGAATAAAGAAATTAAACATTAGTTTTATACATTTTTATTATCCTAACCTCCCATTCCTTAAAATAATTTTTATAAATATATTTGAATTTCTGGAACTATGTTTTCATAAATATTCCTACGCCGCTGTCTAAACCAATCCTAGACATCGTCAACAATTCAATTGTTTCAACAAGTTTTTTCACCGACGCCATTGTTGTTGAAGATTGTTACTGTCATTGTAGTGAATATTTGTGAAAAATAAGTATGTAAAATCAGTTAAAGTGAGAAAAAACTATAAATAAATCGATTTGTGAAGCGTGACTATCATTTTAAGATATAAATTGTGGTTGGAGATAAAAGTGTATTGTTTATATTTGTGCATAAATTTTGTAAGTAATTTTTGGTTATATACTAACTTTTTATCGCTTTAGTCACGTACAAATCTACACGAAAGAATTTAATTATTGGCTTTGTATTGTTTTTAATAGTTTTTTTATATATATTTACGACTTTTAACAATAATCATACAAAATGCACGATTTAGCGGGTTAAGATAACAATTTTTATTTAGTGTTTTTGAGATATAAAACTATATTTTCATGATTAATATTACCAAAATATAAATATCTGACACTCTTTTCATGTTTTTAGGTGTGGCTCTTGAAATTACAACCCCAAAACAAGGTGTAGTAAGTAAAAATTGTGGTTAGATTTTAGTCTATAAGAATTTCGCGCCGCGGTTCCCTTGTTAAGACCCTATTAAATTATAAGTAAACAAATTATTAAAATATGATTATAATTCTTTCCATGTGAGCCTGTTACAGATGCAAACTCATTTTGGGCGCGACAGTTCTGCAATTTTCTAGTGCTGGACAAACGGAATATTCCAAGGAATATTAGGTATTGTGTGTCTGTCTGTGTGAATGTGTGGGACGCCAAATGAATGTTGAGAATATGTATCGCGGTTTCCCTCTGATAGGCCCTAGTAGTTTATAAGATGAAAAACAATTAAAAATTCATTTCTAATTCTTTCTATGTGAGTCTGTTACAGATACAAACTCATTTTGGATGCGGTAATTGTGCGAGAAATAGCCGGACAATTCTACATTTCTAGTGCTGGACAAACGGAAGAACATTCCAGAAAATGTTAAGTATTGTGTGACTGTTTGTATGTGTGGGACGCCCTAATGAATGGTAGAATGTGTCGCGGTTCCCCTTTGATAGGCCCTAGTAGTTTTTAAATTAATAAATAGTCCAAATTTTGTTCTAATTCCTATTGTATAAGTCTGTTACAGGTACAAAATCATTCGCCGCTTCTTCCACAGCACAAAGACATTCAAGTAAAACTTGTAAATTCAATCCGGCAATACGATATTAATTTATGAAATATTTCCAGTCGTGGTCTTCGGATGATCCTGGAGATGCAACAGCTGCTTCTTCGAGACCAGCTACAGATATATTTAGTTCATAAGATGTATTGTAATTTATTTATACTTATCTTTAAGATGTATTGTAACTTAATGTTGTAAAAGAAAAAATCCTAGTGTTTTAGCCGTGCCAAAGCCGTTGCCCAACAAGGAGGTAATATGGTAAATGGTTATGGTAATGTTGGTAAGAAAAATGAAGTACTTTTGCCCATATTCTTCGTTTTTTTGACATATAAAAAATCATTAAACTTTTTAAAATTGATTTCCACTTTAAATTTTCGGTGTAAACCTTTCAAATCGTCAAAAAAGCGAAGAAAAAATTTGGAAATTTTTTACCCTAAGGTGGGGCCACGCAAATTTTTTTTTGGTCTTTGCATTCAAATGCGATTTACTCGCTTCCTATTTATATTTTCAGAGCAAACGATACACCATTGAACTCGTTGAAGTCTCCTCTACAATTTAAGTATAAATTTATTGCATAAATTTTATTTTTAACGAACTGATTTTGAGCTTTATATCAGGTTACAATTGTCAATTGTCAGACGTTTTGCATACTATGAAAGACGCTGCAAACGTTTAATTTAAAGCAAATGTAAGTTTTATACCTGTCATAATAATGTCATAATAATGTCAATATGTCATAATAATGTCGTTTGTCTTATTGTTTATATTATGTTATTGTTTATTCTACGTCATGTAATATGTGTTCCTGATAAGTGTAATTTTTGTTGAATAAAGCCAAGTTCTAGTTTGGTAGTGTTTTATTATTACAATACCCGTTAACAACATTTAATAATATAATTTAATAAATATAATTTAAAAACTTTTGCCCAATAGTTACATGTTAGTATTATTTTGTACTCACTAAATATACTTTGGTATTATGTATTTGTAACCATTTTAAGGTTTCCAAATGTTAAAATACCCTAGAGTGTTTTACGAGTTGGTATTACATTCAAAACAAATCATACAATTAATAATAATCACATATTTTCCAATTAACAATCAATGAAATACTTTAAACTAATTCAAATTATCCTCTGAAAAATTGCACATCGCAACCAGCCAATCACAGCGCTCGTTACATATTGACATTTCATTATTAATTCAATTGTTGTGCAGTGGACATGTTGTGATTTTCGGTGCAAATAAATTAGTAATTACGTGGTAAATACAATAAGTACAATAATAATTTATGTGTTCATCGATTTATTATTAAACAGTGGTCATTTTCATATATAATTTGTGTCCCGAGATAAAATATTTATGCAAATATGTTGTTAAAAAAGTTGATGAAATTGTATGTGTAAACAATATGGCGGAAACTTCTGTAAGTAATTAAGTTTTAATTATTGTTTTTGCGATTTAATAATAATATATACAGTTTGAAACATAAAAATAATAACGTTTTAAACTGTTTTCTAATACTTTTTATATATTTCAAGTGTCTAACATTAATTCAAAATACTTTTTTTTATATTTATTACATGTGTATAATAAGTATGTTTGTGAGTATATGTGGGACGCCAATGAATGATTGAATGTATCGCGGTTTCCCTTTGATAGGCCCTATTTGTTTTGTAAATTAATAAATAGTCTTTAATTGATTGTATTTTTGTTTGTTTGAGTGTGTTACAGATATGAAATTTCTTGTCGTTTGCTATAGAACAAATAATCGAAGATACAGGAAGATAGAAGTCAACCGAGTGTCTTGAAGAATATTCCAAGAAATATTAGGTATTGTGTGTCTGTCTGTGTGTATGTGTGGGACGCCAAATGAATGTTGAGGATGATATGTATCGCTGTTTCCCTTTGATAGGCCCCAGTAGTTTTTAAGTTACTAAATAGTCTAGATTTTATTCTAATATCGTTTATATAAGTCTGTTACAGATACAAAACCATTCGTTGCTTCTTGAAGAACAGAGAGACATTGAAATCATCTTCAAATAAATCTGGTAAATTCAATTAGGCGGTAAGACTTTAATTTGTAAAATATTTCGAGTCGCGGTCCCCTTTGTTAGGTCCCTATTAGTTCATAAGTTTATAAATAATTAAAATTTAATTCTAATTCTTTCTGTGTGAGTCTGTTACAGGTACAAACCCATTTTGGATGCGGCAGTTCTGAGAGAAATAGCCGGACAATTCCACATTTTCAGTGTTGGACAAACGGAAGAATATTCCAGAAAATATTAGGTATTGTGTGACTGTTTGTGTGTGTGGGACGCCCTAATGAATGGTAGAATGTATCGCGGTTTCCCTTTGATAGGCCCTAGTAGTTTTTAAGTTAATAAATAGTCCAAATTTTGTTCTAATTCCTATTGTATAAGTCTGTTACAGATACAAAATCATTTGCGGTTTCCTCCAGAACAAAAAGACAGAAATTCAGGTAAAACTTGTACAATCAATCTGGTAATAGGATATTAATTAATGAAATATTTCCAGTCGTAGTCTTCGGATGATCCTGGAGATGCAACAGCCGCTTCTTCGAAACCAGCTACAGCTATATTTAGTTCATAAGATATATTGTAATTTATTTATACTTAGCTTTAAGATGTATTGTAACTTATTGTCGTAAAAGAAAAAATCCTAGTGTTTTAGCTGTGCCAAAGCCGTTGCCCAACAAGGAGGTAATATGGTAAATGGTTATGGTAATGTTGGTAAGAAAAATGAAGTACTTTTGCCCATATTCTTCGTTTTTTTGATGTAAAAAAATTGAATAAACTTTTCTAAATTGATTTCTACTTCAAATTTTCGGTTTAAACATTTCAAATCGTCAAAAAAGCGAAGAAAAAATTTGGAAATTTTTGCCCTTAAGGAGGGGTCACGCAAATTTTTTTTTTGGTCTTTGCATTCAAATGCGATTTACTCGCTTCCTATTTATATTTTCATGGCAAACGATACACCATTAGACTCGTTGAAGTCTCCTCTACAATTTAAGTATAAATTTATTGCATAAATTTTATTTTTAACGAACTGATTTTGAGCTGAAAATTGCGTTAACACCAGAGGTTAGGTTTACGAAATGTCTGCCATTAATGCGTATTGTACAATTTATATTTAATTTTAAGGTTTGTACAGTATTTTAGCAATAACTTCTTCATTTAATATTAATTATAATAATTAGAAATTGGTTGTAAGTGTTTTAAAAATTTTCCGCGTCCCAAATTAGTTCAACAACTTTGAGGGCGCTTAATGTCCAGTAAAGTTTGTTATACCGGTGATAAAATTGTGTTTATATTTCCAGTAATAACTAATCAATATCTTTAAAATATAGTGCTTTAAGTATTATTAACAATATTCTACAAAATGGCCAGTATTCCAGATATTTTGAGCAGAGATTCTATGAAATTTTCAATCAGGTATTTCCTAGGTTATGTTTACAAAAACCGTTGCATATTTTACTTTAAATTTTAGTTGTTTCGATATCCCAGACGGTTTATTAGATAAAGCAATAGCCAAAGCTTATTTTCAGAGATTTGGTAAACTTTTACGTGTAAGATTAAGAACCAAACAAAAGTCTTGTACCGCCGAATATTACGATGAAGAAAGTGCTGTTAGGGCTCTTACAGAGGGGGGAGATTACGATGGAAATTCTTTTCGAGTTGCTTGGACTAAACAAAAAAGTCAAGAAAAGAAAAAATCTCGTAAAAAGCTACAAGAATGGCCCGTTGATTCCGAAATCCAAGCAGAATTGGAAGCCATGCGCGGTACTTTCGCCCCAAGAATATTTATGGACACTTCTGAACCTCCCAAACCCAAAAAGGTAACCCCAAAAAAACCCAAAACCCCGTCTAGGGCGTGGAAAGAAAAACCCAAACAACCCAAAACAACAAAATCAGACATTACCAGGTAACTAAATTATATATTAATGTGACTTTTATACAAAATATTTTATTTAGCATGTCTTCTGAACAAGACAACGATTTATTAAACATTATCATGACTTCTGCGTCGACTTCAGAGGAAAAATTCCGCGTTTTAGACGCCCGAGACAAACTAATTCGATCGAGAACTGTTTTAAAAAACGAATTAAACATAAAAACTGTTGGAACATGCCCCGATATGTGTCCAGAAAAAGAGAGAATTATGCGGGAAGTCCAACATCAAGTGGCGAGTTATGAACAATTATCAGCTAGCAAAGGTAGTATGAACCATTCTTTAGCCGTTAAACAATATTCCCGGAGCAGTGCCGACCAAGAAGCGCCTTTAACCCACGAATTACGCCCGGTCAAAGTTCTACTTTTAACAATGGGTTATCTTCTTCACAAAATCATGGATTTGGTTGATTCCCCCGACGTGAATTTAGCCGAATGGTATCATTTTCTTTGGGACAGAACCCGAGGAATACGAAAAGACGTCACCCAACAAGAACTGTGCTGTGTTGAAAGTGTCAGTTTAGTTGAACAATGTGCAAGATTTCATGTGTTTTGCGCCGCTAGATTAGTCGGAGAAGATGTTAGTGTTTTTGACGACAAAATCAACACTGAAAACCTGACGAAATGTTTGCAAACTTTAAAATATATGTACCATGATTTGCGATTGGATGGTGTTCAATGCCCAAACGAATCAGAATTTAGAGGTTATGTTATTTTATTGAACTTAAACGACGGAAATTTTTTGTGGGAAGTTCAACAACTTGACGAGAAAATTCAACGGAGTAAAGAAATAAAATTTGCGATTGAAGTTTATTCTGCTTTGGATAAAAACAATTATGTTCGGTTTTTCAAATTAGTTAAAAGCACAACACATTTAAATGCGTGTATATTACTTCGATATTTCAATCAAGTTCGATACAGAGCTTTATTAACCATTTTAAAATCATATTCCCCTAGACAACCAAATATGCAGTTCCCTATCAACGAATTATATCGCATATTAGCCTTTGAAGACATGGAAACTACTATAGAATTCCTAGAATATTATAACCTCAATTTAAATCCCGAAAAAAGTCATGTAATCCTCGACAGGAAAATGTTTCGTCAACCAAACATGCCTTTTGTTCAAGAACGGGCCATAAACATAGTTGAATCTAAACGCTCATGCTCCGTTGGGGAAGTGGTGTGCGGTGCCCCTTTACCCCCCAAAGATTACGAAAAACACGTCCCCCATTGCAGTTTTGACAACGGATATCTAAAAGTTTCCGAATTACCGAAAGATCTGCAAAATAAATACCAAGAATTTTTGGGCGTCGCTAGTTTTGAACAAGACAACTTTGACGAGAAATTTGACGAAAAATATGACGAAAAATATGATGAAAAATATGACAAAGAAGAAAAGCAAGTGGAAAAGGAAATGCCTGCTTTTAGTTTTGAAGAAAAATATTCGGAAAATTCGCAGCCGGAAATTGATAAACCAGACGGCAATGTTATACCATTTACGATATTTCCGCCTAAAATTGAAGAAAATCGGTCTTCCAGTCCATTATTATTCCAAAAAACAGATTTTTGGTCGAAACCTATTCAACAAACATTTAATTTTGCACCGACAACTTCCCAAAACATTTTTGGTTCAAGCATTTCGGAACCAAAACCAATTGTAACAAACCAAACTCCAAAACCAATTGTAACAATTCCTACGTTTACATTTACACCGCCTATTACATTTACACCTTTAATAACCAAAGAACCTCCTAAAATAATTTCCGAACCCCCAAAAGTATTTCCCGCGCCTTCCGAACCCATTAAAACAGTCAAAACCATTATTAAATCATTTGAAAATGAAGAAAAACTTCGTCTGGAACGAGAAATGAAAGAAAGAATGGTTAAAAAATTAAAAGAAAAACAAGAATTAGAAGAAAAAATAAAACGAGAAACAAAGTTAAAAGAACAAGAAAAACGCAAAAAAGAATTACAAATAAAAGAACAACAATTAAAAACAGACGTCCATTATATTCTTCAAAGTGTTTTGAACAGAGTCGAAGAAGAATTAGTCAAAAAACGTCTCTCAGAAATATCTGAAAATATCAAAAACCGCCGCGCGATCCGATTCTTCAAACGATGGAAACACATCACGCGCATATCTCGTAAAAAGCGCAAAAACTTCTTCGATAACCCTGTTTGGGTTTCTTCAAAATCTGCCGCGTCAGAAGCTGAAGATTTGTACACCCCTAGTCAAAATTACGCACTTAGGGATATTAAGCGGTATAAGCGTGGTACGCCTGATAACCTCGAAATATTCGAAAGAAAACCGGCTGAAGCTATCGACATATACGGCTTAGTTTATCGAATTTTGTTCGAAAAATTGTGTGTTTGTGATGGTTCACTAAATCAGAGTTTATTTTGGAAGGTTTGTGTTAGTTTTGGAGAAGATTTTCGTTTGAATAAAGTGTTGTCAGAGTGTTTTAGTTGGGGGAAAACGCGGGAAAATATCGGGAGAAAATGTGCGGTTAATGGCGGTTCTTTGTGTTTTTGTATTAAAAAATTGGTGGAAAGTGATTATAATTCGTTTATTAATGGTCTTTTATTAATAATTGACGATAAAATACAAAATTTACGCAATATTTTTCACAAAATTAAGTGTTCAATACCAGTTGTTATTTTGGTTAAACAGTCTGCACAACATTTAAGTCAAAACGTAATAATTGATAAATTAAACTTAAATTTGTTGCTTAAAAACAATAATATAACATCTTTCAACATTATTTATTATAATGACAACAATATAAATACAATTTTACAGTCTAGTTTGAAGTATTTAGCCCATAATGTCCCTCCAAAATCAAATTTAGAAATGGACGCTTTACCAATTTTTTTACGGCACTTTATCGGTGAAGAATTTTGGTTTCGTATTTACAACAGCTGTAAAATCAACAAAAGGCTTGAAATATTGTTACAAAATCCTCAAGTTGCCATTGAGTTACATAATGAATCTCTAAAAAAGTGTTCAGAATTAATATTTAGTGATGAACTGCTCCACGAACCAAATTTTGCGTCAGAGTTCAAACAATTTGTAAAACAACAACAAATATTATTGCCGTGTACTTTTGAGCATTTTCCCGATTATTGGAACAGTAAAAACTATTTAAATAAAGTGAAAAGAGTTGTACATTGTTTGTATTATCCTAAATTCGAAACAAAATGGCCGCCGAAAGATCAATATGAGTTACAAAACACTTTAGAACATTATTGTAGCAAAATATTTAAAGATCCAACATGTATCGTATTAAAATTATTAAGTTTACTCTTAGATAAAATAAATTTAACCTCAGATTTTCAAACGCAAATGTCTCAAGTATTATTTTCTGACGTTATTCAACACATAACCTTAGAAAAGTTATCAACCATCCAATTTTTTGACAAAACCCACGCCGTATACACAGTCGTTTACAAAAATGAATCATTAAAATATCTTCGCGAATTTCCGTGGTGGTACACTTCTCAAATTATCAAAAATCGCATCAGATTTGTTGAAATTGAAGAAGATATTCAACCACAAACAGTCGAAGTTATTGAAGAATCCGAAGATGAATTAGATCTTGATAAAATCTACGCTGAATTAGAAGAAAATGAAGAAAAGACAAAATTAAAACAAGATTTCAAGAATTTGACGTATTTATTGCAAGATCTTGAAGAAAGCATGGAAATACAGCAGAAAATAATGAATAAATTTCAAGAAAAAGTAACGCAGAATTTTTGTAAATAATTCATGTAATAAACTGTTGTTTTATTTAAATTAAGTTTGTTTTAATACCAGTAACGCCATCCGTGCTAAAACGGTGAAGTTTCGTAAATATAGTTCAATCCAACGTATTATTAACAAGTTGTTTATGGAGAATTAACATTGTGATCATGTTTTATTTCGTATTAACTATATATGTATTGATAAAAGTTCAGCGTTTTACCACGGATGGCGTATGTGAACGTCAGAAATGTGTGCAAGTTTTCGGTGGAAATTGATTGTTTTAAACAGTTTTAAAGACGAAAAAAGGTGTAATAATTATGAAAAAAGGTGTAATAGTTACGAAAAAAGGTGTAATAGTTATTTTTAAAATGTGTTTTATCAGTTTTTGCAAGAATTTATACATAAATTTTAATGTAAGTACGCTTAAATATCTTTTTATTTCTACATAAATGGGCCCGTCCAAGTCATCGACTTTTTAGAAATTACATATCGCATATGAATTTTGAATATAAATAAATGAAAACGAAATAAAAATCGCTATATATTTTGTATTTTTATACCTATAATAATGTAATTAAAGTTTTTAGCGTAAAACGATCGCCGTGTTGTGACGTCAGCGTCATTACAGTCGTCCAGTTACCTTGTGAAAATGTCACTGTACAGTGGACCATGCATATTTTGCTCATAAATTCGCGATTGGCTTTACACATACTCTAACACGCACATATTTAATATATCCGAGTAATTTTTTATTAAGATCAAAAGAAAATTTACTTATTAAATAAATAAAATTATAATTTATGTTTTAATTATTGTAATCTTAATACTTGTCATTGTTGTAATCATTTAGTAAATAGAAATGTAAATGTTGGATTACTTTTTATTATGAACTATGCTTTGATTATTGTAATCAATACTGTCATTGTTGTATTAATTATAAATAGAAAATAGTTTAAATACTATTTTAATTAAAATAATGACACTTGGTGAGTATAACCTGCAATATTAAATTAAAGTAAGTCTTAAAGTCACATTAATTAAAGCGAATGATTAATCTGATTATGAAAACGAGCAAAAATTATTATTTTTACTTACCTATATTACCATTATTAATAGTAACGTATGTCGGTTCTCTCTACTTATGACGGAGTGACACTAACGTCACAACTTTCGCGCTAAAACTTTAATAATTATTTTTGGCGTTATTAAGCATAATTTCAAGAAAACAAAAAATACGGAATTTCTATTTTTAAATTCTTCATAACATATAAAAAAGTTGGACGGGCCCATTGTTGAGCTTTCAGGAATAATATATTAGTTTTAAAACTCAAACTATTTTCTAACTAAAATTATTTATTGTCTATACAAAAAAATATACAATGCTTATAATAAATAATATAAAAATTGATTCAGGTGATTAATTCAATCATTTATCTGCATATAATTTGACTTTATTCAACAATTATCGCTGGACATGTAATGAATCTATCCAATAACTAAAATTTATCTATTTATTTATCATTTAAATACTATGTTGAATCTTGCATTGTCTCAATGCCTCATTGAATCCTTCGCATAAAGTCAAATCTGACTGTCCCTGCGCGCATTGCAAAAATTGTTTAATCTCCCACGCGCACGGGCCCTGCGGTTCGTTGGCCCCCCCGGTAATTGGGGCGGCGGCCTGTGGTTGTGCTTGAGGGGCCGGGGCTTCGCTAGAACCCCCCGAGAATAGTCCAGTTACAGCGTGGCCGACAGTATGGCCGATTGCGCTACCAACGGCGACTCCGCCCGCAGTGGCGGCCATTTGTTGGAACATTGATGGTTGTTGGGGGGCGGCGGCTGAGATTGGGGCCGGGGGAGGCGCTGGGGGTGCATGGGCGGGCACATTGGATGTGGTCCTATAAATAAATACAAAATATTTACAATTTTTGAAACAGAAATATACAAGTACTGATTTTTTAACAAATATAAGAGTCTTAAAATGGTTATTAATATCACTAGGCCAGAAACTGAACATTTGCCAGACCGAGTTTATTTTGACGAGATCTCGCAAAACAGTTTCTGGGCGTGTGATACACAAGATTTTTTGTACCGACTTCTCCATAAATTCGTCGTATATTTCTCTACACTTTATTCTATGGTGGAAAGTAAAAGTCTAGATCAATAAATTCTTCGTATATTTCTCTACACTTTATTCTATGGTGGAAAGTAAAAGTCTAGATCAATAAATTCTTCGTATATTTCTCTACACTTTATTCTGTGGTGGAAAGTAAAAGTCTAGATCAATAAATTCTTCGTATATTTCTCTACACTTTATTCTGTGGTGGAAAGTAAAAGTCTAGATCAATAAATTCTTCGTATATTTCTCTACACTTTATTCTATGGTGGAAAGTAAAAGTCTAGATCAATAAATTCTTCGTATATTTCTCTACACTTTATTCTGTGGTGGAAAGTAAAAGTCTAGATCAATAAATTCTTCGTATATTTCTCTACACTTTATTCTGTGGTGGAAAGTAAAAGTCTAGATCAATAAATTCTTCGTATATTTCTCTACATTTTATTCTGTGGTGGAAAGTAAAAGTCTAGATCAATAAATTCTTCGTATATTTCTCTACACTTTATTCTATGGTGGAAAGTAAAAGTCTAGATCAATAAATTCTTCGTATATTTCTCTACACTTTATTCTATGGTGGAAAGTAAAAGTCTAGATCAATAAATTCTTCGTATATTTCTCTACACTTTATTCTATGGTGGAAAGTAAAAGTCTAGATCAATAAATTTTTCGTATATTTCTCTACACTTTATTCTATGGTGGAAAGTAAAAGTCTAGATCAATAAATTCTTCGTATATTTCTCTACACTTTATTCTATGTTACATAACCTAAAAGATGAACATATATTTTTATCGGTTTTGCATTGCAAGTTTAATTATAATTACTTACATTTGAGCTTAAAATGCGTAATTATTTTATATCTATTGAAAATATAACATACAAACATTAGTTATATTTATATACTTTCGCATATTTCTAATGACAGATGGCGGAAACTCAAACTAGTCCTAAAGTTGGAACTTATAATTAATCTATACGAGATGTCAGTAATGACAGCATATTATTATTTTTATGACAAAATTTAGTTATTTAAGTTACAACAATTAAAGATTTAGCCCTAAAATTTGTAAACAATTTGCTAATTCTTGTGTTGAAAATAATCTTAAATTGACATATCACCAGAACAGTAATGCCAACTCCTTTTGCCGGCCTGGGTCAACAACAGCGCATTTCTGGACGATTTTGAGTTCTGTAATACTAGTCAAAATGGACGGAGATACGAAAATAATTTTTTGCGTCTATAAGGACCTTACAGTATTCGTAAGAGACTGCATACGTCTATAACAATGCTATTATGATTAGAGCAATTAAAAGAAAGAGTTCGTTCATAGATCTTTCGAGTGTAATAGATTACTTAGCACAATTTATTTTTTTAAGGTTGGTGTCTATGAATGTCAATAAATATCAAATCTCGCTAATAAACGATCATGAACGATTAATAAGAATTTTATTTTTATAGAATTTTTAATATAAAATTAAAAATAAAAAGAGAAGAAATATAGTAATAAAGTTTTAAAGATTTCGAAAATATTGTAGATAGTTGGTGTTATTATCACAGTATCACCAACTGACACCAAATTCCCTAAATTTAGAAACTACAATTTATTATTTAAAAATGCCATAAAAGGCACAAAATGGAATAAAGAACTCATTTCAGAATACTTTGCGTCGTGACCCAAACTTCCTTACAAAATAAAATATCAATTATGACATTCGTTCTTCAATATACTGCAAAAAAACTGGTCTATTAAACTGAGCTGATTTAGGGAAATTTATACATGTAATTGGTAACATTGGATTTATTCTGATTTATGCACAAATAAATGACATCTAGTACCAACCTTATAAAACAAAAAACTGTATCGAAATGAAAAGGAAATCCTTGAAGGAATTGAAGGCTCTTTCGATACACAATTGGTTTTCGTAATGACTTCATTATGAACGCAAAATATAAGACATTTTTAGTGATGCATTTCCAGACATTTCCACAGATTTTACATTACTCCCAAGGTAAGTATCAACCATATATGTCTCATATTATATACAAAACATTTATATACAAAACCCCACATGTACAAGTCTCAAATTATCACAAAACGTCTAACAATTCATAGCAAATAAAGCATGGTGAGTGATTATGATTAAATAGTTTTCCTTCATATATTTTTTGTATTTTTACCTGCGTGGGGCAGGCGGTGGGCTTGCAGACCTTCCTCGTCGGGGCATTTTGTTAAATTTTACACTAAATTCACAAATCCACTGATAGTATTACGTAAACGTTTATTGTCACGTTTTTCTAGAATGTCGTTCGATGTACGAATGACGTAGCTTGTTTACAGGCAAGCTTATATAGACTTGGTATAAATAGGGGTGTACAAAATGGCGGTGCGATGAAATAAAATCAATATTAAAGCGTTTAAGTGTTTTATTAAATGATTATATTTGGAATTGACGCATTTAATCGACTAATATGTAAAGGTATATTGACATAAATTAATATAAATGTGTTTAAATATATGTATTAATTTAATTTGAATGTTTTGGCAGCCCTGCGCAATCATATGATTAGACAAAGACAGAATTTTGGCAGGTTGTCTGAGTTTGAAGACGCAGTAAATGATTTTAAAGGTTCAAAGATCATATGGGGGTTTTCTAGAAAAAATATTTATAACTTTTATGCACAAATAATTCCTCTGGATATCCTCAACATTTGTCCAGAATATTAAGCGACCCATTGGGCCTTAAATGGTTAAAAATTTGACCCGAAAAACTATATACATAAATTAAAAATATAAAAATGTTATATTTACCCATGTTGTCTCTTTTGCGTCCCAAAACTGGGTGCGGGTATATTTCTTTTCGTATTAGTATTAGTTCTTCTGGGCATTGTATTCTTTTGCACAAAAAATATTTTTGAAATTTAATTTTGACAGTTTGTTTCGAAATTTGTTCCAAAGCCTTTATGATAATTTATTTCTTTTAAAACACAAAACAAAGAAATTACATTTATTTGAAATACACAAAATTATACCAAAAATGGTTAATTTTGAGTATGTATATACTATTTATACCCTTTTTAAGGTGTGGCATGTATTTCATAATATTTCTCAATGATTCTTGTTGTCATTAATATATTAAAATAGATTTTGATTTGGTTCCAATTTTAAGAGCGCCAAATTTTGTTTTCACTTGAAAATTACGTATTCGAAACAATTTACTTTTAAAATTAACGTAAAAGGGTGACGTATTTACTATTTTAATAACTAAATAATTTTTAAATCGAAAATTTGTACGTATTAGGCAATATATTTGACATTGGTGTGTAGCGGGTTGCGGAAAAATTGGCGAATTATAAGTTGAAATATGTTAATTTTTTGCGTATATTCAGGCGTAAATATTACGAAAATCTATTAAAATAATATAATTTGTCTACTTTGTTCTAAATTCTTACTATTCGGGAATACATTTTCGAGTAAATGAATACAGAAAATTATAAATTAAAAATATAAAATAGGTGATATACCCATGTTGTCTTTTCTGCGTCCCAAAACTGGGTGCGGGTATATTTCTTCTCGTATTAGTATTAGTTCGTCTGGACATTGTATTATTTTGCACAAAAAATATTTTTGAAATTTAATTTTGACAGTTTATTTCGAAATTTGTTCCAAAGCCTTTATGATAATTTATTTCTTTTAAAACACAAAACAAAGAAATTACATTTATTTACAATACACAAAATTATACCAAAAATGGTTAATTTTGAGTATGTATATACCATTTATATCCTTTTTAAGGTGTGGCAATGTATTTCATAATATTTCTCAAATGATTCTTGTCGTCATTAATATATTAAAATAGATTTTGATTTGGTTCCAATTTTAAGAGCGCCAAATTTTGTTTTCACTTGAAATGACGTATTATTCGAAACAATTTGCTTTTAGAATTAACGTAAAAGGATGACGTATTTACTATTTTAATAATTAAATAACTTTTAAATCGAAAATTTGTACGTGTTCGGCAATATATTTGACATCGGTGTATAGCGGGTTGCGGAAAAATTGGCGAATTATAAGTTGAAAATATGTTAATTTTTTGCGTATATTCAGGCGTAAATATTACGAAAATCTATTAAAATAATATAATTTGTCTACTTTGTTCTAAATTCTTACTATTCGGGAATACATTTTCAAGTAACTGAATACAGAAATTTATAAATTAAAAATATAGAAAAGGTGATTTACCCATGTTGTCTTTTCTGCGTACCAAAACTGGGTGCGGGTATATTTGTTCTCGTATTAGTATTAGTTCGTCTGGGCATTGTATTATTTTGCACAAAAAATATTTTTGAAATTTAATTTTGACAGTTTATTTCGAGATTTGTTCCAAAGCCTTTATGATAATTTATTTCTTTTAAAACACAAAACAAAAAAATTACATTTATTTGAAATACACAAAATTATACCAAAAATGGTTAATTTTGAGTATGTATATACTATTTATACCTTTTTTAAGGTGTGGCAATGTATTTCATAATATGTCTCAATGGTTATTGTCGTCATTAATAAATTAAAATAGATTTTGATTTGGTTCCAATTTTAAGAGCGCCAAATTTTGTTTTCACTTGAAAATGACGTATTATTCGAAACAATTTGCTTTTAAAATTAACGTAAAAGGATGACGTATTTACTATTTTAATAATTAAATAACTTTTTAATCGAAAATTTGTACGTGTTAGGCAATATATTTGAAATTGGTGTGTAGCGGGTTGCGGAAAAATAGGCGAAATTGAAGTTGAAAATATGTTAATTTTTTGCATATATTCAGGTGCAAATATTACGAAAATCTATTATAATAATATAATTTGTCTAGTTTACTCCAAATTTTTACTACTAGGGCATACGTTTTCAAGTAAATAAATACAGAAAATTATAAAATAACGAAAGTAAATCAATTAATATTTGTTTTATGGATCCACGCTAAATATATTGATTTTAAACCACGTATGTTTGTATAGAAATGAAAGATATGTTGAATGACATACATTAGGATGCCAGTGGCAATCAAAACTTGGACTTTTGTATAATGTAGTTTCATATGAATTATTTTAAACATATTTATAAGTGTTGAAACATATTTATTTATGTGAAACTGCAAAATATTTGAGTTGTTTTGTCAACTTGTTTTTGTTTACAACTCCAAAATCTTATATGCATTAATACCTGTTAAAAAAACAAATATTTATCATCTTTTCTCTCATTTTTTAAGTTATTTATAATTCTTTACGAACGTTCGAAGATAATCGTACGTTGACTTAATTTTTTGTGCTCAAATGTAAATAAACACACACCTTCAAGATATATGTGTTCTATTTTAAAATATGGTGTAACTATTCTAAAATAGACGACCAGCCACGTTTTATAACATGCTAAGAATAACAAAAATATTAAAGAAAATAGGTTTATATGTACTTAAAACAAAAAGGTTAAAAAATAAATAAGAAAATAGTTTTTTTTATAGATTTATATCTTGTCTAGTAGATAGTGCGTAGTTATATAAAAATTAATTTATGAAAAATACATAAATAAATACATTCAAGAGAGGTGAACTAAAAGTCATAGAAAAACAAGCGATAATGACCGATAAACCATATGTTTTTATCAAAAGACATCTATATGACTTTGCAAGTTCATTTTTTTTTAAACTGTTTATATTTGTTTAAAAAATATATTTATTTGTTAAAAAACTTGGTAATTTTTCTAAAAGTCAAACAATATGACTATTTAAATAGGGGATTCCACCATTTTTTTACCTCTCGCTAAGAGAGGTATTGTATTCATGCTAAAAATCGCATATCCAGATTTTAATGAATAAGCACGTTTTAAGGTCCCTAGAATCCGATTATAACATTTTTACGATGATGTCCGTATATGTGTGTGTGTGTGGATGTTGGATCACTATATCTCAAATACTATAGGACTTAAGTCATTTTTAACTACGGATTCCTCAATCTAACAATAATGGGAAGAGTCGAGTCAGTTTTGGTAACAATTGGACAACCGGAAGTAGTAGTTACAAGAAAAAAATCATCTAAATATTATTTATCGAAAATTTATGTAAATACTTATATTAAAGAACGTTAAATTCTTTATTCGATAAATATAAATTCATTATTATATCTTCTATAGATTTAGAGATAAAGAAAGGCATATAAAATAATTTGATGTAAAAAATCTCAGATCAAACTACTACAAGGCATGAAATTCAAATGGTTGTAATTGACACATAAATGTCACTGTCAAAAATATTTGTATGCCTCTGTCAAAAATATTTGTACATTATTATGAAGATTATGAAAATAAAAAAAAGTCAACAACGCAAAAGAATATACGTAAAAAAGAATATAAAAGGAATTTACGAAAAAATGACGAATATAAAGAAAAAGAAAAGGAAAGTAGAAAAAGAAAATTTCAGGATATTGAATATAAAGAAAATGTATGTATTGTACATAATTTATTTTAAAATATCCCATAGATTTTGCAAATATATGTGAGAATTATATTGTAGTGAGACATTTGTATTTAAAAATATTTTTCGTTTTGTGCGTACAACCAGGTAAAATATCTGGCGAGAGGTTATGTGTTGGCCACATCAGATTTTTTTATATAATTTCATCTGAACGTATAAGTAAAACTAAGACTGTCGGTGAAAATCCAGTGAAAAAATTCCTATTAATAAGCGAGTTATAGTCCCCCGAAATTTGAAAATACAGATGTGACGTCACGAATATAAGTTTTTGTATCAAACTGTTTTTTATGGACCTAAATGTTCTTCAAATATATGCTATTTCTAAATTATATTTATAAAATATAAATGTAGTCTACATGATTTATAATTGGGAGTGTATTCAAATTATTAAGTTTAATGCAAAACATTTATACTCAAATAATAACTGTTTGAGAATTGCAGTACTGGACTGATAGCCACGCCTCCGCTATTTGAATATCTCTATTTCCATTGGTAGTAGGCTCCTCCCCCTAACTTGGTATTCGTTATATATTTATAGGCCGTCTTTGAGCCGCCAATCAAAATAACATATATGGAATTCATATGAGTGACGAGATGCTATAACAAAAACCTCTTATTTCCGAAGTATTTCAATTATATCTTTTAAAAAATAGATAGCCGATAGTCAAAGACTTTGTGATTTCGAATTTTCAAGCCGCAAATTTCTATCTCAATTTCTTTTCAATATATTTACAAGAAAAATTACATCAAATTTCTCTGAAAGTTTTTACAAAATCTGTGGTTTTGCGTAGATGAAATGACTTGTTTTCTTCAAATTTGATATCTTTCTTATGAATGTGTAATCTTTATGACTAATAATGAATGATTAACAAAAAAATATACAATGTTTTTCTTCGATTAACACATCAAATTGACAATATAAACAATGCTTGCTTAATTTGAATATCCAAGGTCCTTTTATCGTTTTATGTTCAATAAATATTATTATTTCAACTAGATAAATAATTATATTCTTATTACTTTGTGTTGGAACCTTGGAAAAGATTATATGTATTTAAATTTATGTAAAATTCGGGAATCATCTTTTAAATTGGTTTAGATGTTTTTATTTATGAATCAGGCATTTTTATTACGTTTTAGTTAAAATGAATTGTAATAAACGCTAAATAAATATAATAAAACATGTATTTAATGTTTTTATTATAGTATTTGTTGGAAATTTTATTGTATGTATGTGTGTTTGCGTCTATAGGCAGTTATTGACCTTTGAACTTATTCTAACCCTTAACTAACTTTCGCTAGTATAGAAAGTAGGCTATGGAACTAACATAACAAGTTACGTTCGTATAAAACTTCTGTATACAATATATGTAAACCCTGTATTAATTTATTGATATATTTAATGAAAATATAGATTTTAAACTTATAAAAACTAAATACATTATTCAAGTATTCAAGTAGTTTTTGTAGAAATTTGTCAAACTTTTATAATTTGTTGAAAAACCGGCCAAACTTTTGCCTGTTTTCTTTCTATTTTTACGCATTATGCCTCGTGTATTTTTGCGTATTTGCGTTGTTATCAGTCGTTGTAAAGCCTAGAGTTTGTCCTTGTTTGTGATAAGTTTATTTACTATACAAAACATGGACCTTGCGTCCAAGTGGAACGACGTAGACCTTCGTAAGTTTATTTTCCGTATAACGGAACAATTAGAAAAAAAAAAACAATACAAATTTAGGGTAAAAACGATAAATACAAACAGTAAGATATGTAATAGTGTTTGGACACGTGTAATGAATAGTATTTTGGTTGTGGCAATACTGTTTTTCAGCAAAGGTGAAGTTGAAATTTGAAATACAAGTTTTCAGTGCCCGCTGAATGTTTATACAGCCGGCTGAAACTTCTGAAACTTAATACATTTATACAAAAAGATGTACTGAATTTAAATTTTTCTATTTCTATTATAGATAAGAAATAAAATCTAACATATATATATATATATATATATATATATATATATATATATATATATATATATATATATATATATATATATATATATATATATATATATGCCGGGTGGCGCTCGAAACCCGTTACATAGGCGTTTAACATGGGAAAACCGTTTTTCCTAGGGCGTTGCTCCCCAAATTATTTTAGAAAAAAAATCTTCAAATAAAAGTTGTAGAATATAAAATTTTGCATGTAAATCAGTAAACAAAATTCATTTCGTATGTTTAGTAACTCCAGAAATTGAATATGAAAATTTGGAAAATTTCAGTTTCATAGTGCTAGCCATGGAATTAAAACAAAAAAGACAAACAAATGTGATGATTTAAATGTCAAAAATTGTTATTTTTTGTCAAGAAAAATGTGTATTTGAACTGTATAGAAGAATTAAATTATTATTCTGCTTAAGAATTTTACGTTGTGATAATTTTATTAAATAATAAAAAGTAAATTAAATTTTATGACAGATAAACACACGTTTGTTTGTTAAGCTTTTTGTTAATTCCATGGCTATCACTACTTTTGAGTAGATTTTCGACAGTTTCATACCTAATTTCTGCTGTTACAAAGCATGCAAAATTAATATTTTCTATTGATTCAGATGCAAAATTTTATGTTCTACAACTTTTATTAGAAGATTTTTTTTCTAAAATAATTTGGGGAGCAACCCGCTTGGAAAAATGGTTTTCCCATGTTAAACGCCTATGTAACGGATTCCGAGCGCCACCCGGTATATATATATATATATATATATATATATATATATATATATATATATATATATATATATATATATATATATATTAATACACACCGTGTGTCTATCTTAAAGGTGTACATAGGAGATTAACATGGGAAATTAGTTTTTTGCAAATTCCTGCTCGCCTAATTATTTTAAGCAAAAACGCGTCAAATAAAAGTTTTAGGGCATAAAATTCTGCATCTAAATCAATAAACCGAATTACTTTTACATGCTTTGTAACGACAGAAATTAAATATGAAAATGTCGAAAATTACGTTGAAAATCAGCCATGGAATTGAACAAAAAATAAATAAATGCTTGACGTTTTATCTGTCACAACTTGACGTTTCTGACAATTTGATTTGAACAAATATCGTTAATTATGGCAATAATAGAAATATAAAATTAATAAATAAAGTTAAGAAAATACAGTTTTGTTTAAATAATATGAATATATCAAAAATTCAACATTATGTATGATGTTATATGTACTCTCAACTCATTTCCAATACATCTACCTTAGTACTATAGAAGGGGTCTACACTTATCATTCCTAATACTTTTTCTTAGAGTAACGCATGTTCTTTTCAAATTTTGTCACGAATTTAGCTCTTTCTTCATATAAATGTTCATTTTTTAATCATTTCAGACAATAAATCGAGACATAATCAAATTATCAGAAACGTCAAATAAGTTAACTTACGTTGTGACAGATAAAACATCAAGCATTTATTTATTTTTTGTTCAATTCCATGGCTGTCGATATTTTCAACGTAATTTTCGTTATTTTCATATTTAATTTCTGTCGTTACAATGCATGGAATGCTAATTCTGTTTATTGATTTAGATGCAGAATTTTATGCTCTAAAACTTTTATTTGACGCATTTTTGCGTAAAACAATTAGGCGAGCAGGAAATTGCAAAAAACTGATTTCCCATGTTAATCTCCTATATACACCTTTACGACAGACACATGGTATATATATATACTTAAAATAGAGGGTGGAAACTATATAAACATTCCACCATTTTTATAATACATAACTGTAAATATTTACTGTTACTGTCAAGATTTTCTTGTGTCGAAATTGAATCTATTTAAATATAATTAAGGAGAATTTTAACGTTGCTAAGGTCCCGTTAGACGCGTCTTTAAAGTGCACAACAATACCAAACGTATAAATTATAATTTTTAATCTATTTCCGTAAAAATAACTATGGATAATATAATTTCCGTCTGAGGTTACGTCAAAAATAAATTAACTTTTCCGCCAGTTGAATTTATCAGTTACGTAGATTATTTTTTTGTATAAGGGTATTTCCTTGTCTAAATTATTGCGTCATTTGTATATTTCAAAGAATATATCATCAGAAAATGATAAAAAATGATGATATATTCATTTGAAACTGTATACAGTTTCATTTTTCTGTAATAAGATTAAAATCTTGATGTCAAGTTCATTTAAAAGTGATTTGTGACGTCACGCCGACTTCACACGTGAGTCATTTATTTCCAAGTCATAGAACACTTGATTTTATCTTTACTTGATAATTCGTAGAAAATTTAAATGCGCATTATATCATTAAACTTAAATCTCTGATTTTATTACTATTTACTGATAAAACTTTGATGACATATCTCAATATCTTTCATCATTTGTACAAACAAATGAAAAAATGAACGCAGATTACTTGAAAATATGTTTATATTTTTGTTTTGTAGAAAGTTATGACAAATAATAACAATAAACAACAGAATAACGTAATAAAGTGTCTTGGGACAATGGAGCATCATATAATCGTTTCGATTTTGTTTTATATACCGGAAGTAACGACCGGAAATGAGCGAAAGTGAACATTATATTATGATTTTAATTTGTACACGTTATATGGTCAATTAATTTTATTAAATTTGTATAGAATTGTTAGAAAATATTTTAAAATAGTTATTAAATATTTTGACAGACCAAAATTTGGGTTTAAATTGTTGCCAAAACTTTCTATTTGCTTAAAAATCAATAAAATCTCATATATTTATACAATTCTAATTATAAATATGTTTTTTTTTTTGTAAAAATCAAGATGTACAGTTAAAACTTTTTAAAAAATTATATTAATATAGGTATAATTAGTCAAGATTTTTATCACATTTATGTTATTTAAAAGTCTTTATTATAATGTCTATTTAAATTTAAAACCAATATTTAATATAAATTGTGAAAAATTGTCAGCCATATTTAAATTTGGCAAATTCTAAGAAAAACATCTCTTAACTACAAATACGATTTAAATAACTGTACAAGGTTTAACTACGGATTAACAGCGCTTTTAACTAACAGGACTTTTATACCTGCTACTGCTAACAAAAGGCTTTGTTTAAGAATTATTATCGTAGTGAATTATAATAAATTATTATCATTTTATTTTTGATATGTCATCAAGTAACACTTTGCACACGTATATTTTTTTTTTGTTCAAAGTTTACTGTTCTCATATATCAAATCATAGACTGTTAAATTTGCAAATATGGTGAGTCAGTCTGAGGTAAATTATAAAAATGAATTATGATTAAATGATTAGTAATCGTTACAAAAAATTATAAACTGTTGTTTACAATTTTCTTTATCTATTACATGAAAGTATATTCATCTAAATTTATTATTAAATATTATATAATACGCTGTCAAAAGTACTTTTCAAGATATCGACTGATAAAGTTGAAAAAACTGCAACATCCTTCAAAAACTGCGATTTCTAAAAATTGTATCATCTGTTAATTATTAAAATCATCGCTTGTTTCTAAATAATAAGTATCAAGAGTTACACATGTAATTCTGATGAGTCTAAAAATATTTTGTAATCGGAACTAAGGAAAAACTTATGTTTATCAAATAATAAATATTTGTTTTCTTGTTGCGATAGCGATGTGCGTTTCACAATTGACAATTGACGATCATGTGTAAACAGTTGAAAAACATGTGGATTGTTACGTCATCAATAGCACACTACTAAAAATATGCGTATGAACATAGTAAGACATAGAAAAAAAAAAACTTTAATGGGAATTTTATAAATTATATAATATTAGGAAAAATATTATAAATGAGGAAAACCTATTTATAATTTTATTGGGAATACCTTAAAATAAAAGCAGAAAAACCTAATTTTGTAAAATCTCTCATGGTTCAGTGTAAAAACTTTCTCCGAGAAATTTCATCAGAAATAAGTATCTCTTTTCGTTTTGTATACAAGGCGAAATATTTAATAGTTGTTGCAGAATATTGTAACATGAATAGTGATTATATGACTAGCATTGTTTTAACTGTCAATTTTTTATGGTTTATTTATTATTATTAAACAATTTTAAATAACAACTTTTACTTGAAATATTTATCTCTAAAATAACTCAATCGACGTGTCGATGGATGACGTTTAGGCGATGTGTTTTTAACGTAAAATTTTCGACGTTTCTGGTCGATGCGACGTCGTTACTTGACGTCATTATTTTGATGTTGAAGAAACGTTCGACACACGTTTAATATTGACTTGTCAATGTTAACGTTATAGAAACGTTCAGTGACTGTCTCAGTCATTTGTAAATTATATGTATAGCTGTTTTAACCAAAAAAATATAAAAGGTTTTAAAAAATTGTAAAATGTACTAAATCTCCCTTGAATATTGTGTCACGCATGTAATCTTCGTCTATGTAACGTCTATAAACGACGTCAAATTTTCGTCGTTAAACCACGTCGATTCGACCCACGCATAATCGTTTTTTTCTACAGTCTATATACAAAGTAGCCATTTGCGCTCTCTTTTGTCAACGCAAAATGTCACTTTGCCGCTCTAGAGCGACAAAGTAGAAAAAACGCTCGCTCCTCAAATTTCTAAGTATACGATGTTGAGAAATGTTCCTTAATGGAAACGTTTAGTCAGGAATTAATGACACTGTAGTTACATATTACCCACTTACATAACCAAACAAAATGCCGCACTGCTGTGAAAATAAAATAGGGCATTCATTTACAAAAACGAAAGTATAAAATGCTTAGATTAGATTGAAGCAATAGCTCAAGAAGAATGGAAAATACCGATAAGTAAAAATAAATAAAAAATAAATTTTTGTTATGGTGGAGGACCCCATTGTGGCGACTGTAGAAAAAATCTTGTGTGTGTTTCGAGCGCAAATGGACATTGTCGATTTCGAGAGAATGCCTCGCAACAACCTCTCAATCGACAATGTCCCATTTTGCGCTCTTAATACACAAATAGCTAGTCATCTAATCACCATTCATGCTTCAATAAATCGCCTCAAATTTGAAAATATTGTACAATTAATTTGTGTATTGAATAAAGTACTTGATCTGAAATTGAATGTGACGTCAAAGTTCATACAGCTAAATATGTGACGTCACAGGCGCCAATTTTTTAATTTATTTCCGAAAATAACAACATATTATTATTATTTTTGTTATTATTATGAAAAATATTATATTTAAAATACTTTTTATTGTTCTATTGTCAAAACATTGTCCATATTTTTTATAGTATCAACGGAAATGACGATTGGAAGGTCGTAGTGTCAAAAAACTTTCGATTCTATGGAATTTTTAAATAAAATAATGACCTATGTTAAGTTTTTTGACCTGCAATACATAAATGGATTATTGCCAAATGTTTTGTTTGTATATTTTGAATTTTCTTCACATTTTCATTTGTATTTTGAACGATAATCAATCAGGAAAAGATATTTTACCTTCGATATGAATGCATTATAGGTGACAATGTCTTTCCTTATACCTTTTTGAAGGACATATAACAAGACTTATTCAACATATTAAACATGTAACAAGGTTTTGAATTTGAATATTTGAATGCACAATCTTATATATATTTAAACAATACACATTTTAAGGAATATCTGGTTATATTTTGGACATTTTTTGAAATATACGTTCTAATATTCTGGCTGTTTCCTAGCGAAGATTTTTCAGGTGAAACAGGGTTGTAGAACCGTGATCGGTGCTTTAATTTGGTTATGAATGTACAGCAAATACAAAATGAGCTGAAAATCATTTATTTATACTTTGTTGAA
Organism: Harpalus rubripes; assembly: GCA_963082715.1. NCBI lineage: Eukaryota > Metazoa > Arthropoda > Insecta > Coleoptera > Carabidae > Harpalus > Harpalus rubripes. Next base: position 56,196,000 of record OY720459.1, read on the forward strand.
AATGTTGATTTTTTAATGAAAATGTAAGATTCATTTTTCGGTCGCACGCCTCTGCCAGGCAAAAACAATTGACATTCTAAACACATACCCCCATCCATGGATGGTTAGGTCTAGTTTTACTTAGTGTGTGCTGGCAGTCATATGCGGACGTGGGTGAAACTGTGAATAATGTCAATAAAGGAAAGATAGTCCGTCGCTGACAAAGTTGCGTGTGTGGAAGAGGACGCCGATAATAAGTCAAAAAGGAATATATATACAGGGTGAGTCTATTTTCACATAGCCACCTATAATATTTGTTTAAAAATTATTTCTAATATTTCTAAATTATCTCATTTTTCTCGAAATTTTTCAAATACATTAATAAAAAATAATACATCGTTGAAAAGAGAAAAAAACGGCGGTTTCTATTTTATTAAAATAATTATAGGTTGCCATTTGAAAAATAAAAGTTGATAGTTGTATCTAGTAAACCTGACTTTATAAAAAAATATCTACATCTGCCATCAAATAGTATATGTAAAATAATAAAACTTTTATATGACCCATTTTTTTTTATTACTTATAATAAAAAAGTTAAAGGGGGGGGGGGCGTCTTCCCAGACTCATCCTGTTTTTTTTTATCAGGGCCACCATTGGTATCTCGGAAACTGTAAGTACTACGACTTCGTTGTAATGGGACAAAAGTTGCCATATTAGGAAGCCATTTTGGGATGTATTTGTTTTTGAAAAAATATGCATAGGTCACTAGATAATGCTGAAAAACTGATTTTTTCCTTTTTCAAATAACTCCTAAACTATTAGTTATCGAGAAAAATGTTTCAAATGAAAATATTACAGTATAATAGTGTCTATACAGTGGCGTACTAAAATATTTTTCTATTGGTACATTTTTGAGATATAGCACAATCTATAATTTTTTTAAATGGAATGTATATTTGATTTTTACCATATAATTTTTCTCACTTTTTTCTCTTTTCAATTATATAATTGTTATTGTGTTTTGTATTTGTTTTTTGGGAAATATTAATAAAATTCATGAAATATTAAATTTTGGGGATAAACAAATACGAAACACAATAAAATTTGTATCATTGAAAAGAGAAAAAAATGAGAATATTGATAGGGTAAAAAACAAATACGCATTCCATTTAAAAAAATTGTAGTTTGTACCATATCTCAAAAATTTACCAATAAAAAATATATTTTTGTACGCCACTGGACAGACAACATAATATTGTAACATTTGTATTTGAAACATTTTTCTCTATAACTGATAGTTTAGGAGTTATTTTAAAAAGAAATAAATAACCATTTTTCCATTATCTAGTCACCTATGCATATTTTCACAAAAACAAATACATCACTAACATGGCCTCCTAATATGGCAACTTTTGTTTCATAACAACGAAGTCGTAGTGGTTACAGTTTCCAAGATACCAATGGTTGATAAAAAATATATTCCACACCCAAATAAAGGAAATAGCAATTTTCTTATTGTTTACAATATCAATTAATTGTTTTTCGAAGTCTCGGTCAACAATATTTGTTTACCGAAGCGACGAAATCGTTCTACTTTTGAGACTTTGTTGGCACACAATGTAAACTTGAAGGTCACTTGTGTTATTGTCCGAATTGTGTTTGAGATTCTTTCTTATCAGTAGATTACTCATGGTGGAAATACAAAACCATTACTTTAAAGCTATATAAACATTAATCGTCAATAATAGCTTCTTAGTCTTTGAGAAGCATCAACAATGGATACATCGCAAAATTTTGAGAAGATCTGCCATTTTGAAAGGTAAGAACTTGTGATTAATTAGATTAGATTATTGAAGTGTTGATGGCAACAATGATAGAGTAACAGTAGTGTCGTTTTTTGATTGGCCGAGTGACAAGGGCGCCATTCATTCGCAGTTTATACACCAACCGCGGTCTCAAACTACCATTCTGTTGCAAACAATTCAGCGGTAAACATCTTCCACCTCTCACAAGCTCCCAGAATGATCCCAAGACGGCTGAAGAAGAAGAGATATCATATTTCCCGCGCGTACAACACGTGTACGGCTTGCAGATAGCTTCGTTTCAGTACTCGGCGTGTCCATGTGATTTCGCGTTGGATATTAAAAGTGTTTTGTGAATTATGACGGTGGAAAATAATTCAAATGTGTTTTTAATATCGTCGGTTGTTCTGAGTGTTATAATCGGCGGTTGTGTGCTTTTGTTGTTGTATATTATCAAATTGTTGAAAAGCAACAATGAAACACAAACTTCAGTGGCGAAAAGTAAGCGATTGTTGTTAAATTGTTGCATATATAAAGTAGAAAAGTTGTTTACGAGTATCTAGTTGTTTGTGAGATCTATCGTGGAAAGTTAACACACGTGGTTGACGTTTGGATATATAAATATCTCCTAAGAGTAAGGTTTTTGTTAAAAATAGAACTCATCCGATATAAATCCACCATTATATATTATTTATTCATGTTTTTTACGGTTTTACTTTACGTCATTGCCAATTCAAAGCGTAACCTTTTGTTTATTTATTCAGTTTTAAAAATTTTTGACAACCTAACGATTTTGAAGTGCAATATTAATATTTTATGTCTATTGCAGATGTGATTAAAGCAGATAAAGACACAAAGGAGACTTGGACAGCACCAAAACCATCGAAACGGAAACCTGCCGAGGGTAAAAAACAGAATTATACCCATCCCTGGCTTCTGACTTCCCTTAAAGGGCACACCGGGCAAGTTCTAGACATGGATTTCTCCTCAAATGGCAAATTTCTGGCCTCGTGCTCTGAAGGTAGGCACCATACCCTTTTTTATAACATAACCTCACTGCATGACATTATACCGTGACGTAATATTGTCCATTCGTGGTTTTTCTAGACTTTTGTGATTCATCGCTTCTTTGAAATGAACTGTCGACCGGTTATGCGTAATTCGAAGGGAAATCCGATGCTTCCAAATGTATTTTCCTTCATTATATGCGTTTTTACCGATTTAAAACTTGATTACAACAATGCGTGTATTGTTACCTTCAAATAATCACATAATTTGGTGTTGGTTTTGTAATATTTGTAAATATTCGGCGCGTTTTGTTGGTTCATAATATTTATGCGCTATTTCATGTTCATTTATTAGTAGAATTAACAATAATTGTATACTTATAATAATAATGAATGAAAGTTTTACAAAAGCCGGTTCATTTCCGGCGAAAAATCTATATTATTGGTGCATTATTTCATGTATCTGTCTTAATTTTATTTAATTTGGTTACAAATAAATATACATAAACTTTTTAGATAGTTTTGAATACATTTTAGATATTTAGGAATCATTTAAATAATTTCAAACACTTTTAAATAAATTGTAGATATTTGGGTATAATTTTGAACAGTTTCAAACAATTTGGAATATATTTCAGACTTTTTAGGAATATATTTAAACAGATTTAGATAATTTGAAATACATTTTAGACTTTTGGGAATGATTTTAAACAGTTTTGAATAATTTTCGTACAGTTGTAAATGATTTCGGATAGTTTAGAGTAAATTTCGTACAGTTCTAATAGTTTTATACAGTTTTCAATACACTTCGGACAGTTTAGAGTAAATTTCGGACAGTTATAAATGATTTCGGATAGTTTAGAGTAAATTTCGTACAGTCCAGTAGTTTGAAACAGTTTTCAATAAACTTCGGACAGTTTAAAGTAAATTTCGGGCAGTTATGAATGATTTCGGATAGTTTAGAGTAAATTTCGGGCAGTTATGAATGATTTCGGATAGTTTTAGAGTAAATTTCGTACAGTTGTAATAGTTTTAAACAGTTTTCAATAAACTTCCGACAGTTTAGAGTAAATTTCAGGCAGTTATGAATGATTTCGGATAGTTTAGAGTAAATTTCGTACAGTTTTTAACAGTTTTCAATAAACTTCGGACAGTTTAAAGTAAATTTCGGGCAGGTTTTATACAATTTGTATAGTTTAGAGTAAATTTCTTACAGTTCTAAAAAGTTTTAAATAAATTTCGGACAGTTATAAATGATTTCGGATAGTTTGGAATAAATTTCGAACAGTTCTAATAGTTTTAAACAGTTTTCAATAAACTTCGGACAATTTAGAGTAAATTTCGGGCAGATTAGATGCATTTTGGATAGTTTAGAGTAAATTTCTTACAGTTTTAAACAGTTTTGAATAAATTCCGAACAGTTTAGAGTAAATTTCGTACGGTTGTAATAGTTTTAAACAGTTTTCTATAAACTTTGGACAATTACAGTAAATTTCGGGCAGGTTAGATGCAATTTTGATAGGTTAGAGTAAGTTTCCTACAGTTTTGAAAAGTTTTCTATAAATTTCGAATAGTTCAAGAGTAAATTTCGTACAGTTTTAATAGTTTTAAACAGTTCTGAACATATTTCGGACAGTTGCAAATTATTGAAAATAGTTTGAATAAATGTCGGACAGGGTACAATAAATTTCGGGCAGTTTAGAGCAAATTTCGTACAGTTTGAACAGTTTTGAGTAAATTTCGTACAGTTTTATGTAGTTTTGAATAAATTTCGTACAGTTAAGAACAATTAAAATAATTTTCGGACAGTTGTGAGTAAATGTCATAAGTTATGATTAATTTCAAAGCAGTTCGACAATTTTGAAGAAATTTTAGACTCTTTAGAGCATTACAAAATATTTCCAGACAGTCCCCAAACAATTTTGAGCCAATATGACACATTCTACATTTATTAGTAACCAAATTATCCATTCAAAATGCGCTATTTAAAAAAAAGTTTGGGTTTTCACTTGGTTCGACCCCTTGTGGAACTCCATATGTGTTTGTGTGAGAAGAGAAACCTAGTGAGTGCTAGTGCCCGTTGATTGAC
>OY720459.1:56201076-56397279 GCA_963082715.1 Harpalus rubripes
TGTACAGCCGATTTTTAACTTATTGTGCCTAGGAGACTGACTTAGTTTTAAAAAAATAACAATTGTTGCCATAAGGGATCTCAAATTGTTGTTTTTTATAAATTTCTATAAATACATTTGTAAAAAAATACATTTATATCTTTTTGCGACAATACCTTTTTCATATATTCCCAATCCTTAAAAAAATAACTGGTTTAGCTACTTGCGTATTAATTTTTTTTAACTTTTTGGACTTTTTTCTGTATGTATAGATAATTTCAGATATTTCAGCCGGCTAATACAAATTTAACAACGCGATTTCTAATAGAAAATATAATATACCATAAGAGCCGTGTTCCTTTGGGTTCTGATTGTGATTTTGTGAATTCTGATTGGTCTAATCGTGATCCTTTTGAATCATGATCTAAAAAATTAAATCAAGAAAACAATATAAACACCATCTAGCGTTTTATAAATAATCTACTGTCATTATATTCTTTTGCAGTAAAAACATATTTCCCCATTGATAAATTTCTACTCTTAAAAGCCATTTTTAAGTTTGTTTTGAACTGAATCCATGTGAATCACTCAAAATTGTTGATTCAGAAGGGAAAGGGGGCAAGTTGTCTAATGATCACAAAATGAGAAAGTGGGGATACAAATAGGAAACGTAAAAAACATGATTCTTTTTAATCATGATCACTTTAATCATTTAGATCGCGTGAAGCGGCCGGAAGGCCCGTTTGAAAGACAGCGAACCATTTTTATGTTACAGTACCTTAAGAACACGACATATTATTAATATATTAATGTGGATAGACAGAGTTATTTACGTACCTTAAACTTTAAAAAAATCTAAAGTTTGGAAAAGATTTGAAAATGCTCAAAAACGCTAACAAACCTCAGTCGGTATGTCGGTAAAATCTCGGATATGTTTGAAGCTGCGCAAACTTGATACTCGTAGTTCAAAATGTGCAGAGTTGATTTCAATTTGAAATAAAACTTTTGTTTATTTATTAATGTGTATATATTGTATTACGAAGTGATAGAAAAAATGTTTAGAGTCACGTGACATGTTTTCCGCCAATCAACATTCAGATTCTCCCTAGTTACATGTCTACCACAGCGATAATAAAAAACATTTTTTGTTTCGACGTAAAAGTGTGAAAAAATTTTTTGACAACTTTAAAAAAACTTCTCGGAGAAAGTTACAAAAGCTTCTATTAGAGCACAACGATGCAAATTTTCACCGAGAATACAGGTATTTTAATAATTGCAATATTTTTGACGTTTCATTTGACAGACCAACTGGCAATTGTTCGCGCCATTTTCCTACGGTAAAATTTCGCATTTATTAAAACAGTTTATTTTTATATGGTATTTACAATCATTTAATAACCCTAAACAATTAAAAATTTATAATATCCATTTTATAATTCACGTGTAGCGAAACTTTATGCGCGCTAGACAATCTGCGTCTAGCGCGCACCATAATCCCGCCCCGCCATTTTTATTTTTTCTACTTGCTAACGACTTTGCAATTATTAGACATATGTTGCTTAAGAAAGTGAATTAGCAGAGATGAAACGACAAATTTGAAAAAGTAAAACTTTCTCTGTATGTTACAATACCATATGACTCGAAATCTCGAAAAGTTCAAGTGAAAGTAGAAAGTAGCACCTTCACACCGATTATAGGTCATGGGCATTAATTTCACTTTCATTGCACATTAAATTCAACATTTATATACACGTAGTAGTACAGACATGGGTATTTTTACCCAAAAATGGGTGTACGTTTCTTGAAATTTAACAGAAACATAATTTGATCGACTGTTGACAATTTTAATATTTCTTGTTTTATTATTTCTTTAAATTTTTAATTCTACGGAGTTTGAAATAAAAATAACTATACATTCTTTCCCCTTAAAACTATCTGGGATAAGTTTAATTTAAATATTTTAAAGATAACACGTTTTGATGTTCCGAATCTCGGCGATTATTTCGTAACATCAAAAATTTTATTTGGTGATGTACATGGCTGAAATTTACAAGAAACACATAAAATTAATTGAAAATCATTTATTTACCCTTATAATTTATCTATTATATTTATTTTTCAATGAAAATATTAGTTTGACATTTAAAATTAAGGTTAAAATATACTATCCAACCTGCATAACATTTGGTATGACATCAGCGCCAAAATGCTCGAACTACTATGTTCTACATTACCGACACTTATTTCGGGATATTTTTAGCGCATTTGAAGGGTAAATTTGTTTATTTTTACCGGTAAAATTTTGCTGAATTGTGAGATAAAAAAGTTACAAATATACGGTTGAACATTTCTGAAAATAATACAGAGAGAGATTTGCGGTTTAAAAATTTGAATTCTACAGGGTTTAAAATATAAATAACTACATTCTCTCTCCTTAAAATGGTTTAATTTAAATATTTGTAAGATTAAAACACGTTCCGAATCTTCGAAGATTCTTTCATAACATCAAAACCTTTATTTGGTTACGAATGTGTCTGAACTTTACAAGGAACACATAAAATTAACTGAAAATCATTTATTTACTCTTATAATTTGTCTATTATATTTATTTTTCAATGAAAATATTAGTTTGACATTTAAAACTAAGGTTAAAATATACTATCCAACCTGCATAATATTGCGTATATCAACGCCGTTTTGTTATTGAAAATATGTTGAAAAACGAAACAAAATGTGAATTTTTTTTTATTTAAAAGTGTTACAGTGTTTTAAATGTGTTTTCGGGATATTTTTATCGCCTTTGAAGTGTAAATTTGTTTATTTTTACCGGTAAAATTTTGCTAAATTGTGAGGTAAAAAAGTTACAAATATACCGTTGAATATTTCTGAAAATAATTCAGATAGAGATTTGCGGTTTAAAAATTTAAATTCTACAGGGTTTAAAATATAAATAACAACATTCTCTCCCTTTAAAATGGTTTGGAAAAAGTTTAATTTAAATATTTGTAAGATTAAAACATTCGGTATCACATCAGCGCCAAAATGCTCGAACTACTATGTTCTACATTACCGACACTAGTCATAATTTTTGTGCTCAACTGGTGGCAACATTGACAATATGGCTGCTAATGTTTGAAATAAATTGTAAATATTATTGAATTATAAATAAAATAATACTTATGGCTTATAGATATGTAAAAAGAATGTGAATTTATCATTATTAAAATTGATGTGCTGATGGTGTTGATGTTATTATTCAAGTAAATATTATGCAGGTTAGGTATGTATATTTGACTTCATTTCTAGCCGTTAAATAGATATTTTTGGTAAAAAATAAGTGTTTTAAGGTACATTCTAAGTATATGTAAATGATTTTAGTGTTTACTGTAAATTTCAGATGGATTATTTACCAGATAAAAGTTTTGATGTTCGGAAAAATGGCGAAATTTGAAATGAACTTACAGGTTAGAAATATGTAAATAAAACTTTGTTTAAATAGTTTTTATTGATAAAAATGTGTTTATTTATATTTTAAACGTCATACTATTTACATTTTCAGACTGCAACTCTCCATTTCTTTTAGTTTTTGTGTATAAATAGAATTCAGTTGATTTGACATGAGTATAAATTAAAGGTTATAAGTACAAAAATTAATGTTCCCAATTTTTTTTAGATCGTACGGTGGTTGTTTGGTGCTTAAAAGATCTCCTTGGCAAAGAACGCCGTTCACTCCGTGTCAACATCGACTTCGATTATCCGTCTTTGGTCAAATTCAGCCCCGATTCAAAAGCATTCGCTATCGTCCGCTCGACAGACAATTCCGTCGAAGTTTACCGTTTAGAAAAACGCAAAGATGGTTGGATTCAATCGATAAACAGAGCCACAACATTTCCAAAAACTCATACAGATGATATAATTTCTCTTCAAATCGCTTCAAATGGAAAATTTATGTTGACTTGCTCCTCGAAAACGGATTTGAGGTTATGGGATTTAAAGGGAACTGAAATACAAAAGTTGGATACTTATTTAATGAATACTTGGTGTGCGAAAATATCGCCGTGCGCGAGATTTGTAACTGCGAGTGGTTTTGCACCAGATGTAAAAGTTTGGGAGGTTATTTTTAAAAATGGCGAATTCCAAACGGTCAAAAGGGCTTTTGAATTAACGGGGCACACTTCGGGAGTATATGACGTTAGTTTTGATGCCGATACGTCTCATATGGCTACGGTATCCAAAGACGGAACTTGGAAATTATTTCAAACAAATGGTAAGTTTTATGCGGAGTTTAGAATAGGGTCCAGCTTTAAAATGTATTTTTTTATTGGACTCTATTCTTTTATCTAAAATATCATATAAAAACATGAAATTAGAGCTCGGAAACATGGTTAATAATTTTTATTATAGTTGAATACCAAAAAGGCGAAGACCCTCATCTAAAAATAACTGGAAATTATGAGGGGGCCTCGTCACAAATGACTAGAATTTCTCTGTCCCCCAACGCAGAAACGGTCGCTATATCTTCCCAGGGTTCAATATCAATATTTTTCACCCGCGATGGGGCCCTACAGAAACGCCTCGTTGACATCTACGGCCCCGGGAGCCCAATTTCAGCTTTAGGTTTCGATTCGATGGGAAAATATCTCTTTACAGCCGGCGAAAGACATGTAAGAATTTTTCATAATATTCCAGGGTACCAAGCGGCCATTTTGTCAGCCAGGGATAAATTAAAACTATCAGGGTTGTCTTCCGCAACGAGAGAGCGATTAGATAAATTAATCGCTGAAAATGAACAGTTTTTAAAAGGTATTGAAAAGTAAATTTGTCTATTTTACATTTTTGTATGAATTGTAATAAAGAACATAATACGAGGTTGAATATTTTATATTAAGTGTGTCTAACAAACTTTATAATTTCTTGAACAAATGTATTTTAGTTTTATGTTATTTGTAATTTGTGTTTACAGGTTTTGGGAATCGAAAAACTTATGAAAAGTTAGAAGAAACACCAGTTTTGTAATCAACAAAAGTAAGTTTTTTTTGTGTATAATATACTTGATTTTTATAAATTTTAACAAGGTCAAAACTTTTATTTGGTGATGTATGTGGCTAAAATTTACAAGAAAGACATAAAATTAACTGAAAATCATTTATTTACTCTTCGAATTAGTCTAATATGTTTATTTTTCAAATATTCAATTTAAATTTAAGGTTAAAATATATCCAACCTGCATAACATTAGGTATGGCATCAGCGCCAAAATGCTCGAACTACTATGTTCTACATTCCCGACTGTGAGATAAAGTTTCAAATATACGGTTAAATAATTCAGATAGAGATTTGTGGTTTAAAAAATTGAATTCTACAGGGTTTAAAATATAAATAACAACATTCTCTCCAGTTAAAATGGTTTGGAATAAGTTTAATTTAAATATTTGTAAAATTAAAACACGTTCCGAATCTTCGAAGATTCTTTCATAACATCAAAACCTTTATTTGATGACAAATGTGGCTGAACTTTACAAGAAACACATAAAATTAACTGAAAATCATTTATTTACCCTTATAATTTGTCTATTATATTTATTTTTCAATGAAAATATTAGATTGACATTTAAAATTAAGGTTGAAATATACCATCCAACCTCCATAACATTGCGTATGACATCAGCGCTGTTATTGAAAATATGTCAAAAAACGAAACAGAATGTGAAGAATTTTTGATTTAAAGGTGTTACAGTGTGTTAAATGTGTTTTCGGAATATTTTTAGCGCATTTGAAGTGTAAATTTGTTTATTTTTACCGGTAAAATTTTGTTAAATTCTGAGATAAAAAGTTATAAATATACCGTTGAATATTTCTGAAAATAATTCAGATAGAGATTTGCGGTTTAAAAATTTGAATTCTACAGGGTTTAAAATATAAATAACAACATTCTCTCCACTTAAAATGGTTTGGAATAAGTTTAAATTATATATTTGTAAGATTAAAACACGTTCCGAATCTTCGAAGATTCTTTCATAACATCAAAACCTTTATTTGGTGACGAATGTGGCTGAAATTTACAAGAAACTCATAAAATTAACTGCAAATCATTTATTTACTCTTATAATTTATCTAAAATGTTTATTTTTCAATGAAAATATTAGTTTGACGTTTAAAATATACTATCCAACCTGCATAACATTCGGTATGACATCAGCGCCAAAATGCTCGAACTACTATGTTCTATATTACCGACACTGTTTTTTGTACTCAACTAGTGGCAACATTGACAATATGGCTGCTAAAATTTGAAATAAATTGTAAATATTATTGAATTATAAATAAAATAATACTTATGGCTTATAAATATGTAAAAAGTATGTGAATTAATCATTATTAAAATTGATGTGTTGATGGTGTTGATATCGTTCTTCAAATAAATATTATGCAGGTTAGATATGTATATTTGACGTTATTTCTAGCCGTTAAATATATATTTTTATCAAAAAATAAATGTTTTAGGCACATTCTAAGTATAAATAAATGATTTTTAGTTAATTTCATGTGTTTACTGTAAATTTCAGCTGGATTTTTTACCAAATAAAAGTTTTGATGTTCGGCAAAATGACGAAAATTTGAAATGAACTTTTCGGTTGGAAATATTTAAATAAAACATATTATAACCTACAAATGTATCGAAATATATAGTAAAGAGTGTAGATATTATGTTTCGTAAGGTTTTACACCCTAAAATCCAATTGAGGGTTGAAAAATAAAAAGAAACGTCGACCTAACGACCGGCAAAATTGATATAGCGTCATATTCAAACAGCTGAATTTTATTTATCTACTGCTTTGCTTACAGGTTCATAATATGATAGATTTTGACTATTATTTCTTGTCTAAAATATTTAAATGAGCGATTTTGAAGAAGAAAAAGACTTGATTTGATTCACGCGGAACGTTGGTTAAAAATTTCACCTGTTTTAATAAATATTATGAAACTAAAAAATAGTATAGGTTGTATTTAAATTTACAAAGTTGATGTCACTTCCGGTTATACCGGAAGTTCCATAATTACAATAGTAAATATGTGTATCTGCAATAATAACCGAGAGAAAGGGTGTATTCACTTTTTTTTATAAAATATCGAATATCTCGAAAAAGAAAAGAGATATCGACCCGTGGTTTTAAAATCCTAAATCTACACCCTTCAAACTACTTAAATACAAATTTTCAGAATTTTTAATTTTTTAAAAATTTCGACCCTTTTTTAATCCACACCACCCTCATACCCAAAAATGGGTGTGTGGTACACCTTCAACGACCTCACCAGTAAATTCCTCGTACCAAAAAACATAAGTATACCAATTTTCATCAAAATATTCCAACGGATACATTAATTATTAAACATTCTTTAAAATTGTCAAAAACTGAAAAAATCGCAAGGGGTACACCTTAGATTTTTTGCGATTTTTGGCCATTTTCAGACTTTTCCTTCTGGAGATTGTAATAGTTGTTCAAAAATTATAAAAATTGGTATGCTTATGTAATTTTGCTCGTAGAATCTAATGGTGATATCGCCAGCGGTGTATAATTGACCATTTTTGGGATATGACCCAAAAATGGGCATTTTTGAGCAAAGTTTTGAGGACGAATATCTCGGACACGAAAAGAGATATCGACCTATGGTTTTAAAATCTTAAATGTACACCCTTCAAACTACTTAAATACAAATTTCCAGAATTTTTAATTTTTTAAAATTTTCCACCCCTTTTTAAACCACACCATCCTCATACCCAAAAATCTGATGTGGCCAACACCAAACCTCCCGCTATTTAATTTTTATTAATTTAAATATATATACTTACATATTTAGTTATTGCGGAAACTGTATTAAGATCCATTCAATATAACTAGGGTTTTATTTGCTATTTGCTTTGTAAAACGTTACTGTTATTAATTTGAAATCATTAGTTCTTTGACAGTGACATTTATCGCATCGCTGCAAATAGTTATAAAATGGCGCGAACAACTGCCAGTTGGGCTGTCAAACGAAACGTCAAAAATATTGCTGTCATTAAAATATTTGTATTCTCAGTGAAAATTTACATCGTTAGACATTTTAACTTCAATAAAAGCTTGTGTAACTTATTACGATAAGATTTTTTAAAGTTATCTGAGATATTCTCACATTTTACGTCTAAATTTTTTAGAAACAAATGCCGTACTATGCGCTTATCTTCTATCTCTTTAAATTGAATCCGCCATTGTTATTTATTACAAATAAATTAATAATTAATTAATATTTAACAACAATCATTCATTGTTGTAACGTTTTTAAAGTTTTTTGTTCGTATATTTGATATTTGGAGGGAAATCATGTAACTTATTGTTTACCTCGCAGATGTCGACAGTTACCACATAATGGCGACAAGAAACGTCACATCACAACTCCGTCGTACTTAAAAGTGCTTAACAATCACAATATGGGCAACGTAGACACAAAATTAAATTTTCGCAAAGCTGTAGTACAGCTTACATCCAAAACACAGGTATATATACATTAATATATTTTAAAAAACACATATTACGGCTTCATTTTAGCCGATCGACGCCAGCGACGACAATTTCTGGGAACAATTCTGGTCAGAAAACGTTTCTTCCGTGCAAGACATCTTCACTTTAGTCCCAGCGAGGGAAATCAGAGCTTTGAGGGAAGAAGCGCCGTCTAATTTAGCCACATTGTGCTATAAAGCTGTTGAAAAGCTAGTCAAAGCTGTTGATAACAGCTGTCGAACTCAATTCGAACAACAAACGGTTTTGAATTGCGTCAGACTTTTGACTAGGATTCTTCCGTATATTTTTGAAGATCCGGAATGGAGGGGGTTCTTTTGGTCGAGTCTGCCCAGTAAACAAGATGATGAGGAGGAGTCGTTACCTTTGGCGCAAAGTTTGCTGAATGCAGTTTGTGTAAGTTTGTTTTTTTGTTGGGTTATTGTTGTTTTATGTATTGTTGTTGTAGGATTTGTTGTTCTGTCCTGATTTTACTGTTGTTGGAAGCCGTAAATCCGGACCGGTAAGTAAGCTTTTAATTTAAAAGTTTTGTTATTGAAAATATTTCTAAAAATAATTCAGATAGAGATTTGCGGTTTAAAAATTTGAATTCTACAGGGTTTAAAATATAAATAACAACATTCTCTCCCCTTAAAATGGTTTAGAATAAGTTTAATTTAAATATTTGTAAGATTAAAACACGTCCCGAATCTTCGAAGATTCTTTCATAACATCATAACCTTTATTTGATGACATATGTGGCTGAAATTTACAAGAAACACATAAAATTAACTGAAAATCATTTATTCACTCTTATAATTTGTCTATTATATTTATTTTTCAATGAAAATATTAGTTTGACATTTAAAATTGAGGTTAAAATATACTATATCCATCCAACATCCAACCTGCATAACATTGTGTATGACATCAGCGCCATTTTGTTATTGAAAATATGTCAAAAAACGAAACAGAATATGAAGAATTTTTGATTTAAAGGTGTTACAGTGTTTTAAATGTGTTTTTGGGATATTTTTAGCGCATTTGAAGTGTGAATTTGTTTATTTTTACCGGTAAAATTTTGCTAAATTGTGAGATAAAAAAGTTACAAATATATCGTTGAATATTTCTGAAAATAATTCAGATAGAGATTTGCGGTTTAAAAATTTGAATTCTACAGGGTTTAAAATATAAATAACAACATTCTCTCCCCTTAAAATGGTTTGGAATAAGTTTAATTTGAATATTTGTAAGATTAAAACACGTTCCGAATCTTCGAAGATTCTTTCATAACATCATAACCTTTATTTGATGACAAATGTGATCGAAATTTACAAGAAACACATAAAATTAACTGAAAATCATTTATTCACTCTTATAATTTGTCTTATATTTATTTTTCAATGAAAATATTAGTTTGACATTTAAAATTAAGGTTAAAATATACTATCCAACCTGCATAACATTGTGTATGACATCAGCGCCGTTTTGTTATTGAAAATATGTTAAAAAAATGAAAAAGAATGTGAAGAATTTTTGATTCAAAGGTGTTACAGTGTTTTAAATGTGTTTTCGGGATGTTTTTAGCGCATTTGAAGTGTAAATTTATTTATTTTTACCGGTAAAATTTTGCTAAATTGTGAAATAAAAAGTTACAAATATACCGTTGAATATTTCTGAAAATAATTCAGATAGAGATTTGCGGTTTAAAAATTTGAATTATACAGGGTTTAAAATATAAATAACAACATTCTCTCCACTTAAAATGGTTTGGAATAAGTTTAATTTAAATATTTGTAAGATTAAAACACGTTCCGAATCTTCGAAGATTCTTTCATAACATCGTAACCATTATTTGATGACAAATGTGGCTGAAATTTACAAGAAACTCATAAAATTAACTGAAAATCATTTATTTACTCTTATAATTTGTCTGTTATATTTATTTTTCGATGAAAATATTAGTTTGACATTTAAAATGGAGGTTAAAATATACTATCCAACCTGCATAACATTGCGTATGACATCAGCGCCGTTTTGTTATTGAAAATATGTCAAAAAACGAAACAGAATGTGAAGAATTTTTGATTTAAAGGTGTTACAGTGTTTTAAATGTGCTTTCGGGATATTTTTATCGCATTTAAAGTGTAAATTTGTTTATTTTTACCGGTAAAATTTTGCTAAAATGTGAGATAAAAAGTTACAAATATACCGTTGAATATTTCTGAAAATAATTCAGATAGAGATTTGCGGTTTAAAAATTTGAATTCTACAGGGTTTAAAATATAAATAACAACATTCTCTCCCCTTAAAATGGTTTGAAATAAGTTTAATTTACGTACCGTATCTCCGACGATTTTTTCATAACATCAAAACTTTTATTTGGTGACGAATGTGGCTGAAATTTACAAGAAACACATAAAATTAACTGAAAATCATTTATTTACACTTATAATTTATTAAAAATGTTTATTTTTCAATGAAAATATTAGTGACATTTAAAATATATTGTCCGACGTGTGACATCAGCGCCAAAATGCTCGAACTACTAAGTTCTATATTACCGACACTTCATAATTTTTGTACTCAACTGGTGGCAACATTGACAATATGGCTGTTGAAGTTTGAAATAAATTGTTATTATTATTGTTAATTATTATTGAATTATAAAGAAAATTGTCGCCTGTAGATATGTAAAAAGTAAGTATATTATTCTAATTCATTATTAAAATATGAGCGTTGATGTATTAATGTCATTCTTTAAATATTATGCAGGTTTGATATTTGTACAATTCGACTTAAATTCTAGCTGTCAAACAAATATTTTTATTATATAAAAAATGTTTTAGATAAATTGTAAGTATAAATAAATGATTTTCACATAGTTTTATGTGTTTACTATAAATTTCAGCTAGATTTTTAACCAAATAAAACTTTTGATGGAACAAAATGGCGGAAAATTTCAGGGTTAGAAATATGTAAATAAAACTTAGTTTAAACGGTTTTTATTGATGAAAATGTGTTTATTTATATTTTAAATGTCATAGAACAAAATCTAATTTATTTCCAGGATAAAGCTGAAGAATTATCCGCAATAGACAGTTGCGAATATATTTGGGAAGCGGGAGTCGGTTTCGCCCAATCAGCTCCCAAATATCCCCAATTAGACACGCGTCGAACCGAATTACTAAAATTACTATTAACATGCTTCAGTGAGACAATGTACCAACCACCATCCGACCTTCTAACACCCAACAAATGGGTTTCGCATGTCGCTAGTTCTGACAATCGTCACGCCTTGCCTTTATTCACTTCATTATTAAATACAGTGTGCGCGTACGACCCTGTAGGGCTTGGAGTTCCTTACAATCATCTATTATGGGCCGATTCCGCCGAGCCATTAGTCGAAACGGCTCTGCAGATATTAATTGTGGCGCTGGATCATGATTTAACGCAACTTGGGATCGAATCGGGTGATGAAACACAAGTTGCAGATAATTTGTTTATTAATTATTTATCTAGAATTCATCGGGATGAAGATTTTCAGTTTATTTTGAAAGGAGTGACGAGATTGTTGAATAATCCGCTAGTGCAGACATATTTACCGAATAGTACGAAGAAAGTTCATTTTCATCAGGAACTGTTGGTGTTTTTTTGGAAAATGTGTGATTACAACAAAAAGTTTTTGTATTTTGTGTTGAAAAGTAGTGATGTGCTTGAAATTTTGGTGCCGATTTTGTATCATCTCAACGATTCCAGGGCCGACCAATGTAAGTTTTCTTTATTTAATTTTAAAACGCGGCTGGGCCCATAACCTGTTATTTATTAAAAGGCGGGAACTTTGACTTATTCTGTTTTATTTTTATTTAATCTTTTTAAAACGCGGCTGGTCCCATAACCTGTTATTTATTAAAAGGCGGGAACTTTGACTTATAGGCTCGTAGTATGATCACGGTTTTAACTAAAACGCTGTTTTAAGAAATGTCAAATTTGATTATTTAATATCAATAATAAATTTTATTAAATTTATCAAAATATGATTTTAAAGCAGAACATTGTTTGTATTCAAACAAATATTTTTTTAAAAATCGTTCTTTGAACATAAGGGCGAAATTAAATATTGAAATTTGAATTTGACATTTCTTAAAACAGTGTTTTAGTTAAAACCGTGATCATACTACGAGCCATTGTGTTTTATTTTTATTTAATATTTTTAAAACGCGGTTGGGCCCATAACCTGTTATTTATTAAAAGGCGGGAACTTTGACTTATTGTGTTTTATTTAATCTTTTTAAAACGCGGCTGGGCCCATAACCTGTTATTTATTAAAAGGCGGAAACTTTGACGTATTGTGTTTTATTTTTATTTAATCTTTTTAAAACGCGGCTGGGCCCATAACCTATTATTTATTAAAAGGCGGGGGAACTTTGACTTATTGTGTTTTATTTTTATTTAATCTTTTTAAAACGCGGCTGGGCCCATAACCTGTTATTTATTAAAAAGCGGGAAGTTTGACTGATATATTGTGTTTTATTATTATTTAATGTTTTTAAAACGCGGTTGGGCCCATAACCTGTTATTTATTAAAAAGCGGGAACTTTGACTGATATATTGTGTTTTATTTTTATATAATATTTTTAAAACGCGATTGGGCCCATAACCTGTTATTTATTACTTTTTGTTTTAAACCTAATATATAAACAAAAAGGCGGAAACTTTGACTGATATATTGTTTTATTTTTATTTAATATTTTTAAAACGCATTTGGGCCCATAACCTGTTATTATTAAAAGGCGGGAACTTTGAATGATATATTGTGTTTTCTTTTTATTTAATGTTTTTAAAACGCGGCTGGGCATAACCTGTTATTTATTAAAAGGCGGGAACTTTTGACTTATTGTATTTTATTTAATCTTTTTAAGACGCGGCTGGGCCCATAACCTGTTATTTATTACTTTTTGTTTTAAACCTAATATATAAACAAAAAGGCGGGAAGTTTGACTGATATATTGTGTTTTTTATTTATTTAATATTTAAAACGCGACTGGGCCCATAACCTGATATTTATAAAAAGGCGGGAACTTTGATTTATTGTATTTTAATTTTAGCGCGCGTTGGTTTGATGCACATCGGCGTTTTCATCTTATTATTACTATCGGGCGAGCGTAATTTTGGGGTTAGATTAAACAAGCCGTATACAGCTACTGTCCCGATGGACATTCCAGTATTCACTGGAACACATGCAGATCTTTTAGTAACAGTTTTTCATAAAATAATTACAACAGGACATCAGCGATTGCAGCCATTGTTCGATTGTCTTTTAACCATTCTAGTCAACGGTAAGATTGCGTTTTCGGGGCCGGTTTACATTTTCAACAAATTTTAAACAAAAGTCGTTAGAAATTTTGCAAAATTTATTCTAAATGATGTTCAATATTTTCGGCACGGATAGTTTAAATGTGTTAGATTGTTGTAACAGTTCCATTTGTGCTTCAATTTTAATTTGAGAAAGGATAATAGTCAGACGGGGCCAAATCAGAAGCATACGCGGGATGAAGCAACAATAAAATATCGACGTATAATTGGTTTGTTGAAAATACAGCCGGCCGAATTAGCCTCAACTCATATTAATTTATTTGTAACATTATAATTTGTGTTTAGTTTCACCGTATTTGAAAACTTTATCCATGGTGGCAAGTACAAAACTTCTACACCTCTTAGAAGCATTTAGTACGCCATGGTTTTTATTTTCATCGCCAACAAACCACCATTTAGTCTTTTTCTTATTGGAAATATTCAATAACATCATTCAATATCAATTCGACGGTTAGTCTAAACAATATATGAGAAAATAAAACATTTATTCCTATTTTACTATTTAGGAAACTCTAACCTAGTCTATACAATTATTCGCAAACGACAAGTGTTTCATTCGTTAGCGAATCTCCCGTGTGATTACGGCTCAATAACAAAAAGCCTTTCCAAGCGGGGGGTGCGCCCCACGGGGCCCGCAAAAACCCTCCCCGCGGCAACCAGTCACGACAATTTAGCGGAAGAATTAATGGAAGGGTCTCATCCGGCTCTTCCGGCAGAGCCTGGTACCTTGAAAGCGACTTTGCCTGACACCCCAGGTATTGGACAGATGACGGAAAAAGAATCCGCGCACCCTCAACATGTAAAAAATAAAATAAGGCTAAATTTCTTGAATCGCCAAACCCGAATTTTTATTTTATATTTAGGGTCAATTCCAACAAACTTCTGATTTGGTCCCTGGCGGGACAATAATGACAAGCCAACAACAACAAAATGGCGCTATTTCAAAAGAAAAAGAAGAAGAAGGGATGTTAAATAAAGATGATGAACCTAACCTCAAACGATCTGTCAACACGGTAAGTAATTTAATTAAATATGAATTGTGGATGGTTTATTTTTATTTTTAAATACAGCGGGGTAGTTTACGGGTAAGTTCTGCCTCTCAAGAGGGGCGAAGCCCCGACCAGTGGGTCCCTACAGCCGAATGGGTACATTCGTGGAAAAGCAAGTTACCTTTGCAAACTATAATGAGATTGTTGCAAGTTTTAGTGCCTCAAGTTGAAAAAATTTGCATTGACAAGTAAGTTACAATGTTTTACATTACATTTATTTATTTTTTAATCTCGTACAACACGATTTCAGTGTTAATTTGAACATATTTCAAATATGTTTTCTTGTTTAGTTTCGGCCAAAAATGGTTCAATATCTTGATTTAATTTAAAAATAAAGCGTTTATTTTAACTAAAACCATGTCAACGACTTGGCTCATACTTCAGGGTTATTCACAAGATCAGTGTTGCCAATATATTGATTAACTCGAAAATGTATTGACAACCATATTTGGTTTCATTATATTAAATTGTTTATACTACAAAGAAGGCAAGACAAAAATCATATTAAACAGTTTTAAATAATGCCGTCAAATTTATTGAATACGACTGTCAGTACATTTTCGGCATATTAAGTTCATTGGCAACACTGATTTTGTTAATAACCCTGAAGTATGTGCCAAGTCGTTGGTATGGTTTTAGTTAAAACTAGTGTTAGAACCACGCTCGTGCTATCAGCCAAAGTGTTTATTTTTGCAAAAATGAACTTTAGAGGGTTGATTTGTACATTTCCGGTATGAAGTGGTTAAATTTTGGGTTAAAAACTCTTCAAACCCGGGTTCGAAAATTGTACATTTATGGCCAAAAATGTGAGGTTAAAAATCGATCAATATCTCGATTTCAGTTAAAAATAAAGTGTTAATTCTTACAAAAATGAACTTTAGAGGGTTGATTTGTATATTTCCGGTATAAAAGTGGTTTAATTTCCGGTCAAAAACTCCTGAAACCCGAGTTCAAACATTGTACATTTTTGGCCAAAAATGTGAGGTTAAAATTCGATGAATATCTCGATTTCAGTTAAAAATAAAGTGTTTATATTTGCAAAAATGAACTTTAGAGGGTTGATTAGTATATTTCCGGTATAAAAGTGGTTAAATTTCCGGTCAAAAACTCCTCAAACCTGGATTCAAACATTGTACATTTTTGGCTAAAAATGTGAGGTTAAAAATCGATCAATATTTCGATTTCGGTTAAAAATAAAGTGTTAATTCTTGCAAAAATGAACTTTAGAGGGTTGATTTGTATATTTCCGGTATAAAAGTGGTTAAATTTCCGGTCAAAAACTCCTCAAACCTGGGTTCAAACATTGTACATTTTTGGCTAAAAATATGAGATTAAAAATCGGTGAATATCTTGATTCCAGTTAAAAATAAGGTGTTAATTCTTACAAAAATAAACTTTAGAGGGTTGATTTGTATATTTCCGGTATAAAAGTGGTTTAATTTCTGGTTAAAAACCCCTCAAATCCGGGTTCAAACATTGTACATTTTTGGCCAAAAATGTGAAGTTAAAATTCGATGAATATCTCGATTTCAGTTAAAAATAAAGTGTTTATATTTGCAAAAATGAATTTTAGAGAGTTGATTTGTATTTTTCCGGTATAAAAGTGGTTTAATTTCCGGTCAAAAACTCCTGAAACCCGGGTTCAAACATTGTACATTTTTGGCTAAAAATGTAAGGTTATAAATCAATCAATATCTCGATTTTGGTGAAAGATAGATTGTTAATTCTTGCAAAAACGAACTCTGGAGGGTCAATTTGATATATTAACATTTTAAAAGTGTCAAAAAGGCCTTAGGGATACCAAAAAACAGTCGAAATTTTGGAAAAAATTGTATAAAATTTTCCCCAAAAACATGCATTTTATTTTGATCACAACTCCTCAACGGTTTAACTTATCTTCGAATTAACACGAAATTCGTATTCTACGGGGTTTAAAATATAAATAAACCCATTTTCAAATCTTAAAATTATTTGGACAAAGTTTTATTTAAATCTAAAATTATTTCAGAGGCCTGACAGATGAAAGCGAGATTTTAAAGTTCCTACAACACGGAACATTAGTGGGTTTATTGCCTGTTCCACACCCAATTTTAATCAGAAAATATCAGGCAAATGCCGGTACAACAACATGGTTTCGAACGTACATGTGGGGCGTTATTTATTTGAGAAATGTTGAGCCTCCTGTGTGGTACGACACTGATGTAAAATTATTCGAAATACAGCGCGTTTAGGTGAGTCAAATTTCATTTAAAAAAACAACTATGTTTTAATTTTTTTTGTTGCGTGCCAGTTTAATATGTCTAATTGTACTTACCCAAAAATGGGCGTGATTTGTGCATTTTGAGGCTGTTTAAATTTAAAAACATTCCGAATTGAAGCAAATTTGGAAAATTCCGAAAATCAAAATATAATTGTAATATTAATATTTTGATTTTGCTTCTGTTACCTGTCTGTGAATCTATATAAATGTGAGTTTCTATTTATTTATTAATAGTAGATTTTATATATAAGATCATATTTATAATCTATGAATGTTATAATATTAAATATATGTCTTAAAACATCAATAATTAATTATTTATATTAATTTAAAACTGTTTTATTTAATTTGGGGAATAATTTCAAATATGTTTAAATGATTTTCAAATAGTTCCAATACAAATAATAAAACATTAAAACGAGTATTGTTTTCCCGCGCAAAATCGGGTGCGTCATTCGCTGCTTGGCATATACTTTGTGAGGTGTTGTTGCAAGTATTCGTCGGATTTCCGAGAAAAATGCTGGATTAAGTTTTGCCAATTCGCCAGGTATTTGGAAACGATGTCAGGGGGGGGGGCACAAATAAATGTGTGGTTCAACGATTAAAAAATGGCCGCACATCGGAGGGGAGTGACCGGCGTTTGGGACGCCGAATGCACAAACAAGAAATGCAAAAGAAATGTGTTGTTTCGCGTCGTCTAAGTAACGTCCGAAACGTTAATTTCCCAGGTCTCCACCAGATGGGCGACCGGGAAATTTTAGAAAAAACACTTTCCTATTTCTAAAGCATTTCTTAAAGAAATATATTTCCGCCACTCGCGATACCGTAGACCTCGCCTCCGGCTCGGCCTACAAACTTTTCGCTCGCGCGGAAATTATCTATTCCATACTAGATATAGAATATACTATTATAATAAAAAAGTATAGTTTGTCAAACATTCCGTCGCTTAATAATAATAATAATAATAATAATAAAAGAAAATGGTGGAATATTCAATGAAATTTAATTTTAAAATAATGAAGTTAGTGCATTTGGTTCACAATATTGACAATACTTTCTGTTTGGCGGGAGTCGGCAATATAGAGCACTCGAAAAGTCGGTAAAACAACCAACAAAAGTCATGTAAAATGTAACAAAACAATAAGAAATTTAACAAGTTTATTCAGTGTAAATTTGATATATACTACAAGTGAAATACTTGGTAAGTAATAAATAATTATTTAGATACCATGATTAACACTAAATTACATAAAAAACCATTAAAATAATTGGATTTTAAATTTGACACATCACTCTGAAATTAGCTACAAAGCAGTGTTTTGTAATAAAGTTTTAATAATTAAAATTGTTTGTACACCAATTACTAATTATTAGTTTTATACTATTCGTACGAAAAATATTGTACAAACTTGGTGTATAAATAACTATTTCCGCAAAAGATCAGATCTTTGGACGACGAAAAACTGACAATGAAGACTTTCTTGGCGACTTTTGGTTGTTTCCAAAATTAAGGTTGGTAGCACGAGCGTGGTTCTAAGACCGGTTTTAACTGAAACCATGCCAACGACTTTGCACATAGTTCAGGGTTATTAACAAAATTAGTGTTGCCAATAAACTGATTAACTCGAAAAAGTATTGACAACCATGTTCAACTAAAACCATACCAACGACTTGGCACATACTTCAGGGTTATTAACAAAATCAGTGTTGCCAATATACTGATTAACTCGAAAAAGTATTGACAACCATGTTAAACTAAAACCATACCAACGACTTGGTACATACTTCAGGGTTATTAACAAAATCAGTGTTGCCAATATACTGATTAACTCAAAAAAGTATTGACAACCATGTTCAATTAAAACCATGCCAACGACTTGGCACATACTTCAGGGTTATTAACAAAATCAGTGTTGCCAATATACTGATTAACTCGAAAAAGTATTGACAACCATGTTCAACTAAAACCATGCGAACGACTTGGCACATACTTCAGTGTTATTAACAAAATCAGTGTTGCCAATATACTGATTAACTCGAAAAAGTATTGTCAACCATGTTCAATAAATTTGGCTTCATTAAATTGTTTATATTACAAAGAAGGCAAGACAAAAATCTTATTAAACAGTTTTAAATAATGCCGTCAAATTTACTGAATATGGCTGTCAGTATATTTTCGGCTTATTCATTACATTGGCAACACTGATTTTGTTAATAATCCTGAAGTATGTACTAAAAAGAGATGTAAAAGAGAGATTGTAGCGCATTGAGAAATATGTAAATAAAAACATAAATAAATTGTACAACGTTTCTTTATTGAATTGTAGATTTTATATAAGAACTGTTAAGAATATACATATAAATTCTAAATAAATATAAAAGTAAATATTATAAAATAATGTAATATATAACGAGTAAAGTCGAAATGTGTGTCTGGGATATAGTGCGATCCTTCTTTAATAGACACCAAAAACCACAAACGTCGATTCGGTTCGCTTCCAAACCATTCCCTCTGAATTCTACGGTTTGTATAAAGATTGTTCCAAGCTAGAATGGTTTACAAACGATCCGAAAAAAGGTTAGAAATATTAAATATGTATATATACGAGAGTATGTACAAAAGATTATCATTGGAGAGAAACTGGAACGTTTAAAAGTTTATTAAGCAACTCGAACCACAGCCAACGAGAGACGAGAAAGACACCATGATTAATTCTTAGGTGCGCAAGACAGCCTTGTCGTAGGCTGGAGGGGGGCTGGGGGGCCCAGGAGGGCGCGGTGGGGGCAACAACACCGCAATGTGATACGGTGGGGGCGGAGCGACACCCAACGCATGCCCCGCATTAATATTAATATTTTCTATGGTTGTGTGACGTACTGATGTTTGGGGCCCACCTGGGGGGGCTGGGGCACTACTGCTGTTGCTGCTGCCTGCACTCGAGGTGGAATTTAG
Source organism: Harpalus rubripes (assembly GCA_963082715.1). Lineage (NCBI taxonomy): Eukaryota > Metazoa > Arthropoda > Insecta > Coleoptera > Carabidae > Harpalus > Harpalus rubripes. The sequence continues at coordinate 56,221,230 of OY720459.1, forward strand.
CATTAGTGTTGCTGGGGCCGTTGTTACAACCTACAAAAGGAAAACACGACGTTTAGAAGATCTATAAACGTACTGTTTTTGGCGCCTTTTATGTTCTAGAGGTGGTAGTCATGTTTTCATAACTGACAGATAACCTCAAAATAGTAAATTGTTTGTGTTGAAATATTATTTCTAATCGTGGATTTTTATCCTTTATCTAGGTGATAAAGAAAGAAAATAAATTTATAGCTATAGCTGTGTTAGTTAAGAAAGCATAAGAATATGTGAAGTTAAAATTTCAACTAAAAAATTATAAAACAAGAAACAATGCGCTCAGGTTTACGTTGTCAAAATAATTAAAACGGTAAAGTATAGAATAGGGTCCAAATTCAAAATGGGTTTAAATGACTATATATCGGTTCTTTCGCCCCCTCTTCATTAAAATAAAGCAAAATTAGGGTACGGAAACATATATTTGATGAGTTTTTGTAATAAAATGTGTCGTTAGTTGTCTATACTTCGTCCCAATTTAAATTTATGGTAATGTAATTATGAATTGAATGTATTGTTATTCCAGGCAGGTTATGAAATGTATGATGCACGTTACTTGAAAATGTTGACACTGTCTACTCAATTTGTGGCGGCAAAAAATATGAAAAGTTGAGGTTTTAATCCATGATTTCCAGTTCCACGTTGTGGCGAACTATCGAATATATGCCATATTATATGTTTTGTATTAAAAATTGTAAGAACAGCTGTTGCCGTTATCTGTGCAACTGAGCAGTGAGTGTTGACAAAATGGTGGAAAGTAAAAGTCTAGATCAATAAATTGTATGGGGTCTCGTGGTCGCGTGCTTGAGTGTCTGGTCGCGAATCTGGGGAACCGGGTTCGATCCCGACCGACGCCAAATATTTCGAATTTTAAATGGCACAAAATTGACCCCTGAGGTGCACTCTCCACGCCAGCAATGAGTGCCCGTGAGGTGACGCCTGGTAAACGCCCGCACGGTACAAATATGTCATCATCATTACCGATATATGCATACAAAGCAGATTGGCACACCCAGCAATGGGTAATATGCCGTGATATATATATATATATATATATATATATATATATATATATATATTTGACATTTCGTTTGACAGCCCAACTGGCAGTTGCTCGCGCCATTTTCTTTCTATTTGCAGCGATAGAAAGAGATAGCCGTTAAATTGAAAAGGTCCATCCTTCGGGCTGTGATTTGCAATCTAAATGATAAAAGTGATCATGATTAATAAGAATCATGTTTTTTACGTTTCCTATACGTATCCCCACTTTCTCATTTTGTGATCACTAGACAACCTTCCCCTTTCTTTTCTAAATCAACCATTTTGAGTGATTCACACGGATTCAGTTCAGAGCAAATTTAAAAATGGCTTTTCGAGAGTAGAAATTTATCAATGTGGGGGGAAATATGTTTTCCTGCAAAAGAATGACAGTAGATTATTTATAAAATAAAATAGGTAAGTTTGCATTGGTCTGCATATGACATTTGACGCTAGATGGTGTTTATATTGTTTCCTTGATTTAATTTTTAGATCATGATTCAAAATGATTACGCTTAGATCACTCAGGATTCACTAAATCACAATCACAGCCCAAAGGAAGACGTTTAATGCTTGATACTTTAATGTAAACAATCAAACAAAATCACAAGATACACAAACTGTCAAAATGTGAAATTTCAATTTTTAGCGGGAAGTGCTTCCAACATAACTGATAAAAAACAGCAACTCATATTTTTGACAAATCCTTTTTTTATAAATCTAATTGTAAAATTACCTCAATAGAAAAAATAGTATAAAAAACATGTATCATAAGGCAATCTGTTAACGTACGAGTCCAAGTTTGGAAAACGAGCCGCTAGGCGAGTTTTACAAAGGACGAGTGCTTTAATGTGTTTTAATGTACTATTATTGTGGAATTTATTATTTTATTCTTACTTGGGGTTGGGGCGGGTGCGCGACAGCTTCGCACAAACTAACAGCACACCCCGCAAACAACACCACCACCAGTAACGCACAAAACGCCAACACTTCCAACCCAGTGCTCTGCGTATTGAAATAGAACTTCGCCCCCGCCATAAACACCGTCACGAGGGCAAAGCTCGCCCACATGCCACATTTGAGCTTCCCTGCCGTGTGGTGTGTGTGTAGCGAGGGGCCCTGCACCTGAACGGCAAGTTGCTGTTCGAAAACATGCGCCGCTGACGCATGAGAGGTTATGTCGTGTCGTGGGCGGTGTGGATGGTGACGGACAGCTTCGACGGATTGAAAGCGGTGGACTGGGGTTACCATGATGTGCTTGCCAGCACGGCCCCACTCGCCCCGCCTTTCGATCCAAAAATGCATCGGGGGGCTACACACTACGACAAAACATAGTGAAAACGCAACAAACAAATGGTGAGTACAAATATAATATAAATATAATGGATTTAGGTTGTTTTAAATCACTACAAAAGACTTTAAACGAAGAGAAATCCGTCTTTACCTTTCACAAAATCGCGTCATGTTGCTTGTGGACGATGCAACGTCTTCTATTTCAAAAACCCATTGTCCACACACTCCAAAGACTTTGAAACAACTCAAAACACATTATTTACTGTTTGTTGTGTTTTGTGAAAGAGACAATGCGTCATTGCTTGGCTAAGTGGAAATTTTGGCCGGTACGCGACAATATCTGTTTTACCTCAACATATATTGATTTTTGGGGGATAAAGACACAAAATGATTAGAAAACATTATATAAATGGTTAATAAGTGTTTATTTATACAATATATATGTTTAAAACAATAATTTCATACAGAAATTAATACATTTTAACAGTAAAATCATCTTGATTTATTGAGAAATATTTATGTGATAATTTTATACAAAATACTTACAATTACATGTTATTTACATAAAATACATGACAGAAACATTTTTTAATATGTTTAATAACATATATTCATGTATTATTTACAGAAATACACATAAAATTTAAACTTTTCAAATAATTGTTTGAATTTTGTCATATTGTCGTCCGCCATATTGCTAGTGTTGCCAATAGTTGCATACAAAACTTTTAACAATATTTAATTCTATTTTACTTTTATTTCAAAAAAATGAATAGAAAACAATATATAAATGTTGAAATATTAGATCAAGTGTTTTCTAATGATGACCCTACCAGATCAAGTAGTTTTGAAAAATTATTGTCAGTTGTTATAATTTAGTATTTTTATATGACATAAAAATAAATGTCCAAGAATTGTATTAAATATATAAAGTATTATTTCTAATAAATTATTTGATTATCCAAAAGAGTTGTCCATTTTCATGAGGTTATGGGCCCAGACATAGTGTTCTGTGTAAGTAAAGAATCCAGATAAAAGGAATATTTAAAAATGCATGCAGGATACATGCAATTGCCCCAGTTAAATTCAGGGAATTTTAACAACTGGAAATTTAGAGTGACAACTCTTTTAGAAGAAAAACAGGTGAAGGTGGCCCTAGAGAAAGAAGAAAATGATATCACAGATGAAAATGAAAGGAGTGCATTTCAAGTAAAAGATGCGAGAGCTAAATCTACAATAATCCAATGTATTACAGATAAGCACTTAGATTTGGTGAAAGATTCAAAAACAGCCAAACAAATGATGAAAGCGTTGGAAGATGTATTTGAAAGGAAGAGTGTCTTCACGAAATTAACTTTAAAAAAGAAGCTATTAACATTAAAATTAAAGAAAGGAGAAAAATTAGAAGACCATTTTTTGAATTTTGATACCACTGTACGAGAATTGGAAAATATTGGGTCAAAAGTTGATGAGTCAGATAAAATATGTCATTTGTTACTATCGTTAAATGAAGAATATGATTCTGTAATTACTGCTATAGAGACTCTAAATACAGAAGTAACAATGGATTTTGTTAAATCTAGACTTCTCGACGAAGAAATAAAACTGTCAAATAAAAATGGAAGAAGGAGTAATAATGAAGAAATGGCATTTAAGGCTGCAAAAATTACATGTTTTAAATGTGGAAAAGAAGGACATAAAGCTCCTAATTGTTACAGATATAAAAATTTTCAAAACCAAGACCGATACAAGGGAAGAAACTTCAAACGTGACAAAGGAAAAATAAATACTATACCGAATCAAAGAAACAAATATTACGAAAAAGCAAATGAAGTTAATGAAGAAGATGAAGATGAAACAACATTTATTGCTTTAAATTGCATACCAAAATTAAATAATAAAAGTATGTTTATTTTAGATTCAGGTGCAACACAGCATTTATTTACAAAGGAAATTGAAGAACATATGACTGACATTGTACCAGTAGAAAGAAAAGTAATAATAAAAGTAGCAAACGGAGAAAATATGGAGGCCAAAAATAAAGGAATTTTACGTACAAGCTGCCAAGGAAGAAAACTGTCTATTCCAGCAATGACAGTTGATGGTATGAAACACAATTTAATTTCTGTTTCACAACTTCTAAATAAGGGAATAAAAGTAATATTCGAAAAAGACAAAGCAAAAATAATAGGAAAAAATTTTACCATCGAGTGCCAAAAAATAAATAATCTGTTTGTGTTACTAACTGACAATATTGAAGAATATAGAAAAGAAAAATGTTATAAAGCGATAAATGAAAATGAAAATATATGGCACCGTAGATTAGGGCATTTAAATCGTACAGGATTAAAAAAATTAGGATTACCGTGTAGCGAGAAGATATGTGCTAAATGTATTGAAGGAAAAGCAACAAGAAAACCATTCTATGAAGCAAAGAAGAAGTATACACAAATAGGGGACTTGATACACACAGATATATCCGGACCAATCAAACCACCAACATCAGAAGGACACAGGTATTTTCAAGTGTTAATAGATGACTTTTCACATTTTCTTGTAGTAAAGTTACTAAAAACAAAAAATGAAGCTGAAGAGAATTTAATACATTTTATAAAACTTATAAAGACACAACATGGAAAGAAAACAAAGAAAATTAGAATGGACAATGGTGGAGAATTCTCTTCAAAATATTTACAAAATTTTTGCAAGATTAAAGGAATAGAAATGCAGTATACTACGCCATATAGTCCGCAACAGAATGGCACTGCAGAAAGAATGAATAGGACTTTAATGGATAAAGTTAGAACAAAACTAGCCGAAACTGATATTCCGAAGGAATTATGGGGCGAAGCAATACAATGTTCAGCATACGAATTGAATAGATGTCCAACAAGAGCCAATCAAGGAATACCACCTGCTACTAGATGGCACGGAAATAATAATTTAAAAAAATTAAGAGTTTTCGGAAGCCGCGCATGGGCTGTAACTCTTCCAAAAGACAATAAATTGAATGCTCATGCAGAATCTTACATAATGGTAGGATATTCAGGTTCAGGTTACAGATTATGGAATTTTAGAGAGAACAAGGTAATTTGTGCTCGAGATGTAACATTTGACGAAGACAATGTAAAATATGAACACGAAAATATTAAAATAATTGAAAATACAGAGAACACTGAGAAAGAAGATACTGAAATAAATAATGATACTCAAATAAATAAGCAAGAAGAAAATGAAGTAAAAACAAGGTCAGGAAGAGTTGTAAAAGTACCAAATTATTTGAATGAATACGAAGTCTACACAGCATATTGTTCATTGACAGATGAAGATCCACATACTTACACTGAAGCGTGTAAAACAAAAGAATGGAAAGATGCGATACAAAAAGAATTGGACGCACTTAGAAAAATGGAAACATGGGAAGAAGTTAAAGTACCATTACCAAAGGAGAAGAAAGTGATAGATACAAGATGGATATTTAGGACAAAAGAAAATGGAACAAAGAGAGCAAGACTTGTAGCAAAAGGCTATCAATCAACATGTGATATGAATGTATATGCACCAGTTGCCAGATTTTCTACCATCAGAATGACATTAGCGAAGGCTATAAAAGAAAATTGGCCAATAAGACAATTGGATATACCAACTGCTTTTTTAAATGGAAAATTGACAAATGATGTTTATATAAATGCTCCTGAAGGATTAGAAGGAGGAATATATAAATTAAAAAGATCTTTATATGGATTGAAAGAGTCACCCCGTTGTTGGAATGAAGAATTTCATAAATTTGCCGAAGAAAATAATTTTGAACGTTCTAAACATGATTTTTGTCTTTATGTAAGAAGTAATACATTCATGCTAATATGGGTAGATGATATATTAGTAACAGGACATGAAATAGATGAAACAGTAAAATCTTTAAAAGATAAATTTCAAGCAAAAGATCTTGGAGAACTGAAAAATTACTTGGGATTAGAAATAGAAAGAAGTAACGATTGTCTGAAAATAACCCAAATAAAAATGATTGACAAAATTCTTAAAAAGTTTAATATGAATGATTGTAAAGGTGCGAAAACACCTCTAGAAGTAAATTTCAAAGCCAACTCAGAAGAAGAAGTAATACAGGTACCATTTCGCGAACTAATAGGTAGCATTATGTATCTGTCTATAGCAAGTCGTCCAGATATTACTTATGCAGTTTCATACTTAAGCCAATTTTTAGATAAACCTACAGCCCAAATATGGAAAGCTGGGAAAAGAGTGCTTCGATATCTCCAAGAAACAAAAAACTTGTCTCTTACTTTTTTCAGAAATTCATCGAAGAATGAAATCGTCGCCTACTCCGATGCTGATTGGGCAGGGGACACCACAGATCGAAAGAGTATGACCGGCTGTGTAATTTTCTATGAAGGAAATGCTGTTTCGTGGCTGGCACGAAAGCAGAAGACCGTCGCGCTGTCATCCACAGAGGCAGAATATATCGCCGCTGCAAACACCGCCACCGAGTTACTGGCAATTCAGGGAGTATCAACGGACATCAACGGCATGAAGAAAACTGACAGTACCGTTTACATAGACAATCAAGGTGCTATTGACCTTTCTCAAAGTTTTCAAAATAGTAAACGTAGTAAACATATCGACATACGTTTTCATTTTATAAAAGATCTTGTCGCTAAAAATATAATAAACATGAAGTATGTTTCTACACATGAAAACGTAGCCGACATATTTACTAAATCGTTATCGTTTATTAAACATTGTAAATTTAGAGACTTATTAAATGTTAAAAATTTGTAATGTTGCAATTATAAATTTAAATAGTAAATTTATACTTGAGGGAGGGTGTTGAAATATTAGATCAAGTGTTTTCTAATGATGACCCTACCAGATCAAGTAGTTTTGAAAAATTATTGTCAGTTGTTATAATTTAGTATTTTTATATGACATAAAAATAAATGTCCAAGAATTGTATTAAATATATAAAGTATTATTTCTAATAAATTATTTGATTATCCAAAAGAGTTGTCCATTTTCATGAATAAATGGTTAATAAATGTTTATTTATACAATATACATGTTTAAAACAATAATTTCATACAGAAATTAATACATTTTAAAAGTAAAACGTTTTGATTTATTGAGAAATGTTTATAATTTTATACAAAATACTTACAATTACATGTTATTTACGTAAAATATATGACAGAAACATTTTTAATATGTTTAATAATATATATACATGTATTAATTACATAAATACACATAAAATTTTAACTTTTCAAATAATTGTTTGAATTTTGTCATATTTCCGTCCGCCATATTGCTAGTGTTGCCAATAGTTGCATACAAAACTTCTGAACTTTTAACAATATTTAATTCTAATATATTATTTTTTCTTCAAGCGTATTATAATATTCATATTATGCTCCTGTACACACACTATAGAAGTAGTTCATTGTCTTACTAGTACAAAAATGTTGATATTGTTGTATTAGTAAAAAAATGTTAGTGTTTTAGTTCACCGCTGGCGGCGGCAGTTGTCACAGCAACACATATTATATTGAAAATTGTTATTTGACAGTTGAGTCATTTTTGTTTTGTAGTGTACACAGCCAGCTTTGGCTGAAATTGCAAACACTACAATTAAAAAATTCCAAAAAAATGTCAAATTATTCTTTGAAACACTTGAAGAAAAAATAGTATATGTCATTCGGAGTAGAACGCCCTTTTTGTGTTTTACCCAGCTTGCTTAGCCTCGGCTAGCGCCTCGGCCGCAATAGCTGGGTTCAACACAAAAAGACTGCTTTCTACTCCTAATAACATAATATACTATTTATTGCAATATTTATGGCGTATAAACACATAATTGTATTATAAATATGCGAAAAGTATGTTAATGGACCTTTTCAATTTAACGGCTATCTTTTTCTATCGCTGCAAATAGTAAGAAAATGGCGCGAACAACTGCCAGTTGGGCTGTCAAACGAAACGTCAAAAATATTGCAGTCATTAAAATACTTGTATTCTCAGTGAAAAATTGCATCGTTAGACATTTAAACTTCAATAGAAGCATTTGTAACTTATTTCGATAAGATTTTTTAAAGTTATTTGAGATATTCTCACATTGACATAAACTTTTCAAATAATTATTTGAATTTAGTCATATTTTCATCCGCCATATTGCTAGTGTTGCCAATAGTTGCATACAAAACTTGTGAACTATTAACAATATTTAATTCTACTATTTTACTTTTATTGCAATATTTATGGTATATAAACACACAATAGAAACTAAAGTCTTTATTCTGTGCTATAAATATGCGAAAAGTGTGCTAATTATTTAATTTAGCAGTAATTTTATTTTGACAACCTCTGTCGGTAATATAGTACAATTAGTTCGACAGTTTTGTCGCTGCTCAGAGTTAAGAATTTTTGTACTCAACTGGTGGCTACATTGACAATATGGCTGTTAAAGTTAAAACGTATGATAAATGTTTATTAAATAATAAATACATATTTTGCTCAAGAAAATATAGATTATAAATTTAATGTTACAGTTTTTGTGCGTGATTTATGAAAGTTCAAGTATAGTCCGTGTCAAAAACTTATCAACTTTTTATAGTGCGCCTCCATTTTGCGTGTTTACGTATTTGATGTTGATTCTAGGGTGTCAAAAAATCCAAAACATGTTTGATCCGTTTTAATATTAAATAAACTTTATTAAAACTTTAAAATATAATATAATGTGATTGTTAAATAAGTGATACGCATATATAATTGTTATATATACATAATATACATTTTATACATAAAAATAAACTATGTAAACAACTGTAAAGAAAACTATAATTTTATCAACATGATCGTGTTTAAAGTGAAACACGAATATTTCGACTCTTATTGTTCCTGTAATGCATCTACAAATTCTGTTAAATATAAAAACGATTTTATAACTTGTAAATGTGGCGAAGATTGCAACATTCTCGAATGGACGTGGGACAATTTCTACATTTCTAAAAGTGCTACGTTATCTGAAAATAAAAGGGATGTTCTCTTTCATAAAACTTTTAGCTCGGGGACGGCGGCAGTCCGAGGAAGCGAACCTTTTGAACAAAATTGCCATTATTATTGGGAAATTAAAATGTTGACCGCTCTCTATGGAACAGACGTGGTAAGTAGATATTTTTGATTTGTTGAAAGTGTTTGTGGTTAGTGATAAATAGTGGGTTAGGTTAGGTCCATTATAAGGCAATCCAACATGACGTCATAAGTGGAGGGCAAATGTGATTTTAACCTCACTTTTGAATATTTTTAAAAATTATGTAAGTATACAGGGTGTAAATGAAATAAGTGCATTAATTTTAACCAGTAATGTAACTCGATGAGAGCAACAATATTTCTTAATAACTAATAAGTCTTTTAGATTTTGAGTTAAAATTCTTTAAAGATTTGCTGCATATTTCGTTACCCGCTCATGGAGAACAAATGAGCAGCTGCCATTCAAGTGGGATACAAGCAGCTCAAAAATTGTCGGTTATCGGTTACACTTACAGTCACAGTAATTAATAAACGAATCAAGGGAAATAACATTATTATTAATTAATACGTAATAATACATTTTTTAAAATAAATAAATTTAAATTTTGGATAACAAAATTATAAAGTTGTGTATTGAAACAGGCGTTTGATCACCTATGAATAGTGTGAATAGAGGAAGACAAGGAGTGACGGGGTAACTAGAGGAAGAGAAAAAGCATAGTTATTAGGTTATGAGATAATTATTTATCGTCGACAAATCATAATAGTTTAAATTCGTTATTCAAAAAATGTAATTATTTAAGTATATATCTTATTAACATGATAGAAATCGAGAAATTTTGATACAAATTATTCATAAAATTAAACCATATTTTTTTCCATGGCTCTATCATTGAGTAAAATATGTCTTGTATACTATTATTCACGAAAGATGACTATTCAAGGTCATTTGTTCGAACAAAGAATACACATCACTTTACAGCAGTAGCTTAGCAACATTTTGTATTAGAGAGAGATTATTTGACCTATGTCTATTTACTTTATGTGGTGTGACAGATATACGTAAATACTGGGCATTACTTTCTAAGATACTATAAATAATAATGACGTATGTCGTAGAATTACAGATACCTAATTATCTACTACACTGTCCTCTGTGCTAATATTTACCCAGTGGCATTGACGTTTAAATCAAATTATTATTCCTTGGTTTATAAGTTAAGTATACGTTTTTGTATTTTGCAAAAACATAAGTGAAGACCATAAACCTTTCAGAAAGGCATGATTTAGAAAGAAACATAATTTTCAAATAAATTACTCTTATTTTTTCTGTTAAAATATGTCCATAAATATTTCATGCATACGAAATGCAATGAAGTTATCTGCAAGTAATATATCATACGGCTCACAAATGACCTTGAATAGTCATCTTTCGTGAAAAATAGTTTATGTATGCAATTTATTTCTGACAGCTGCCCTCCACTAAATTCATTTGTTATGGATTGGTCTATAACATTTAATTTTTCTCTATAGATGGTGGGAGTGGGTACAGACGCCGTGGACCTGCACCTATGGCCGTACCGTTTCTGCTCCCTCCTGGGGCACGACTCCGAGTCCTGGGGCTACAGCTACCGCGGCTGCGTCCAACACTGTGGCGAGCGCGTCGACTACGGGCCCCGTTTTGGCCGCGGGTCCCTAGTAGGCGTCCACTTGGATTTAGTTGCTGGAACCCTCGAATTCTACCTCAACCGACGCCCCCTTGGTGTCGCCTTTCGGGGGCTCCGAGGAAAGAGACTGTACCCCATGGTTAGCTCAACAGCAGCACATAGTGGCGTTAGGGTTACTTGTTGTTTGTCAATGCCTCATACGCTGCAGATGTTAGCAATTAAAAGATTGCAAGGGGGGGATATGCCCGCAGGGCTTAAGAGACTTTTGCAGAGGAAGTTCTGGTGGTTGCTAGGGGAACAGAGAAACAGGAAGCGGAAGAGGCATACGGTGGGGGCGGACGAAGAAGAGACTGATGAGGAGCGATGATTATTTTTTATTTATAAATATACGACTATTAGAAAATTGGGTTTTTTTGTATATGTATCGTTTAAATAAAGATTTTGCTGTATTATTATAATATATATTTGAATTTTATAATATATTTATCCGGCATATTGCTAGTATTGCCAATAGTTGCGTATAAAACTTCTAAACTGTGACAGCACGAGACACCATGCCAACAACTTGGTACATACTTCAGGGTTATTAACAAAATCAGTGTTGCCAATATACTGATTAACTTAAAAATATATTGACAACCATATTCAATATATTTGGCTTCATTATTTTAAATTGTTTATACTACAAAGAAGGCAAGACTACGGAAGCGTAGAAGGGCCATGTATAAATATTTATTTTTAAGAATTTGCACTTTGTATTCTGTAAATATACAATTTAATATGTAAATTTACACTTTTTAATCTGTAAATTTACACTTTTTAGTTATTATTTTTTTCTTAAGTTGGCAGTAGCTTTTTTTCGATGGGCTGGGAGGCTGGAGATTAAAAAGGGTAAATTTACAGATAAAACTGTAAATTTACAGATTAAAAAGTGTAAATTTACAGATTAAAAAGAGTAAATTTACAGATTAAACTATAAATTTACAGATTAAAAAGTGTAAATTTACAGATTAAAAAGAGTAAATTTACAGATTAAATTGTAAATTTACAAAATACAAATTGTAAATTCTTAAAATTAAATATTTATATACGTGGCCCTTCTACGCTTCCGTACAAGACAAAAATCTTATTAAACAGTTTTAAACAATGCCGTCAAATTTGTTGAGTGTGGCTGTCAGTATATTCACCTTATTCCGTACATTGACAACATTCATTTTGTTAATAACCCTGAAGTACGTGCCAAGTTGGTTAGTATGGTTTTAGTTAAAACCGGTGTTAGAACCACGCTCGTGCTACCAGCCTTTATGACGCCAAAAATGCTCATAACTATTTTATTTTATATTTATTGTAATATTTATGACATATAGATGCGTAAAACATTTGCAAATGATTTTATTTAGCTTTGATATTTTGGCAACCTCTGCCGGTAATAAAGTATTTTTGTACTCAACTGGTGGCTACATTGAAAATATGGCTGCTAACATTTCAAATAATTCATTGTAATTATTAAATTATAAACTTTTAAATATGTTATAATTGTTATATATTTTATCCAGGAAAGTTTAAAATAATTGTTGTCAGTTTTTATGCGTAATTTTAGCGCTGGTGTCATACGGAATGTTATGCAGGTTGAATAGTACATATGACCTAAATTATTGTTTCTGATAAACTTCAGAGCTGTGGAGACGAGAGGCGCCGACTTCCACCGTTGGATTTCACCCCTGGAGAACTTGTAAAAGTCGACGCCTTGGATTCCTCTTCAAGTAAAGTACCCCAGAGTTTTGGTAATTTTTGTATGAATGAGTTAGACAATTAGAAATTTGTGGGATTAAAATTTGAAAACATTTCTCAAATAACAGACAATTTGTTCAACTTCAGCGCTGAATATCTCAAAAACTATTAAAGCTACAGTGTTAATTCGTATAAATATGGATTCCTCAGATTTTTTTCTATATATGAACTAATTTTTATGAAATAATTCCTGAAACTTCCTGAATTTTTTTAAAAAATATAAAATATGGCCTATATTTGTCTTAGCAAGGACACATACCGGTCATTGGCATCTCGCGGCAAATCAATGAACTGTTTAAGCGAGGACACTTACCTTAGTGGGGACACACTCCTAGTAGTTCAGCGGTTTATTGTAAGATGTCACCAGTCGTATTTTAAAAATTTGTATTTTTTTAAAATTTTAATTATAAATATTAAATTATCAAAATTTGGGTATGTATAGAAAAAATACTAAGATTTCGAAAAATTGAGTATGATTTTTCCACATTGGCCCATTTTTGGGTGTGACGTCATTTCCGGCTAAACCAGCGATTTAAGGGAAAAATGTCGTTGATTATCTGTGTCTAATAATGTTTTTCTATCTGATTACAGGGTCAACAGCGGACCAAGGACCATTTAAGGACATCCCAGGATATATCTATAGAAATTGTAAATAAAATGTATTATATAATAATGTATATTATTTGTGTATTAATAAAAGGACTGAATATATCAAAATTTGAGTTTATCCTTTAAATTCCTGTTATATCCTTTCTTATTTACCTTTAGATGCTTTTTGAAGCATCCATGCACGGATTTTTTGGGGAATTTGGTGCATGGATGCTTCAAGAAGCATCCATGCACCAAATTCCCCAAAAAATACGTGGATAGATGCTACACTAAAGTAGCATCTACGCACCAAAATCGCCGAAAAATCGTGTATAGATGCTACCTTGAAGTAGCATCTATATCCGAAAAAAAATACTCTTTTGGGCACCCTTTTCGTCGAATTTTGTTGAAGATTTCTGATGGTATCCGGGTAACAGGAAAGAGAAGAGTACCTCAAAAATTTAAAATGTACGTTTTTTCAGTGAAAATCAATAATAGGGGCTGTAAAATAAAAGCATATATTATTTTTTATAAGTTTTATTCATTTTAAAACAAATACAATAAATGACACCTAATAAAATGTAAAGCACATTCTGAAATTTGTTATCATTCAATAATTCCTACCCTAATTAATTTCTAAAGACTAACTTAACAAATATAGGCGTAGAACTTCACGTGGAGTTCAAATTTTCAAGAATCGAAACAATATTTCAATTAGTTATTAAAGAAAATGTAATTTTTTACATATGACATTTTTTAAACTTTAATAACTCCAGCCCTGTTTTTGATATATAAGCGGGAGGTATTGTCATCCATTAGACCATATTAAAGTACAGACATTTAACTCAATATACCCAAAATTTGGTGTAAATATCTTAATTAATTCACGTGTTATCGATTTTTACCATTTTTTGGTAAAAACTAAAAAAATTCCAAGTTTCTATACCCAAAATTGGGGTATTTATGATTATTTCTTTTGAGTGAATCTTACATTTTACATAGTTTTGAACAACTTTTGTCATATAACATTTTTCTCTTAAATGGCTGGTTTAGCCGGAAATGACGTCACACCAAAAAATGGGCCGATGTGGAAAAATCTTTTTCAATTTTTCTAAATCTACGCGTTTTTTTCTATACATACCCAAATTTTGATAATTTAATATCTATAATTAAAATTTAAAAAAAATACAAACTTTCAAAATACGACTGGTGGCATCTTACAGTAAACCGCTGAACTACTAGGAGTGTGTTCCCACTAAGGGTAAGTGTCCTCGCTTAAACAGTTCACTGATTTGCCGCGAGATGCCAATGACCGGTATGTGTCCCTGCTAAGACAAATATACGCCATATTTTATATTTTTTTAAATAATTCAGGAAGTTTAAGGAATTATTTCATAAAAATTAGTTTATATATAGAAAAAAATCTGAGGAATCCAAATTTATACGAATTAACTCTGTAGCTTTAATAGTTTTTGAGATATTCAGCGCTGAATTTGAACAAATAAAATTGTCCCACTTTAGACTTCAATAACTCCCTAATATCAAACCCTATGGGCTCAGATTTGGCGGGAACCCCTTAATTCGACCCCAAGGATTTCGAATCCGGCTAATTATCTAATAATGCATTCATACAAAAATTACCAAAAGTCTATTACTATTTAAATATTTCTTACACTAACAATTTGAAAATTTACATCTAAATTCATTATCTAACAGGGATACAGGGAGGGGGCACTTTGCTTGAAGAGGAATCCATGGCGTCGGTTCTTACAAGTTCTCCAGGGCTGAAATCTAACGGTGGAAGTCCGCGCCGCTCGTCTCCAAGTTTCTCAGCATCTATGATCAACAGCAGCTCGTCTCCACACATCTGAAATTTATCAAAAACATTAATTTATTTGTTAATAATTACTCTAAATCTCATTCAGATATTTATTTTTGCAAAACCGGCGTGTCTTTATACATTTAGATCATTTATTGGACGTTATAAACTTCATAAAAACAACTGTCTTACCTTAAAAGTTTCAAGTCGCGACGTCTGTTCGTCTGTCCATCTGCTGGGCGATTCCTCACAGCTGTAGGGCCCCATTTTCGCACGACGTCTTGGGGCAATCGATGATCAAGATGTTGAAAACGACCTCCGTTACACTTCGTTTTCTCTTGTTTGTAACTCCTCAACGGGAAGGAATATCTTCAATTCGAATGCAGAATCGGATTCCTTGGACTTTAAACTATAAATCCAAACATTTTCACCCCTCAAAACGGTATGGTGTAAGACTAGGAAATGGATTTGTCGTGTGATGTCCGTTGACGATTTCCATAACCTGAAAAAAATGTTTGGGTTACATTATTTAATTATTATTGCACAAAACTCACTGAAACTTATGTACAATGTGTAAAATTAAGTATATAATCTTATTTTGTACTAAAACAAGCTTAAATATACTAAAAAACATTTATTTGACAGCTAAAATAAAGGTTAAATGTACTGTTCAACTTGCACAACATTGGTTATTATAACATCAACTCTAAAGTCTTTATTAATAAGTTACGGGTTCTTAAAAAAGATGTGAATGTATAAAGAAACAGCGGTTTTGCAAGAATAAACGCTGTATGACGAGATATAAAGTATTTGTTTGCTCATTAAAAGTTTGAGTTATTGGACATTATAAATTTCATAAAAAACAACTTTTCTTACCTTAACAACTTCTAGTTGCAATGTCTGTCTCGCTGTCCATCTGTCCGGCGACTTCTCACGGTTGTGGGGCCCCATTTTTACATGCTGTCTTCGGGCAATCGTGCATGAATATTCTCAAATTCAACAGCTCCAGCATCACGAAATGTAATGCCTGTTTGTCAGCCCGTCTGCACAGAAGATTCGTATAACTATCCACAAGAATAAACAACACTTGTAGCAAACGAAACCACAAATATATTAACGTATCAATCACAAAACGCTGCCTTTTCAATGTCACTAAATCTGCTAATGTACCCTCAACTAGTCAAAATATATAACATTTTTATTATTTAATACAAATTCCCCATATTTTTGTTTAGAAATTTCTTAAATTTCATAGCTCTAATCATTGTTGTAAGCTTATAATTTATTATTTTCTTTGCTTTTTGACGTTTAATATATAAAAACAGGTAGCCATATTGTCAATGTTGCCACCAATTGAGCACAAAAATTCTGAACTCTAATTGTCGTACATTATCGACAGAGTTGTAAAAAAATTTAATACAAATTTCCCATAACTTTGTTTAGACATTTCTTAAGTTTCATAGCTCTAATCGTTGTTATAAGCTTATAATTTATTATATTCTTTGCTTTTTGACGTACAAAAAACAGGAAGCCATATTGTCATTGTTGCCACCAATTGAGCACAAAAATTCTGAACTCTAACTGTCCTATATTATCGACAGAGTTGTAAAAAAAATTTAATACAAACTCTCCATAACTTTGTTTAAAAATTTCCTAAGTTTCATAGCTCTAATCATTGTTGTAAGCTTATAATTTATTATTTTCTTTGCTTTCTGACGTTTGATATATAAAAACCAAGTTGCCATATTATCAATGTTGC
Source organism: Harpalus rubripes (assembly GCA_963082715.1). Lineage (NCBI taxonomy): Eukaryota > Metazoa > Arthropoda > Insecta > Coleoptera > Carabidae > Harpalus > Harpalus rubripes. The sequence continues at coordinate 56,238,253 of OY720459.1, forward strand.
CACCAATTGAGCACAAAAATTCTGAACTCTAATTGTCCGTTATTAACGATAGAGTTGTAAAAAAATTTAATACAACTTTGTTTAGACATTTCTTAAGTTTCATAGCTATAATTTGTAAGTTCATAATTTATTATTTTCTTTGTTTTGACGTTTAATTTATAAAAACAGGTAGCAAATATTGTTCTGTATTACCGACAGAGTTGTAATAGTTTGAGCATTTTAGAGCTGTACAGAGTTCAAAAGTTTTACATGCAACTATTGGCAACACTAGCAATATGGCTGACAAAAATATCACAAAATTCAAATAAATGTTATTTGAAATGCGATAAAACATATGTAACAATAGAAAACTAGAACAGCGATTCGAAAATATCTATTTAATACATAGTTTTATTCATATATAATCTAATAATATTATATTTGTAATGTTTAAATGTTTGTATTCACAAATTACTATAGCAACCAACAATGTCGGATTCTGACGACGATATAGTAAATAAACAAATTAAAATTGTTTTCCTAGGCGACGTATCTGTCGGCAAAGTAATCTAAAAATACATTCAACAATCTGACTATTATTATATTTTAATCTTTTTACAGAGCAGCATTATTAAACGATTTTGCTATGACGAATTTTCTCGACAATATAATCCAACAATTGGTGCAGATTTCTTCATGAAACGCAAAATATTAAACGGCCAAAATGAAACCGTGTTGAAAATTAGCGACATTGGAGGCCAGGAAGACAAAATGCTTGACAAATATTTATTTGATGTTGACGTAAGTTTAATTTAAATACAAAACAGTGTTGTTATAATATTTTTTTCAGATTGTTGTGTTAGTTTACGATATAACAAACCTTTCAAGCTTTGAAAATTTGATAAAATGGGTGAAGAAAATAGAGCATTATAATTGTAAGACAGCCATAGTTGGAAATAAATGCGATATGGAGCATCAAAGAGCTGTTAGGTTAGACAAAAGCAGACAGTTTGTCGAGGATAATGGTTTGGTAGGACAGTTTGTCGTTTCTGCCAGGACTGGAGAGGCTGTTAATTCTTGTATTTTAGGTAATGTAAACATTGTTTAAAACTTTTAATAGCTATTTGTTTATTAAGATCGCAAAATGGGACATTGTCGGTTGAGAGGTTGTTTTGCCGCACGACGTAGGAGCGCGGCATTCTCTCGAAAAGTTTTTTTTGTAAAATTGTTTCAAGTACATTAAAATAGTGCAGTGAAAAAGTGGATGTCCATTGGGAGCGTTCATACCAAACTTTTGCTATTGCTTCAATCTAATCTAAACATTTTATAATTTCGTTTTTGTAAATGAATGCCCTATTTTATTTTCACAGTAGTGCGGCATTTTGCTTGGTTATGTAATATATACAGTGCCATTAGTTCCTGACTAAACGTTTACATTAAGAATGCAGACAAGTGACATATGTATCTCAACATTGTATATAGCGAGCGTTTTTTCTTTGTCGCGCATGAGCGGCAAAGTGACATTTTGCGTTGAGAAAAGAGAGCGCAAATGGCTACTTTGTATATAAACTGTAGAAAAACAAATAATCATTGTTGTTAGTGAAATAAATGAACACTTATTTTGGCGCGTTTTTCAAAAATTTATATGCATTTTTACTTACTTTTTTTGGGTTTTAGAGCAATATCTCTGAAAATAATTGAGATATATTCTGTTTCAGGTTTGGTGGCTCAATTTTTAGGTATTCCCTTGGCTAGAACCGATCACGAACAACGAATTGTTAAAGCTGAACTCGCTGATGAAGTAATTAGGGCCCCGCATCGATACCCAACAGATCGGCCTCGAAAGAGAAACCATTCTTCTACAGGAGTCTGCCTTTTACAATAATTTATCATAAACTTTATTTATATTTTAAAAAACAATAAATATTTCAACAATTAACTACTTTATTTTATAATTATTAATCTACTGACAGGTACCACAACAATAAGTACATAACAATTAAGTACTAAAGACATTAACGACCAAATATAACTAGACAAAACATTCCTTATCCCTTCTCAGTGAATGTTTTGATTTCGGCTGGCCAGAGAAAAAAGAGATAGAAATTTTTGTCTAGTTCAAGTATTTCTCACTAGAGGCCACGTAGAGTGTCAGTGTATTGGGATTTTCAAGTATCAAGAGATGGCGCTGATCGCATTAAACAATGGTACACTTTTTGTTGACATTTGTCAGCGTAGCATTACTGTCAATTATGTTTCTTTAGTTTTCGTATTATTTTTTCATTTGCTAGTATTTTTTATTTAAAATTCAAGTATGTATAATAGAGTTTTTATAGTCATATAGTTGTAGTTTCATATAAATGTCAAATGTGTACCACTGTTTGCAGTTCTAATATTCGCCGCTAGTTAGCGTTTTCATATTTGAAAATCCCAATAGTTTAGTTTGAGCCAGAGACCAAAAATATGCTATATAGATACGCTATTCTTATGGGTGACCTTGAAACCACGTTTTAGTTTTCGTACCGTCCGACGGATGACTCTGAATGTCATGCCTTTTCCCCTTCTCAGCTTTAATTTCAAGTTCATACACGTTGTTGGCCGTTGACGTTTCATCGTTCCATTTTGATTTTGTTGTTCGACCTTCAAGTTTTATAGTTTCGTGCCCTTTAGTTTTGTTCTTTGTTTGTTTTCTTTGTATTTACGATGCCAAGAAAAATAATGAAGTGTTGTGTAAGAACACTTGCGTCTCTAGTGAGCAACGTTCAAACTACACACTAATACTCTATGTGGCTTCAATGGTGACATCTAGTGAGAAATACTCGCACTAGATAAGACATATCTCTATCGAAATCTAAACAAACAAAATGCAGTTTTGTCTTGTTATATTTGGTCGTTGAAAGACACACACAACTACAATACAACAACAATGACCCCCCGAATAAATAAATAAATAAGTACAACGCACAGTTTTGAGGTTAGTTACTATCCGAAAATATTGGAGACGAAATTGGAGAAGCCGCTAGAAATTGAAGAAAAGAGTCCGTTGTCGTTGTGGGCCTGGTGGATGAATTGGGGCCCAACGTGGGCTGGCTTGCCCAAGCCGGGGCGGTAGAAAGGGCCGTCGCTTCTCTGCAAATTTTTTTTGATAGTTTCGACGATTTTTTGATGATTAATGGACCTTTTCAATTTAACGACTATCTCTTTCTATCGCTGTAAATAGTAAGAAAATGGCGCGAACAATTGCCAGTCGGGCTGTCAAACGAAACGTCAAAAATATTGCAGTCATTAAAATACCTGTCAGTGAAAATTTGCATCGTTAGACATTTTAACTTCAATAAAAGCTTTTGTAATTTATTTCAATAAGACTTTTTGAAGTTATCTGAGATATTCTCACATTTTAGGTCTAAATTTTTTAGAAATAAACGCCATAGATCTCAGTTATTCTTACTATGCGCAAATAACATTTTTTATAAATACAGCCTGAAAACTAATAAAATTAAAACATGTTTCCGAACTCTAATTTCATGTTTTTACATCATGTTTTACATAAAAGAATAAAGTCCAATAAAAAAAGCAGTTTTAAAGCTGGACCCTATTCTATACTCTGTCCCGCATATCTTATATCTCTTTAAATTGAAAAGGTCCATTTTAAATAAAGACCAATAACCGTTTTTTGTACAAATATATATACATTCTAACCTATAAACTGTTTTAATTTTAAATAAAACATAGTCAAAACAATTAAAAATGTTTATATTAATACCAACTTACACCAACTATCCTAAACTTTAATCATCAGGAAAATGAATAACTTGCGTATCAGCAATGTTGGTACTACTGTGCCCGGTGGTCGGGCGTGGTTCCATCCCCACTGGAGTGGCTCTAGCACCACCTGACACCACCTATCGCATATACAGTGAAAAATATTTACAAAAGAAACCCCAAAGACAGGAAAATTGGGCTTACAGTTAATGCCGGGTTTTACTCCTTGGACGTGCGGGGACCGGGGCGTCACCCTTTTGGGGCCCAACACACAAGCAATGTTAGTAGGAACAATGTTAATAAAGCATAAGACACATTTTATTAAAAAATAATGCCCTACCTTATGGGGCATTAATGTGACGTTCAAATTCGTCGCCTGTTGTTGCCCCACTCTGAATTCCATCTCCCGAGGCATGTACCCCTCCGCATAAACTTCTAGTCGATAATCTCCCGGAAGTAATATCCTCCAGAACTCCCCATATTTCGTCGTATGGAACCCTACGTCTCTCCCTTTAATTTTTAGGGCGGCTTGTTCAATAGGGTTCCCTTGCTCATCAAGCACAAACCCCCTAACCCCCCTATGGGCTTCCCCAAGGAATTTAAGTAAAGCCGATCGATTATCTTCCCAATATTTCGGCAGCTCAGATGCTGGAGGATATTTACAACACGATAACTCAAGAGTAACTTCCATGCAGCCATACCAAACGTAATTGTAATCTTGCATCCCCCCTGTTAAGGGGTACCAAGCCGCCCCGTTTGTGACGCCCCTGGAAAAGCCAGGGGCAGAGCTTTTGCAAGCAACCCCCCTTGACATTTTGGCATGGTTGTTACTATACGTTAATGCTAAGTGTTTGAAGACATCGTCGTCTGGTGTTAAAGATGGAGTTGAGACGTAACTTTGGAACACTGAAAATAGTCCTATTTTATTTTTTTATTGATGTAGTGCCATCTAGCAATAAATTACTGAACTATTAGCTAGGATATATACCCGAAATTTGGAAAAAGTTCAGCGTTTTACCACAGATATACTCTTTCAAAGGGTTTAGAAATAGACCATTTGACATGTTTTTTTGAAAGAGTTCAGCAAATTCTCACTTATATTTTTACAAAATTCAAAAAAAAGGTGTCCATCTTTTATGCAAATATTTTTTTCGACACTATCTACAGCGTATACCCTTTACATTTTCAATTTTTATAGTGTGCATGGATTGTACCCAAAAGTAGCATCCATGCACAAAAACTTTTTTACGGGCATAGAGGCTAACCAAAAGAAGCATCCATGCACGCTAAAAAATGCAAAAATTCCTGATGGTATTAAGATAACAAGAGCTAGAAGAGCACTAGAAATTTAAATTCTGAAATAATTATTTGATATGTTAAACATAAATAATATTGACAATTTTGTAATCTATGCTAATATGGCTGTAATTTCTGCCCTATTAGTTTTAGAACAAAATTGTAAATACATAAACTGTTCAAAATTAAAAACTAACAAGTTCTTATGGTCCTTAAAAAAGTAGTCACCCGGTAGTGGACAGTTTTAGACCCAATTTTCACACCCAAATATGGGCAAATATTTAGACAACACAACAAATCTTTTGTAGGTATTAATTTTGTACGAATCAAACTATAACATTTAATATTTTTTAAATACAAAACATGTATAACTTTGTCAAAGATTCTGGCCCAATCTTCACACCCAATACTGGGTAAATACACCCAATACTTATCAAATATCTTGTATATAATAAGTAGAAACAGTTTTTGAAATATATTGTATTGTATATTGTACAAAAAGTAGACACCCGGTAGTGGACAGTTTTAGACCCAATTTTCACACCCAAATATGGGCAAATATATGTAATATTTATTAAATATTATTTAGACAACACAACATATTTTTTTAAGTATTAATTTTGTACGAATCAATCTATAACATTTAATATTTTTTAAATACAAAACATGTATAAGTTTGTCAAAGATTCTGGCCCAATTTTCACACCCAAAACTTGATAAATACACCCAATACTTATCAAATATCTTGTATATAATAAGCAGAAACAGTTTTTGAAATATATTGTATATTATTAGCTAAAATATTGTATAAAAATTAATAAAACTTCATCCAAATTTTGGAGTCAATTTTTCCAAATTTCCGCTTTTACAAAAGGGCGTACCGTCTCCAATTCTAACAGTACATCATTTAGAAACCTTTATCTTAAAACTTTCTACTTTCTACAAATCTCACCAGCACATAAAGCCGACGAACGACATATTCCTCGTAGCGTGAAACACAATAATACAAGTAACATTTCATTTGAAAGATTTGAAAATACTTACTGGAATTTGGTGTATTGTCAAAGGGATAACTTGCCACTAGGGCTCCGCCATGTAGCCCCCCAGACAAGACAAACTGTATTTTAGAAACCCATTCTTTAACTGCATCCGTTTCCGGCTGAGTTCGTTTATTATTCTGTTTGAAATAATCCGGAAAATTTCTATTTAAATCGAAGCCATGCGCGTTATTCCTGCCTTGAGAACCATCACACGTCCCTTCTTTAGCGACTTCAAAGCCGTCGGGGTTCATACTGGGCAGTATATGCACCCTAGTATTATCTAACAACCATCTAACATATGAATCGCCGGCAGTATAACTGTTTACTAAATATCCCGCCAGATGTAGCATCAATTCTCGACTGACAGCCTCGTTTCCGTGCATGTTTCCGACATATTTCACATCCGGTTTACCGATCATGTGTTCATAGGGGGAAGACGATACTACAAGTACCCAAAGATCGCGGCCTTGGACGCTTTTACCGATAGAATACAACGCAGTTAAATTTGGAAATCGCGAAGAAATACTCCGTAAATATTTCGTCATTTGATCGTAGTTGTGGTATGTGTATTCGAGATTAAAGGGCTGTATTGTGTCGCTAGGTTGGTAGTACCGACTGGTAGGCTCTTCAGTGATAGAAGAGCCCCATAAGGGCGTAGCGCCCGCTAAAAGTAGCAGCCACCACATCTGGAAAAATTTATATGTTCATAACTTGTTTTTGTGGTTTTGTCTTGTGGTTTTTCCCAGATAAAACATAGTTAAATATATTTTTAACTATTTATCAACATTTTCATAGATGATTATGCGATTTTCAAATAGTATTCAAAGAATAGTTTGTCATTTTTATATATAAACTATAAAAATTACTTTTTTGTGAACAGTATACCAAATTTATTACAATTTTCAAAAAAATATAGTTCTTGCCATCCCTGAAAAGATATGGATGTTATATTAAGCAACGATGGGAGCCAAGACTCCGCTTCGCTTCGTGTTGGCTTCCAACAAATCGCCAGTGGGTATTTACTTAGTAATAAATTTTCTGATTGATTTTGTGTAATTGTGTCAGCTTTGAAGAATTCTGTACAGTTTCTACATCCAATTTAAGGTAAAATAATAACCAAAAATGGGTGTAAAATATATTAAATACACCCTTAAATTATTATATAATATAATAATGTACAAATTGTTAATATAAAATAATAATTTTGTACCTAAAACTAATGTAATATTTTTAAAAAAATTTGTATAGTTTCCACACTCAATTTAAGATGCAATTATACCCGAAAATGGGCATAAAGTATGTGGAATACGTCCATAAAAAGTTATACAATATAATAATGTACAAATTGTTAATATAAAATAATAATTTTGTACCTAAAACTAATGAACTATTTTTGAAAAATTTGTATAGTTTCTACACTCAATTTAAGGTGTAATTATACCCGAAAATGGATATAAAGTATGTGGAATACGTCCATAAACAGTTATAGAATATAATAATGTACAAATTGTTAATATAAAATAATAATTTTGTACCTAAAACTAATGAACTATTTTTGAAAATATTTGTAAAGTTTCTACACTCAATTCAAGATGCAATTGTGCCCGAAAATGGGTATAAAGTGTGTTGAATACGTCCATAAACAGTTATATAATATAATAATGTACGAATTGTTAATACAAAATAATAATTTTGTACCTAAAACTAATGTAATATTTTTGAAATTTTTTGTAAAGTTTCTACACTCAATTTAAGATGCAATTGTGCCCGAAAATGGGTATAAAGTATGTGGAATACGTATAAACAGTTATACAATATATTAATGTACGAATTATGAATAAAAAATAATAATTTTATATCCAAAATTAATTAAGAATTCCTTGCAGTTGTACACCCAATTTAAGGTAAAATCGTGACAAAAAATGGGTATGAAATATATTAAATACACCCTTAAGCTATTATATAATATAATAATTTACAAATTATTAATATAAAATAATAATTTTGTACCTAAAACTAATGTAATATTTTGGAAAAATTTTGTATAGATTCTACACTCAATTTAAGATGCACCTGTGCCAGAAAATGGGTATAAAGTATGTGGAATTCGTCCATAAACAGTTATACAATATAATAATGTACGAATTATTAATAAAAAATTATAATTTTGTATCCAAAATTAATTAAGAATTCCTTGCAGTTGTACACCCAATTTAAGGTAAAATCGTGACAAAAAAATGGGTATGAAATATATTAAATACACCCTTAAGCTATTATATAATATAATAATGTACAAATTGTTAATATAAAATAATAATTTTGTACCTAAAATAAATGTACTATTTTTGAAAAATTTTGTACAGTTTCAACACTCAATTTAAGATGAAATTGTGCCCGAAAATGGGTATAAAGTATGTGGAATACGTCCATAAACAGTTATATAATATAATAATGTACGAATTGTTAATATAAAATAATAATTTTGTACCTAAAACTAATGTAATATTTTTGAAATTTTTTGTATAGTTTCTACGCTCAATTTAAGATGCAATTGTGCCCGAAAATGGGCATAAAGTAGGTGGAATACGTCCATACACATTTATACAATATAATAATGTGCAAATTGTTAATATAAAATAATAATTTTGTACCTAAAACTAATGAACTATTTTTGAAAAATTTTGTATAGTTTCTACACTCAATTTAAGATGCACCTGTGCCCGGAAATGGGTATAAAGTATGTGTAATACGTCCATAAACAGTTATACAATATAATAATGTACGAATTATTAATAAAAAATAGTAATTTTGTATCCAAAATTAATTAAGAATTCCTTGCACTTGTACACCCAATTTAAGGTAAAATTGTGACAAAAAAATGGGTATGAAATATATTAAATACACTTCAAAAGTTATATAATAAAAAAATGTACATATTCTTAATATAAATTACCAAATCTTTTAACTTAACTAAAATAATTTATTGATGTTTCTAAAAAATTCTGTATAGGTTTTACACCCAATTTAAGGTAAAATATTTGCCAAAACTGGGTACAAAACATATAAAAACATTCCTCAACATTTATACCAAACAAAAATGTACATACAATTATTAAAAAATAACAAAATTTGTTGACAAACGACCCCAAAATTTGTGGTAGTTTTTCCCGTATTCCACACCTAAATAAATGTGCAAATATTACAAAAATATGTCCCAACACTATTTTGCAAATTGTCATTGTAATATTACACATTTTCACATCAATTATGTTCAAATAAGTCATGTGAAACAACATTACTCAACGAGAAACAATTTTCTATTATTTGCTTTAATTTTACAGAAAAAAATCATATAATTATTCAATTTGCATCTATAATTTCATTCATACATCATGAAAACATATAAATAGTTACAAATCTAGCATAGATTTGCAGGAATTTCTGCAGAATATCTGGGAAAAACCGCAAGAAAATGTCGATAATGCCCTATATTCAAGACTATAGCTATGGTGTGACCTTGTACAGTGACCTTGACTCACCTCAGAGCCGAAGAACAGTTAATCCTTAGTGGATCACAGAGTAATATGTTTTTAATACACCTGAACTGATAGAACGTCGGATGTCGACTGACAGCGAAGCTTTGGTTTTTGAATTGAATCAGACTCTGATTCGTGTCTTTGTATGTGTGTGTATAACGGTAACGGTATATCCACAGTTGAATTGTTAAAGGCACGTTTTGAGGTGAAGTCTGTATGATCCACTGCCCTATTTTTGGGTGGGGACACCACAAAATATAAGTAATCAGTTCAAGGATTTTTAAAAATTATTTACAATTTCACAAATTATCCGCACGTTTTACTTTTATCAATAAAATGTAAAATAATAAAGATATTCATAAAAAAAAAATCTGATGAGGTCAGCACGACCTCCCGCCAATTACAGCGTTCATAAAAAAATCTAATTTGTCATTAAAATATTATTTGATTGACCTATATTGTGCGACCTTGAAATCTATGTCAGCTACAAGCCGGGTCGTTGCCCCATGACCTCGCGGGGTCCTTCAGGGCCCCCTTAAGCCCAGCGGAGCCCGATCGATGCCCAAGCCGCCCTCCGAGCTAAGGACACGAAAGTATTGATCGCCAAGTTACACCCACAAATGTGAAAATGTCGGGTACGTATTATATTGTTTGAGGTCGAAAATTAAAGGTTTTTAAAGGTTTAAGGCCCTTAAAAAAGGTGTTAATTTGTGGAATGCATAGAGTATTATCGGCGGGAGGTATTGTGGTGTTTTAAGTGCAGCAAATGTGAATAATAATGAACATTGTTATGAAAGTGTTTGCGATTTTTTTTTTGTTTTGTTGTGAGCTAACAAAATTTATTTATTATTCCGTATTGTTAAAATATATAATAATTATAAAAAACTCATTTTAATCATAAGTTTATAAAAAATATTTACGTTATTGTCCAGAAACAGGAAATAATACAATACATATTTTTTTTGGACTTTGCGCTACTTTAAAATATTTTAAATACAAATGAAATGTTTTAAATAAATTAATATTTAATAAAATGTGGTTTAGGGTATATTTTAAATGTCTACACCCAAATAAATGTTTCAAAAATGATTCAAAATCTATAATAAAGTTACATGACTGTCATTTAAAATATAGTAACCATATAATAAATTTTTATTATAATTTATTGTGAAATATGTCTTATCAATATTTACATCTAATCTCAAATGCACTTTGGTTGTTCTTGCATTGGTTGCAAACAAATACTTTTGATAATAATCCTGTATTGAATATTTTATCAATAACGTTATAACTTTCATTTTATAATTGTTTACATCCATTTATAATTTTATTAAATGTGTATAAGTTGTTCTAAATTTCATTACACCTATTTTAGGGTGTATTCCAGGCTTGTAAACCCAAAAAAATGTATCAAAATACATCCAAAATCAAATATAAATTAATGTTATTTTTGTGCAATGCAAAACCTATAACATTTAAAAATGTTTTTAGTATATATTTCAAACTTGTACACAAAAAAATGTGGTGAAAATTGGCCAAAATCAATGACAAACATATATATAAAATAGTTATTTACGTAACAAATTTACTTTGCCGCCCGCATGTGCTACTTTACTTCCCGCATTGTCAAAATTTCTCAAATCAATAACATATATACTTAAACTATTGTTCACGAAAGATGACTATTCAAGGTCATTTGTGATATATTGCAGATAACTTCATTGCATTTCGTATGCATAGGCGTGCAACATGACATATTTATGGACAGATTTTAACTGAAAATTTATTTAAAATTTATGTTTCTTTCTAAATAATGCGTTTCTGAAAGATTTATGTTCTTCTTTTTTGCAAAATTCAAAAACATACACTTAACTTATAAAATTTGATTTAAATGGCAACGCCACTGGGTAAATATTAGCACAGAGGGCAGTGTAGTAGATAATTAGGTATCTGTAATTCTACGACATATGTTATTATTATTTATAGTGTGTTAGAAAGCCACTATTTACGTAAATTTGACACACCACATAAATTAAATAGACATAGGTCAAATATGTTTTCTCTTTCTAATACAAAATGTTGCTAAGCTACTGCTATAAAGTGATGTGTATTTTTTCTTCATACAAATGACCTTGAATAGTCATCTTTCGTAAAAATAATATACATCTATTTGAAGGTTAATTTAATGTTTGTACACCCAAAAATTTGGGGGAAAATTTAGCCTAAATCTATAATAAATTACATGACATTTTATTCAATTTCCAACTGTTTTAAATATTGATACAATTTCTAAATAAATAAATAAAAATGTTAAACATATTTTAGGGTGTAATTCGAGTTGTTACACCCACAAAATTGTCAGTAAATATGCACAAATTTCAAATAATTTTTATTTATACTCCACTGTTTATTTTACGTAACAAAATCCTCTGTTATCTATTTTAAAAAAGGGTGTAGCATTTTGTTATCAAATTATTAACATCCTCAATATATATTAGGTCATAATAGAGTATATAATTACTATTAAAGCTTGTACCACACACACAAAACCATTTCAACAAAGTCTAAATGCGTGTATTACATTCAGTGATGATACCAAACTGTAAAATAATAATTACGGACACCTACTATCATTAATCGCTCTACTAGCGAGCAAAAATGATAGCTAAGCACATAGTTTTACTACAGTCTACTTCTTAGAACAGTAGACGAAGAGATTTGCCAGAGAAAATGTCGGGATTTGAAATAAAATCAGTGAAAAGCAGAGTTAATAAGTTTGCAAAGAAAGTAAGTTTTTTTTTTATTTAAACAGTGAAAGTAAAAAATCTGGTGTGGCCAACACAATACCTCCCGCCGATTAACGAATTTTACGCTAATTTTGACAGTTTACTTCTTAAATTTTTTTTTACCTGTTTACCTTTTACCTCCTCAACAGGATTAAATCCCAATTACAGAGTGGGTTCACATTCACACACATCCATGCCTTAGTGGGATTCGAACCCAGAGCCCCGAGGGCCCTCATGACATGAGGCGTTGCTCTAACTATTGAGCCACCGAAACTATAATAAAATTAAGATTTTAAATACCGGGATAGAATAGAATTCACTAATACAAAAATGAGGATTATCTTAAATATTTTTGTGAATCGTTAATTTTTATTAATCTATAAATACATACCTACATATTTACTTATGCTGGAAACTGTATTGAATTCCTTTTCTATTGTTCTATTTACTTTTTCCTTTTTAAAACGTTACTAATATTATTTTTAAATGATTAGATCTTTGATAGTGACATTTATCTGTCACTTACATACATTTGAATAACTGCATTTTGTTTGTTTAAAGCGTAGACTACAATTATCCATAAAATATATAGAAAAAGTATTAATGACATTAATCTCGAAAAAATAACATTTAAAGGTATTTTTCGAACTATTTTGAGCTTCTAGTAAAGTGCCATTTCCGGATATCCGATTTTCACCAAAATTTAATGGGCTCTTTCCATTACAGAAAAAGTTCCAAATACAAGGTTTCAAAATATTCTGAATAATAGTATTTGAGTTAGAGTGGAGGATCCACACACACAGACATCGTGAAAATGTTAAAATTGGACTCTAGGGGCCTTAGAACGTGGCCATTTTTCAAAATCTCGATATGCGATTTTTAGCACGATCCCTATACCTCCCTTACCAACGGTAGCGGGAGGTAAAAAATATTTATTCTGTTGTGTATCGTAAATAATATATTTAAAATATAAGTGGTTAAAGTAACTTAATATTAGTCAAAAATAAGTTTATAAATGTCACATTTTGAAGTTGTTAAGAATAGTTTTCTTACCTTAATTTGGGTGTGAATCTCTGCCAAACCTCCCCCTGTCTTGATTTGGGTATGGGCACATTATTCACGCACAAAAACCACAAAATTTTAAAACACTTAAACCACACACATTTTTTAAAAACTGTCGCGTTTCTTCAGTCTTCCCCTACCCATTTTAGGGTGTACTAACAAATCCTCGTTTTAGAAAGACGGCACCTCGAACTACATCGGCTTCGCGACCCTACCAGACCAAGTTCACCGGAAATCCGTCAAAAAAGGCTTCGACTTCACACTTATGGTTGTCGGCGAATCTGGGCTTGGAAAGTCAACCCTCATTAATTCTTTATTCTTGGGTGATCTTTACAAAGCAAGAAGGGTGCCAGATGTTAGTGATAGGTTGAAAAAAACAACAACAATTGAGAAAAAGACAATGGAAATTGAGGAAAGAGGCGTTAAGTTACGGCTAACAATTATTGACACCCCTGGTTTTGGGGATGCCATAAATTGTGAAGAATCGTGGAAAGTATGCACAGATTATATTGACGAGCAGTTTCGACAATATTTTACTGACGAAAGTGGATTGAATAGACGAAATATTGTTGACAATAGGGTACATTGTTGTCTGTATTTTGTACCACCATGGGGACACAGGTGGGTAGAATAGTGTGACGCAAAAACGATACTTTCAAAGTAGACTGACAGAACACATAAGGGTCAGAATTTAAAGGCCTGTAATTTGATGCTATTATTGTTATTATGATGAAGTTAACTTTGAGATATTAATAACATCAAATTGTAAACATTTTTCTATTACTTCGTAATACAATATATACACATTAATAAATAACAAAAGTTTTATTTCAAATTGAAATCAACTCTGTACATCTGAACTACGAGTATCAAGTTTGCGCAGCTTCAAGCATATCCGAGAGTTTACCAACATACCGACTGTTGTTTGTTGGCGTTTTTGAGCATTTTCAAATCAGTTCTTTTCAAAACTTTACATTTTTTCTTTTTAAGTTTAATGTACGTAAATAACTCTTTCTATCCACATTAATATATTAATAATATGTCGTGTTCTTAGGGTACTGTAATATAAAAACGGTTCGCTGTCTTTCAAACGGGCTCTTCGGTCGTAGACTCTATTGACAGAACACATAAGGGTCATAATTTAAAGGCCTGTAATTTGATGCTATTATTGTTATTATGAAGAAGTTAACTTTGAGATATTAATAACATCAAATTGTAAACATTTTTCTATTACTTCGTAATACAATATATACACATTAATAAATAACAAAGGTTTTATTTCAAATTGAAATCAACTCTGTACATCTGAACTACGAGTATCAAGTTTGCGCAGCTTCACACATATCCGAGAGTTTACCGACATACCGACTGAGATTTTGTTTGTTGGCGTTTTTGAGCATTTTCAAATCGGTCTTTTCAAAACTAGATTTAAATTTTCATTTTTTAAGCTAAATTTTGTCCATTTTCAGCCTACGACAGATGGATTTGGAACTAATGCGTCGTCTACATCGAAAAGTAAACATTGTTGTCATAATTGCAAAAGCAGACACCCTAACAACTTCAGAAATAAAAAAATTGAAAGACCGTATACTAAAAGACATCAAGGAATACGAAATACAGGTAAAAATGACCCCATATTCGGACCCCAGTAAAAAATATGGTCAAATTAATAACAGATTTGAAATCTGCATAGTTTTCCTGTACATAAAGCACCAAAAAGTTGTTAAATTTAAATTTGTAAAGCATCAAAAACTTTGTTTGAATATCACATAACAGCACAAAAAATGTCAGTTTTCGTACAATTTTCAGTTAAGATTTTGTGACTTATAAACATTATTATGAACAAATTATTGTTTAAAATGTATTGTAACATCTTCTAAAGAACTTATTTGGTCCAGATGTACGAATTCCCAGATTGTGACAGCGACGAAGACGAAGATTTCAAACAACAAGATCGAGAATTAAAAGCTAGCATACCTTTTGCCGTTGTTGGAAGTAATACCGTTTTAGAAGTCGCTGGAAAAAAAGTACGCGGACGACAATACCCCTGGGGCGTTGTAGATGGTCAGTATAAACCCTTTTTAATAAATTTATAACCTTATAAACGCACAAACCACCAAAAAACGGACACAAACTTACACAAAACACAATAATGTTAACCTCACAAAAAACCAAGATGGCGACTTTCAACATATTCATACCAACACTTTTTAACACAATTCAACACTATTTAAACACTAAAAACCAACAAATATTATGTAAAATTTACCCGAAAATCCGATGTGACTAACAAAAACACAATTTAACACTTTATTTGTCCATTTTTTGCAGTGGAAAACCCGAACCACAGTGATTTCATAAAACTACGAACGATGCTGATTTCCACACATATGCAAGATTTAAAAGATGTAACAGAAGACGTACACTATGAAAACTTTAGGGCACAATGTATTTCTCAAATATCACAACATGCTTTGAGAGAACGAGGTAAACTTAAGCGAGAATCTGGACCCGCGTATGATACCAACATTTCAGAAACAGACCGGCTGCTTTTACAAAAAGATGAAGAGGTAAAAATGTTTAATACTTACAAAAAACATATTATAACATGTTTTTCAATGGTTTATTTATTTATTTACACTTTTATTTAATTGATTTATCAACTTTAATGTGTGAAAAACTTTGGAACAAGTGCAGATGTCAAGTAAACAAAAACAAACAAAATGTGCTGCACTCTAACGACAAATCTGTGAACTTTAGGCGCCAAAATCGGAATGAAATTTATTAAAAATTTCTAATAAATAATATTATTACTTGTATTTTAGATCAGAAGAATGCAAGACATGCTCACACAAATGCAAGAAAAACTAAAAGCGTCCGGACAAGAGAAAAAACACGACAGCATTATAGATGTTTAATTGTTATTTTCTGTAGTTTTTAACTACCAAATTATTACATATGTGCCAAAAATATTACATAAACAAAGCCCAAAACAATTTGTTTTGTTGTAACTAAGAAAAAATATTTGGTATTGTTGTGGAACAATGAATAATAATAAGATGTCCGCGGGTTACAAATCAGCAGATATCTTTAAAGTTTTATTAAAAATTGGGCTTTATTTGTGTAATACTTCAATATATATCTTCTAGTAGTTGTGAAATGGTCTAATATATGATATAATGTAACACTTATAATCAAAATTTTTGTGTATTTATGTAATACTTTTGTAGTTGTAAACTTCAGATCTTTTTTGTAATTTATATACAATATTTATAATAAACTATTTCATTTACCATATATGTGCATTATTAATAAAAATATTTACCTTTTAAATGAGTTTCCTACACTTAAAAACTGTTTTTTTATTAATTACACCATATTTACAACTAACGCCATCCGTGGTAAAACGCTGAACTTTTTGACATTTCCAATATGACAATTATAATAAACTATTTCATTTACCATTTATGTGCATTATTAATAAAAATATTGACGTTTTAAATGAGTTTTCTACACTTAAAAACTGTTTTACACCATATTTACAACTAGCGCCATCCGTAGTAAAACGCTGAACTTTTTGACATTTCCAAGTGACATTATCCGCCATATTACTAGTGTTGCCAATAGTTGCATATTAATCTTTTTTGTAATTTATATGCCATATTTATAATAAACTATTTCATTTACTACATATGTGCATTATTAATTAAAATATATACCTTTTAAATGAATTTCCTACACTTTATAACTGTTTTTTATGAATTACACCATATTTACAACTAACGCCATCCGTGGTAAAACGCTAAACTTTTTGACATTTCCAATTCCTATATAACATAATTAGTGTACAACAAATTTCAGCGCTGAAATGCGGCTTTTATTGTAATAATTATAGCTCATAAATACGTAAAAAGTATGCGAATTAATTGTTTAAGTATAATTAATATTTGGCTTTGTTTAAAGTTCAGAATTTTTGCGCTCAATTGGTGGCAACATTGACAATATGGCGGTTTGAAAATTCAAATAACTGTCAGAAATATGTGGTAGTTTTTAATTTTTTTTAATAATAAGATCTGAAACTTTATAGAATACATTTGAACAATCTGAAATTTATTTTACAATGCCTGAAACTGTATTAAATAGTATTTAAAACATATTTATTAAAGTGTATTAAATGCTTCATTAGTTTCTGAAATATTTGATATCAAACTTGACGTTTATAAAATTAAAATAATGGAATAAAGACAATTTTATACGAAATAATTATTTATTATAATTAAAATAACAAAATGGATATAAGATAATATTAAAAAGTAACAAATAAACGTTTATTCTAAACAAAAAAAAAAAAAAAACGAAATACTGATTTATAATTTGAAACTTATTTTTTACGGGACCGTTTAGCTTTCGGTTCATCTGAAATATAAACAAAAATATTTAAAAACACATCTAATAAAATTGTAATTTTTAATTTACCAACTACTGCAAATATATCTTTTAGTTTTTCATTGACTTCTCCTAATTTTTCAGTAATTTCTTCATCAGTAGGGAATGGATCTTTTACTTCATCAACTTTTATATCCAAAAGCTGAGCTTTTACCAACGTAGCTTTTACTTCGTAATCATAACAATCAAATAAATTAGGCGAAAAGTTTTTTATTAATAACTTATCGATCATGTTACACATATAACCTAATTCTCGGTCATTTTCCGGTATTTTCGACTTTGATTTAAAACTCAGCTCATCCGAATCGTCATCGGAAGGATATTCCCCAATTTCTTCGCAATCCGGGAATATTTGGCCCACAAAACACGGTTTAGATTGGAATACATCGGCTGTAAATTCGACCATATGGGGAACTTGTCTATTTCCAGTCGCCAGAAAGGCGCAAATCATGTATTTTTTCGTTTCTCGACAATAACGCCACATATCTTCAAAAAGTTGAGCCTTTTTTGGATGCGTCTCGGTAATAGTTTCATCTTTTTGCAATATTATTGATTTCCGGTGTAAATAATGAATCGATGTTGCTTTGTTTGTTGTTAGGTATAAAAGTTGAAAGCCGTTTTGCATTTGTTCGCACATTTGTTTGAAATCGTTTCTTTCAACAATTATGTTGCGTTCTAAAGGTATTTTAATGACAAATTTGTCGTGATCAATTGCTTGTTCGTCTTCAAATTGTAGTTTTACTGGGTTTTGTGTCACTCTAGATACACTACAATTTGTGTAAAGATTGTTTGATGACATTAAATTACGTATTTGACACCAAAAACCCAGTTCTTTGCCTTTTTTAGTATATAACCTAAAATACTGACGCCGGATTGTAACCTTATTTTTTATTATACACTCTAAAATGTCGTTAATGCTTTCAACTGAATCGTAGACTTTATCTTCTGAGTCTAAAAAGTCTAAAGCTACATCATTTGCAGCTTTTAATAACTCCCCATAAAATAAATCATACTTAAAGTCGTCTTTTAGGGGCAAAACTACAAGTTTAACATTTGATTCTTTAAAGAATAAAGCTACATCAATCGCACTTAAGTTTTCTTTAACGTCGCCTTTATGCGGATCGTCATCATCCGTTAACAAAACGATATGTGGATTAACTTTATTTAAATTTTTCATTTGCTTCAAACATTCACTAAATGTATATCTCAACGATGGCGAATTTGTTCGTTCAAATTTATCTTTTAAATCTTCTGTTGATTGTTTTAAAAGTTCCAAGATTTTCTTGGTAGAATCGACAATATTATCGTTAAAACCCGTAAAGACAATATCATCGTCTTTTACGAAACAAACTGATATATTTCGGCGATAACCACGCAATAACATTTTATCCATTTGTTCGTAAACAGCCCCCAAACATTTTTTAATCAATCTGTTTTTATCAAACATTCCCGGGCCGATATCTATTAGAATTATTGCGATGTTTTTTAATCCTGAATACTCATCTTCGAACGTAGATTCTTGTTTTTCTTCATCGTCTTCGAATTCGTGGTCAGACATCTTCAATTTGCACACAAATTACACAAAAATATTGAAAAACCGGCGTTTTAACCCACAATTAACCGCTAACGACGCACGGGACGCAAAACGCAATTACAAAATGGCGGATGTTACCACCGTTCGAAAGCGTAATATCACTAAAAATGTCCAGCTGATTTCGGGTGCAACTTTCTGTCGATGTTTAAGGTTAATTTTACAAAAAGATAATGCATAAAATTTGTTAAAACCCGTAAAAATGAGTCACAATTCTTAGAATAAACAACAATCAATCCAGTGTTAAGCTTTTAAGTGCCAAAGACATGGAGGACGACACAACAGATTCAGGTATTATCTATTATCTTTCACATCTTTTTTCGTAATATTTCAATGTCACAGAAACTAAAATGGTATCTCTAAACGAAAAAATATCTCAACTGGAACAAGAGAATAAAAAAATCCGAGATGAATTCAACATTCAAAGAGCAAAAATGAAAGATTTGTTCTTACAAAATGAAGGTACGTCTGCACATTTTGTAAACAATAACAATAATAACAAATTTACAGAAGAATTCAACAAAGAGAAAACGCGACTTTTAGAGGAATCTCAAAAGCTTAAAGACGAACTAAACGAAATTCGAAGCCAGTTATTAATAAAGGATATGAAACTTGAAAACGATTTAGAGGATGAGAAACGAAAAGCGCAAGAAGAAATTGCAACTTTACAACAATTAATTCACGGTATGTTTCTCACAAAATTTATACATTTTGTGGAATAATTATCCATTTCAGAGACTGTTGAGGAATCAAGTAGTTCTCGAAAATTGTTCGACACTCAAGTTCGAAAACTTCAATCGACTATTCAACAGTTACAAGACGAAAACAGAGATTTGAAATCAGTTGGACAGCAAAGTTCGCCACATCACACCTCCGCGCAGGTAGGACTATTTTTCAGGGCGTAGTGTTACAAAAAAATAGTCCCAGGTTTTTTATGAGGAAAATGAGTTTAAATTATGTTTATTAGATAATCAGTGCTTCGTAAATTAATTGTTTAGGTGTTTTTGGGTACTGGAAATTATTTATTTATAGGAATCAACGAGTTTAGTGTCGAGTGTCATGTTGAGCGCAGTCACCAAAACTTTGGCGCGAAAACTCGGAGCGGATTCATATCAGTCTCAAGAAAACTTAGAAGAAAGCATGCGTAAAGCGCAAGAAGATGCAGAAATGTTGCGATCTTTAGTAGTTCCACTCGAGGAAGAAATAAAAGCTTTAAAAGATAAATTAAGATCAACAGACGATCAGTTGCAGAAATGTAGGTTATGTGGTCATCAACCGTCGCCTTCAGTTGATTGTCAACAATTTCCAAATGAAAATACAAATCAAAACAATCTTCAACAATCACAAAATGCGGAAGAAGATACGGAAATTAATTCCGAGGCCCCTAAAAGATGTGACATGTGTTTAAACTATGAAACTCAACTAGTTTTAGAACAGAAAAAAAACTCTGAACTCAAAACGTCATTATTGCGCGCGGAAAAATCAACCGAGCGACACAAAGAAGAATTATTAAAAGAAATAGGCTTTAGGAAAGACATGGAAGAAAAATGGACTCAAAAAAAAGAACAACACAAACAACAAGTCTCCGAACTCAACAAGAGAACTCTATGCGCGGAACAAGACTTGCAAGAACTTCGGCGAACATTTTCCGATTATTCTTCGGCGCTTACAGAACAGCTAGGACTTTTAACCCGCGAAAGAGAACATGTTCATGAACGTTTAATAACTTTACAACGAGAAAATGACCATTTAGTTGGAAAATACACAACACATTCGCAGCAACTTCAAAATGAAACCATCAACCTTCCAGACACAGTTGAAGAGCTTCAAGAAAAACTTCTAAAGCTCCAAGAAGACTTAATAATCGCTATGGTCGGCAAAGAAGCTGCGCAAGAACAAGAACGAACCTTACAGGGAGAAATTTTAGTTCTGAGAACTCAAAATTCCGAAACTGAGAAATTATATCAAGATCTGATCAACGATTTGGATACTCAAAAGTATAAAATTTAATTTTTATACTGATATAATTGTAATATTGTGTTTTTTAGGCAAGAAAGTGACAGACTGGATAAAGAAAAACGGCATTTGAGTCAAATTGGTGAAAAATATCGGCAGAATGAAAAGATGTTACGCGATCAACTGACGCAAATTAATGTGCAACTTGGCGAAACGCAAAAATTGGTGGTAAGTGATTTTAAACACAAATATCTCCCAAACTAAATTATATAGTCTTGAGGATTGAAAATTTAACATTTACAACAGTTTATAATAAGTTTTAATTAAATATAACTAACCTGATAGCTCGTTCTGATTTTTCCGCCATTTTGTCGAAACATCAACACTGATATTTACGGGAAACACAAAACAATTAACTGAAAATCACTTATTTACATTTAGAATTAATTAAAAACATTTATTTTTAAATGAAAATATTTGTTTGACACGTGAATTTAAGGTTAATATGTACTAACCAACCTGCATAACATTAGTTATGGCGTCAGCGCCAAAATGTCCGAACTAATTACCGACTGAGTTGTTGCATATTTTAAATATCTATAATTTATCATTTATTGAACTACTTATGCCCTAAATACCCTTAATTTTATACATTTTACATAAATTTCAGTAAGTTCTATACAATAATAGGTACGTAATTAATAAATGAACCAATTTTGAACTGAGGCTCCTGTCGGCCATTTTATACAATTTATCTTTAAATATCTCAAAAACTGATAGAAACAAATTGGTGGTAAGTGATTTTAAACACAAATATCTCCTCAACTAAATTAGATAAAGTCTTGAAGATTGAAAATTTGAATTCTACAGAGTTTGAAATATAAAACATTTACAACAGTTTATAATAAGTTTTAATTAAATATAACTAACCTGAGAGCTCGTTCTGATTTTTCCGCCATTTTCTCGAAATATCAACACTGAAATTTATAGGAAACACATACAATTGACTGAAAATCACTTATTTACATTTATTTTTAAATGAAAATATTTGTTTGACACGTAAATTTAAGGTTAATATGTACTAACCAACATGCATAACATTAGTTGACATCAGCGCCAAAGTGTCCGAACTAATTACCGACTGAGTTGTTTTTGTATATTTTAAATGTCAATATTTGATCATTTATTAAACTACTTATTCCCTAAATACCCTTAATTTTTTACATTTTACATAAATTTCAGTGTTTTATGCAATAATAAGTACGTAATTCAACATTTACAACAGTTTATAATAAGTTTTAATTGAATATAACTAACCTGAGAGCTCGTTCTGAATTTTCCGCCATTTTGTCGAAACACTGAAATATAAGGCGATTTCGGGCGACAACCGTTCACTTGCGGTATGTTGCGGTCAGGTGCGTTCACACATTCGGGCGCTAGGAACAACATACCCGGTATGCTTGGATCAGTGCTCACAGCTGAACGGGTTTGCAAGTCGGGTCAGCTCTCTGTTCACTATTTCTATCTCTTTTTATCATGTATTTTTTTGAAATGTCAAAAGTCAAAACAGTCGGAGTCGTGGTCTTATGTCAAACAGAGTGACATTATTTTCGTTGACTCTTTTTTAGACAAATATGGAAAAAACTATCTTTCTCCGTTAATGCATTTTAATTGTCAGACACTATTTTTGACAGTATTAAATGTCGCAGAATATACATAACCTCAAAGCACGGTGTCAACAAGTGAACCATTGATTTTTGGCGCCACCACTGACCATAGCATACCGCAAGTGACCGTAACTGATCCTAAGAAGTGAACGGGTATGTCGCCCGAAATCGCCTTTACAGGAAACACAAAACACTGAAAATCACTTATTTATATTTATACTATGTTCCGTAAGTCAACCAAAAAACCTGTACCTTGATTCCGGGTACACCATGGTTCCTGAATATTTCCATCTATTTCGGAACAGATTGACATTTGATATATTTAAGATTGATACAACCTAACAAAAATACAAATTAACTAATTGAATGATACCGTTGAATAATGCCAATAAAAATAACACAATCACCAATATCTCAAATATAAATAATGTTTTCATACTTACATCTATAATAATTATTAGTAATACCACTAAAAATGCGGTTTAGGAATTTGACACTGACGGATATCGTTTGATTTTGTTATGAACCAGGATTATTTCGTGGTTGCCGTGGTCCGACTTTTTACCAACCTTTTTCAGGAACCGCGTTCCAAATGGAAACCGGCAAATAATTTCAGGACTTACGGAACACAAAACCGTAAATTTGGTCAAACAGGTTGCGCTACGAAACATACTATTAGAATTAATCAAAAACATTTATTTTTAAATAAAAATATTTGTTTGACACGTAAAATTAAGGTTAATATGTACTAACCAACCTGCAAACATTAGGTATGACATCAGCGCCAAAATGTCCGAACTAATTACCGACTGAGTTATTGCTTATTTTAAATGTCAATATTTGATCATTTATTAAACTACTTATGCCCTAAATACCCTTGTTTATACATTTTACATAAATTCGAGTAAGTTTTATGCAATAATAAGTACGTAATTTATAAATAACTAATTTTGAACTGAGGCTTCGGTCGGCCATTTATCTTTAAATATCTCGAAAACTAATTGATATAGAAACTTCCGGTTTGAAAATTTGATCATTTTGGACTTTTTTCTATAAGTATATATAATTTCAGAATTTTCAGACGACTCAAACAAATTTCAGCAAGACATTAATAAAAAATGCCAACAAACATTATTTTAATTATTCCATAAGTCATATTTATGGTTTATAGAAAAATTTGGAAGAGTCCAACTCCGAACTTCGCCTCCGAGTCCAGTCTCTCCAACAAGAACTCGACAACAGCGAACAAGTCCAAAAGGACTTCGTCCTCCTTTCTCAATCTTTACAAGTCCAACTAGAAAAAATTCGCGCGTCTGACACCCAAGTCCGGTGGCAATTTGACGACGATGTAGACGAATGCCCCGGCTGCCGAACCCAATTTGGGGCCGCGGCCAACTCCCGAAGGGCGAAGCACCATTGCTTACATTGCGGGCAGATCTTTTGTCAGAGTTGTTTGAATAGGGCTGTGCCCTCGGGGCCCAAGGCTAAGCTTGCGAAAGTGTGTGATGTATGTCACACGCTTTTGGTGAAGAGCAGCGCCCCGTATTTTAGTACAGAGCCCCCACATTCGCCTGATTAGAATCCGAAAGTGTATAACCTATATTTCAAATTTATAATAAATTCATAGAAATTTTTTAATATGTAATGAAATGAATGAAATATTATCATTGAAAGATGTTTTTCTTATAACACGGTTGAAAACGGGGGAAATTTTCGTATAACACTGTTAAAAAATTCATAATTTTCCAGTCGTGTTATATGAGTTGTTAATTATTTTATGAGCGTGTTATATGAGAAAAGTATACAAATAATCGTGTTGTAAAAGTATTTCTCTAGTTTTCTCGTATAACACGCTCAGAAAATAATTAAAAATCTCTTATAACACGTTTAAAATTACAATAATTTTTATGTATTTTGCAGGCGTGTTATACGAGGTTTTTAATTATTATCTGAGCGTGTTATACGAGAAAAGTATACAAATAGTCGTGTTGTTAGAGTATTTGTATAGTTTTCTCGTATAACACGCTCAGAAAATAATTAAAAACCTCTTATAACACGATTAAAATTACAATAATTTTTATGTATTTTGCAGGCGTGTTATACGAGGTTTTTAATTATTTTCTGAGCGTGTTATACGAGAAAAGTATACAAATAATCGTGTTGTAAGAGTATTTGTATATTTTTCTCGTATAACACGCTCAGAAAATAATTAAAAACCTCTTATAACACGATTAAAATTACAATAATTTTTATGTATTTTGCAGGCGTGTTATACGAGGTTTTTAATTATTTTCTGAGCGTGTTATACGAAAAATCAATACATATATTCATACAACACGTTTATACATATTTAATTTTTATACAACACGGTTGCAAAATGCGTTAAAACTCGTACAACACGATCAGAAAACCAGAATTTATAAACTTTAAAATTGTGCGTGTTATATGAAAATTCCAGCGTAATTTCGTACCGTGTTGTAAGAAAACTCATACAACACTATTATCTATATACAATTTCCTGTTAGCACGATTGGAAAATGCTGCAAAACTCATACAACACGATTAAAAAACTCATTAAAAACTAATAATTTTTTATATATTTTCTTGTCGTGTTATACGAAAAATTTCGCCAATTTAAAACCGTGTTATACAAAAACAATGTTTCAAATGTATAAATTTCATATTAACACGGTTATTAATGCGGAAAAACTCGTATAACACGATGGGTAAAACAAAATTACAATCATGAATATCTTCCAAGTTTTTTGGCCGTGTTATATGAAGTTTTTAACCGTGTTAACGGGGAATTATGTTCGATTTAGATAAATTTGAATATAGGGAGGATGTTTTTATCCGAGTTGCGTATCTATATCTAAAATTTTATTGATGTTGGTGCCATAGACGGCATATTAAAAGTTCAAATTTTTTGGTCACATTATGTTGTAGATTTATGTTGTGAATATTTATATTGTTTTATAGTTATTCGATTATAATATTTAAGAAAAATGTTTATTTATTATTCTCCTATGTTTGAAATAAATAAAAATCATTTTCCTCTTCCATATAATTATTATTTCAATTCATAATTATAATAATTACACTTTGACTTTCGTTAAAAATAACATATACAAAAGTCGAACTAATTTTAAAATGAAATCAGTCATATACAACACATTGAGTAAAAACGAGACTTAATAAACGTGGAGAAATTGGGGCGAAGCCCTAGTTTTCGTCGTATAACGGGGTAGCGTCCCCAATCGACATAGAGTGTGGAGAAGTATTCGTACGAGGGGTACTCCGCCCTGATCGCGGAGATTTACCCATATTGGGGCCCTTGCGACTCCCAGTCGACCGGAGAGACTCCGTATCATACTGTGGGGTCCCTCTCAAATCCTCAAACCTAATAAAAAATTAATATTTTGCACCAAAACATAAAAAAAAATCGTCTTACCTTGGTGTTCTTTGTCCAGTACTTGGGGGGCCCCGAGGCGTTCCTCTACCGTCTCTGGGTGTACCATCCCTTGATTTCAACCTCGCCCAAGCCTCCGCAGCCTTTTGCCAGTCCATAGGCTCAGCACTGGAGCCCGCAGGGCCCCGGGAACCCCTTGGCGAGGCTCTCGGGTGGCCACCATGTCCCGTGTGCCCGGCATGCCCTGTATGTCCGGGGTGGTGTGCCCCGTGTCCATGGTGCCCCATAGCTGGGGTCCTCTGTGCCGGGGTGATACTCCCCGGGTGCAAAAAGGGGCCCTGCATGTGTCCACCCGGCGTAGCGCCTCCATAACGCGGAGTTTGCGTCGTGTGAGGTGTTTGATACGGCGTCATAAAAGGCGTTTGGCCACTCGGTGTATAAGGAGTGTTTATGTATGTTTGGGGCCCTGGGGCGTAGCCCCCACCTGGTGTATGAGGATAATGAGGTGTTTGCGAGGCAACAGCGCTTAGACTTTGCAACATATGTGATGGGAGATTTTGCGCAACTCTTTGAATGGCTTCGGGGTTTACTACCGCTGGGGTTGCCGCCCCTAGGGCTGTGCCCTGGTATGGCGTGCGCCCCCGAGGTGTGCTGGGCGTAGCCCCAGGTACTGGATCTCTAAAATGTTCTTTGAACCATTTGAAAAGGCTGGATACGCTGTCGAAAACTTGTTGGCGGAAGCGAAAACCGTCGGGAGTTACCGTTATGTATTCGTGGCGACATTTACTGCGCGGGAGGTACGACAGGAGGAATTTTCCCGGGTAATTTTTACAAACTGTCACGAAATAATGTATTTTGCTTGGGTTTTTCTTTTTTTCTTCCTTGAGGAATTCCTCCATTTTGTCTTTTAGTCCGCCTTCTGAATCTTTGTAATAGCGGAAATATAAAAGGTCTCTGGCGTGCGCCGCCATTGGATTTACATGTCTTGCTATTATTTCATCTAAATCTTCAAATTCTTCATTTCCAATCCATAGACTTGACCCCAAACTAAATGCATTAGATTTTCCTTCCTCTCTGATATCAATATGTTGATAAATATTATCACTAACTTTCCAAGTTATTGTCAAATGATCTGAACCTTTAGAACTCGGACGAATAACAACTTCTCCTTGATCCATGTTTGTCATAAGTTTTTCCGCTTCCATAAAAGATATATTATGAAAAGCAGGATGTACAATAACTCTTTTGATATAAGTCTGTCGTTGTTTATTCTTCTTTTGATCTATTTCCTGTTTCGTGTCTTTATCTTCTTGTTCTTGATCATAATACGGATCTTTCGCCGGGCGCCATTCGTGTTTTTTGTCCGCCAAATCCGACGACTTCGAAGTACAATCAACGGAAAATCTTTCAACATCAATCTTCGTAATTCTGCAGTGAATCATTTGTCCGACCCCCACTCTTTCTTCCGGGTTTGTCACATGTTTATCGCTTAAATTTTTGATGTGAATGTACCCGGAAATTCCGTTGTCTAACCTAAGTTTTACGCCGGTTGCTTGCCCGGGACATGCACCGGTATCAAAGTGGTTCCAGACTTCAGAAAGCTCGGGGAAATCGTTTTTCAAACAGAATGGACATTGCCAAAGACCGGTCTCGTCGTTTCTAACAGGATTTGCTTGATCCAATTGTTCGCCTTGTGGTTTTCTGTGACTAATACCAGTGACTGTTGATAAGACCATTTTTCCGATGTAAAATGTTTCAGGGTTTTCTTTGGTAAGCATGTCGAATAATTCTTCAGGATTTGCTGAAGAATATGGAGTTCGTAAGTCTTTATATCGACAGTTTAGTTCGGCGCGGATGTCGTATAAAGTGATGCTTTTATTTCCGAAGCCCTGGCGCTCGAGTTCTTCAGCGAATGCATCCAAATCTAAATCTTTTAAACGTTCTGGCGCTTCGAGGATTTCTTCAAGAGCGCCAGCGGGGTTTGCGTCTTCATCGTCGTATTCTAAAGCATCGACGGCCATTTTGCGCGCCCATTCATATGTTTCTGGATGAACGCGGGAACCGTCTAAAACTTCAACGTATGCTTCAGTTGAATCCCCCAAAGAATTAGTGTCGATTTTTATAAATCCGGAACAATTAATAAATACTTTAGGGCCCATATGACAGGCTGTGACTAATTGTGTTCGGTTTTCAAGCCGTTGATTGGTTTGTTTTAAAACTTTTAACAACGCTTGACCTTTTCTCGGGCCTAGGCCGCAAATAAACTGAACCAAATTACTCGTATGTGATTGTTGAACAGCTAAATTAATATCCACACCGACTTCATTTGTACGATTGACGAATTCTAGGTATAAATTTTCTAAAAGTTCATCGCGCGCGATTTGTTCTTGAAGCGAATGGAATCTTAACGACAATATTTCTTCATCAGCTGTACATAACTGCGAGAATTCAATTAATGGATCTTGCATTCTGCGCGCTAGAGAACAAGCTTGTCGGAGTAATTCTGGATATTCCCGGAAATCAGTCATGCCTTTATTTGAATTTGCGTAAACTTTTGCCAGTTCATTATCGATTAATTCGACGTTTATACTTGGAAATTGTTCTTCCTCGACTAAATTCGTTATAACTTCTTTAACATCTTGCACTATCATCAACGCTTCGCGGCTTTCGCCGCCGATAACCACAACGTGAGGTTTTTTCGTCATTATGAAGTTTTTAATCGCTAATAAATCCGATTCTTTTAGTAATTTTTCTTCGTGTCGATAACTGTTTTTACGTTTTAGTAAATGTGGGAGGCGTAAATAATCTGTTATATCGCCGTCTGGACCAGCCATGCAAGTAAAAGCGGCTTGGGAATAATCTGGAACATAAGCGATTGCCATAACCTTCAAACCTTTTGACGTATCCCAATCGTCTTCTTCCTCATCGGGAAATTCTATTTTATAAGGCGCTATGCGTAACCAATTGTATAATTTGCGGCAACAACTTTTTAAAACACACTCGCGAGCTTCTGCCAGTAAAGCTTGGCGAAGTTCCCGGCGCAAATCTGGGATTATAAAACGCGTCAAAGCTTTTTCAACGCATTCAACTCGTAACGCGTTCCAATCTTGAACGTTTTTACTAAATTCATCTCGAATGTAAAGTTGCTTGACTTCATCAATATAATTTGAAGATGTATTTCCTTCAATTTTATCTTCAATAATAACTGTCAATAGTTTTTCTTCTTCCGCAATAAATAACCTCAAAAACTGATCGCCGGTTAAATCTCTAACTGGTTTATTTTTTAAATATTTTATTGTATAACAATTATGCGTTTCGTCGATTTCTTTTTGGCCCTTTTTAGTTGGTTTAACACTTAATTTCGCGCGTTCTAAAAACACTTCACGCAAACACTTTCTCACTAATGGTTCCCGCGCAATTTGCAAACTAACCATAAACTTCGCCGCCTGTAAAACTTCTTCCACTGTTGTAAACTTATTGCAAATAAAAAATTTGGCAACTTCTTGTATTTCAATGGGGTCTTGTTCCACTTCATGTCTTTGGTAATTATCGCGTAGATTTTCCGCAAATTGCGCGGGAGTCAAACCGAATTTTTTCGCTAATCCATCGATTCCCGCGCGCGAACACATTGCATACGGACCGGAACGAGCCGCGTATTTTAATGTAGGTTCTTCCTGGATGGGTTCCTCGGGTTCGGGCTCCTCTGGAGGGGGTTCTTCGCCGGCTTCTTCAGCGTCTGCCAGGACTTGAAGACGTTTTAAACGGCGTTCTTCCAGGCGGCGTTCACGTTCTTTGATTTTGTGTTGTTCTTGCATGGCGGATAATTCATGTGAGTAATATAATGAAAAATGGTTGTGTACGTCTCTTAATTCTTCACTGGTTTGGACGTTTTTTAATCTGTCGATATCTTCATCGCGCATTACTCGACAATTATCGGGTATTGGTGCGTCGGGATCTTTCATTAATTGATCCAACTGATAACTTCTCATTTTTTCAAAAAGATTCAACAAGTTTTGTTTGCGCGTTTTTAACTGACACCATTTTGCATCAAACTTATATATTTTCCACAAATCATTTATGTTTAACTCCGGCTGGACGTATTCTTTTCGATAAAAAGCGATAAACGGAACTTCCAATTGTTGATTTCTAATAAAATCTAACGCTTTCCGAATCTTTCCGACTGTTTGTGGCCCCTTCTTGGCGCGTTCGCGAACTTCTGGGCTCATATGAGCGTCTTGAATGCTAACCGTGGGTTTACAAAACGCTTGTTTGTAAATCCATTCAGCTTCGTCGTCTAATTCGGTTGAATCTTCCGGCACTGAAGTAACTGGAAATTCGCGTAATTGCATCCGCTCGGGAATATCTGTGTTACGGATTTCATTGTCGAGATCAGTAAAGAAACCGCGTTTAAGTTCCGATGGTTCGTATACTTCGAAAATCGATTTGCGGGTTGGTTTTTTGCGTTGGGCCTTTTTTGGACGACGCCTGAAAGATAATTATTGCTAAAATATACTTACAAGTTGTAAAAACTATGATATCGTTACTAACGACATCCGTGGCAAAACGCTGAAGTTTTTGACAAGATGGCCGCAAAAACCCTTACATTATTTAAATAATTTCCTTGAAATAAATTTTTTAAGTGTTTAATAATTATTTTTATAACATAAACGAATTAGTTGGTAAGGTAATATACATTAAAAACGCGTATATTCGTTAATATTTCAACACAATTTCCCAGTCGGTAAAACAGAACATTTTGGTGTTCACACAAATTTTGCACGCAACTATTGGCAACACTACCAATATGGCGGACAAAGTTACACGATAAAATTCAAAATAAATGTCATTTGAAATGCATGAAATGTAAGAAAAGAAAACTATTTACTTATTAATTTTATAAAATACAATAATTATTTGATTTTAAAGTAAGTAATATATCATTATTTAGTCCATTTTTATAAAATATTCCACCACAGATTTCTACGTTTTCTAGCAATTATTTAACCACTTTTTCAGTAAATTCTCGGTGAAATTTGTTCAAAAGATCCGAATTTAATAGCTTCAAGGCCATATTTTTAATCGTACACGAAATAAAAGTATGTATTTCCACTTTATTTGATACAAAATTTCAGCAAAATTAACCCCAAATTCTGCATTTTTAACCGATAATTTAACAACTATTATTCGTAATACGGACCAAAAAAACTATGAAAAACTCAAATTTGAAAGTTTTAAGTCATATTTTTAATTATAATCGCTATATAGCGATAAAAATAAACATTTTTCTGGAAGTAAAACTGCTAAAGTTTGACGTTTCACCACGGATGGCGTTACCGGTATTAAAACAAAATATAGTGACAATTGAATGCAGAAAATCAACAAATTAATAATTTCAACAAAGTTTTTAAGTGTTTTTGTGTAATTTCCTGACCTTCTTTCGCCGTCTGCATCATCATCATCAACATAATCATCTTCTTCGTCGTCTTCTTCATCATATTCGTCTTCATCGTATTTGGAAAATTCATCGTAATCAAAATCAACGCCAAAAGTTTCTTGGGCTTCTTGCAAGGCTCTAAAAATCAAACAATCATTGAATTATCAACAATACTATTAAATATTTGTTTCTTACGCATCGCTAAATATGGGTTTACGTTTCTTTTTCTTTTCAGCAATCGGTCTTCCTTCATCATCGACAATAAAATCATCTGCGTCACTATATTCACCCTCGGAAGCTTCCTCGTCGAAATGCTCTTGTTCGATGACTCTGTGGCTACGTTCCGAGCGACGTTCTTCGTCCTAAAATATAAATTAGTGTCCTAAAAATGTTTAATATGTGTTTTATTGAAATTGGAAATACTTACGGGTTCGTTTTGTTCCTAAGTAAGCGAATTTCACACAAATATTAGTAAAAACACACACAGAAATACATAAAAACTTACATCGTCGGAGAATAAATCTGCGGCAATTGCTTCGCGATCTTGTCCTTCATCTTGTTCACCTTCACCATCGGATTCTTCTTCT
Source organism: Harpalus rubripes (assembly GCA_963082715.1). Classification (NCBI taxonomy): domain Eukaryota; kingdom Metazoa; phylum Arthropoda; class Insecta; order Coleoptera; family Carabidae; genus Harpalus; species Harpalus rubripes. The sequence goes on from OY720459.1 coordinate 56,270,804, forward strand.
TGGATGCGTCGAAGACGCTTGAATTTCTTCAAAACGCAACAATTATTCCACAATAATAATTATTAATATTAGTACTTACTCTTCGTTCAACTTTAACGCCCAAATTTTCTTCGATTAAATCGTAATCTTCGTCTTCTAATCGGTCGTCATATTCCTCATCGTCGCTTTTTTTTCTTTTCTTGGAACCCCCAGATGCGTCGGAATCTTCCCCGTCGCTTTCTTCTATTGGATTATCGTCTATTAAATCTTTTAATTCTTCCCGAAGACGATCTTCATCATCTGTGAAAAATATTAATATTACAGTTTGAAGATACGGAAAAGTCGATTAACCTTCTTCTTCCTCGGAGCTATCGACAGCTTTTGCCCGTTTGGCTTTTTTGCGTTCATGGGGCAGCTCCAAACCTTCCTCCTCCTAAGAAATAATTTAGATAAATGAAATAAATATGGGAACAAAACAAATTTAGAACCTAACTTTTCAAGCATGAACTTACCTCGCTCTCTTCTGCTTCGGATTCGATGAAATCAGCCATTTTTTTGTATTCTGGTTATTATAAACCACCTAAACATTAATTATTATTAAGTTAATAACTTTTAAACACATTTATTATTGAATAAAACTGTATATTTGACGCACTTACTTAATCTAAGTTGTAAAATGGCTGCCGAAATGTCACCACTAAAAATCTGTTCACAATTAAATAAGTTCTAATGAGATTTAGACCTAAAAAAATTATATTTATAAACGCATTAAAACATAATAAAACATTTAATATTTGTTATTATTTAATATATATTACATTGCGCGTACAATTACATGAAATATAAATGTGTAAATTACAATCTCCGTGTGACATTTTCGTAGTGAAAGTGCCCGCCGCCATTTTGACAGCTGACTACAACCTTACAAGTTCTGTCTCATAATTAAATGAACGAAAAATGCATCATTTCGTCATGATATGGCATATAAGTAGAAGATAACCCAGGGAAAACCATTAGCTTTATAGATTCATACAAATTTTGTACTCACGTAAAAATGGTATCCATTCATAGCATAAAATCAGAGTACCCGTTACATTTTTTAGTTTGGCATAATTGTCACGAAGATCTACAACATGAATTAACAAAAATTGAGGTAGGTAGGGTGTCTTTTATCTATTTTTATTGTATTTGTGTTTAATTTTGTGTAGATTGATAAGGAAAAGAGGGACCCTAGAGGCAGAACGCCTTTGATGCTAGCTGTTGCGTTAGGGCACGTAGAATCAGTCAGAATTTTATTGAATTATGATGCGAATGTAAATTGCGAAAGCTCAGATGGATGGACAGGTAATTTATTTAATTTAATACACGTATTTGTAGTGACAAATGAACGTTTTACAAAAAATAGTTCCGTGTTTATTCGTATAAAACTAACGTTTAAAAATTAGTAATGTATATTTTGTGCTCGCTAAATGAATATAATTTATTAATAATTAATATTTTGTAAGAATTATACAAAAAACATATGTTATATGTCACGAAATTTGTTAAATTTGACAGATAACCAACACATTTTGTTACGACGCCCAAAAAAGTAGTCCCATATTTTTTCTCATAAAAAACATATTTATAAATTAATTATTAATGTTTTGTGCTTCAATTTTATTATTAAAACATAACTAATTTTAATTTTCAAACCATATTTAGATATCTTTTTATTTCCGAGATATTTAACCTCCAAAATATGTGCCCCAAAATGGTACATAACTCAAAAATGGGTGGACGTATGGACCTGGCGACCGTACCAATCAAAAATTTGGATATTTTTATATAAATATTCACAATCTTAGATAAAATTTTCCCTCTCGTGGCGTAAATCGGTACTACGGAAAGCAATCGTACTAGCGCCATATTTAATAAATAACAGCTGAGTGTGTAGTGTAATAATTAAATATTTAAACTTATCGCCTTCATAAAAATAAGTTTTTAAACTTGATTTGTATACACAATCAACGAAACACAGTGAACAATGTGAACTGTCATATGTCAAACCCATCGTATGGCGGCCATCTTGTTTCGCTGCAAATAGTAAGAAAATGGCGCGAACAACTGCCAGTTGGGCTGTCAAACGAAACGTCAAAAATATTGCTGTCATTAAAATAGTTGTATTCTCAGTGAAATAAAAGCTTTAGTAACTTATTTCGATTAGATTTTTTAAAGTTATCTGAGATATTCTCACATTTTGCGTCTAAATTTTTTAGAAACAAAACGTCATAGATTTCAGTTGTTCTTAATTTGGATTATTCATGACAGGTCGGCAGAGTAGAACACACTATTACCATCTTCGAAAAAATTAAGACAGATGTACATTATTTTTTTATTGTTGACACTAACAACTGATTTAATATTTAATTTAAAATAAAAGTAATAAAATCACTAGATTCAGACATGTCTGAAATCAACAAATTTTGTCTGAAATTGTCATTTAAAAACACTAGAATTAGTGACAAAATCACCAAATTGGCAACACTGGCAAATAGTAAGAAAATGGCGCGAACAACTGCCAGTCGGGCTGTCAAGCGAAACTTCAAAAATATTGCATCGTAAGATATTTTAACTTCAATAAAAGCTTTAGTAACTTATTTCGATAAGATTTTTTAAAGTTATTTGAGATATTATCACATTTTACGTCTAAATTTTTTAGAAACAAACGCCATAGATCTCATTTGTTCTTACTATGCGCAGATCCCCAATTTTTAATTGATTACTGCAAAACTAATTGGACAAAAATTATGAAACTTGGTAGACTTATATAAAAATGTCCGCCGAATCGAGTGGTCCAATCGCCAGGTCCATACCTCCCCCCATTTTTGAGTTATTGACCATTTTAGGGCATCAAATTTTGCAAAATAAAAAATATCGTGTTGCCGATTGAAACTTCGGAATGTAAACATCCAAAAAATTAAAATTATAGTTGTCCAAGAGGCAGTGGCAACTGGAGATCCAGAACTCCTTCGATTAATCCTCGACCGCCGTGAACATCAGCGATATTCCAGTCGTATCGCCGGAATCCCGGAACTTTTACGCCGATTAGACCAAGCTCCGGACTTTTACGTTGAAATGAAATGGGAGTTCACTTCTTGGGTGCCGTTAGTTTCGCGTATGTGCCCTAGCGATACTTATAGAGTGTACAAACAGGGCGCAAATGTCCGCGTTGATACAACATTATTAGGATTTGACCATACTTCGTGGCAACGAGGCAGTCGGAGTTATGTTTTTCAAGGTCAAGCAGACAGCGCTACAATGATGGAAGTTGATCACGACACGAGACAAGTTTACGTTGAAAAAATGCAAGTTGATAGTTCATCTTTAGCGGAAAATCTAAATAATGAAGAAGCGATAGCTCATAGATTAACAACTCCGATTGTTTCGACGTATATTGACACAGATAAAATTAGTTTTGAAAGAAACAAAGCTGGAATGTGGGGCTGGCGCTCAGATCGCTCAGAAAATGTCAATGGATACGACTGTAAAGTTTTTAGCGCGAGTAATGTTGAATTAGTTACTAGATCACGAACGGAACATCTTACAGAAATAGACAAAGCCAAATCGAAAGATGTACAACCTAAAACTCCCTTACAAAGTTTTTTGGGGATAGCGGAAACTACAATAACGGAAGACGGCGAAGAAACAGTTTTAGAAAACGCGCCAACCACTTCAAATCAATTTAGGATGTCTGTTGAAGAATATTTCGACCCTATAGCGGCAAAAAACAACCCTATAAGGGATGTGGGGCGCCCGAAAGAAATCAGCACGAAAATCCAACGATTTCGCGCGACATTATGGCTTTCTGAATTATACCCACTATCCTTACAAGAACAAGTCATGCCAGTTGTCGATTTAATGGCAATATCTTCGTCCCATTTTGCCAAACTGCGCGATTTTGTACGTTTACAACTACCCGCAGGGTTTCCAGTAAAAGTAGAAATCCCATTATTCCATGTCTTAAACGCCCGAGTGACTTTCGGAAATGTTTTGGGCCTCGACGACCCTTCCGCAGCGCCCGGAGTCCAACGAGTGACAGAAATCGACGGAAAAGTGACGTGTATTGTGGATGACAGGTGCTTCGCCCCTCCGAGTGGTTATACGCTGCTTGGGGCGGAATCCCGGCGACAATTTAGCGTGGAAGAAGAGGATGATTTGTTACAGTTTGCGATACAACAAAGTTTGATTGAAGCCGGAAGTGAACGGGAGGAAGTTGATATTTGGGAAGCCCTAAAGGGGCAAAGACCTAACCCCCCGTCCCCCGGGGCTTATGTGGGAGAAGAGGAACGACAACTGCAAAGGTTGGGCCCCAATTTTGACACATTTATTGTTAAATATTGGTTCTACAAATATGTGCCCGAAAATGGTCCACAGCCCAAAATTGGGTGGAAATTTGGGCTTGACGACTTCACCAATCAAAAATTTGGACATTTTTACATAAATATACCAAGTTTCATAATTTTATCTGTACTGGTTTTGCTTTAAAAAAAAAAAATTGGGAAAATGGCCAAAATTTCCCGCCATTTTAGTTTTTATTTCATTAGTCCGAAAACAATTGAACAAAAAATATAAAATTTGGTATATTTACGTAAAAATGTTCAAATTTTTGATTGGTGAAGTTTCCACCCCATATTTCCACCCATTTTTGGGTAATGGACCAATTTAGGACACAAATTTTTAAGCGCGCTCTTAACCTAAAAAAAACATCGATGATTTAATAATTTGAACTTTGCGCCTTTTAGAATCTTATTAAATTAATTAATACATGCCTGTACCGTGCAATACAAGTAAAATTTTCATTTTAGGAAACATAAAACCCGCCAAAATTATTAGATTTTGCTTTAGTATCGCTATGCGCTAGTTTTACGTTTTGCTTTTTCAGGGCGATTCAAGCCAGCTTGGCCCTGTATGAAGACGGCAGCGCAGCCCTAGAACTTGACACAGCTGGGGCAGAGTCCCCCGACCCTGATTTACAAATGGCGCTGATGTTAAGTGAACAACAGCGCTTAGAAGAGGAAGAAAAAAGGAAAGAGGAACAGAAAACTTTGGAGGAGATTATACGGCTGTCGCTAATAGATAAATAATTGTCATTTTGTCAAATTTTTATTATTATAAATATATGATAATATTTACTCCATATTTTCCTGGGCCCTGTGAATCATTTATATGAATTAATTTCTTATATATATACGTAATAAATTATATATAAATTGAAATGTTTGCGTTTTCAACACTTTACTTTTCTTTAAAATCAGTGTTTAATGATTTTTTTATGAAATAAAATAAGTATTTGGTGAGATAAAATTCAATATTCTAACAGATTTCTAAGTTTTCTAGCCTTTTTTCAGCCACTTTTTAATATATTTTAAACCAAAATTGTCTGAAAAATCAATATTTAATAGTTTCAAACCGATATTTTTAACCGTACACGAATTATAAACACATATTTAACCTTGTTTTGACACAACATTTTAACAAAAGTTAACCTCAAACACTGCATTTATTAATCGTAAATTAGCTATTATTGTATGTAATATCCAGTGTAATGTGCACCAAAAAATATGAAAAAATCAAATTTGAACATTTTAAGTCAATATTTTCAATTACAATCGAGATATAAAAATCATTCAAAATTTTTTGTTGATATTTAACTTTGTTTTGATACAAAATTTTAACAAAAGTTAACCTCAAATTCTGCATTTATTAACCGTTTAATAACAACTATTATATTTAATATGGACAAAAAAACTATGGAAAAATCAAATTTGAAGGTATTAAATGAATATTTTCAATTATAAACGAAGTATAAAGGTCGATTAAAACAGTTTTCTTGAAGTGTAAATGTTGACGTTTTCCACAAGTATAAGATTGAAATGAATATTTTCTAGCCTTTTTCCAGCCACTTTTTAATATATTCTAAACCAAAATTGTCTAAAAAATCAATATTTAATAGTTTCAAACCGATATTTTTAACCGTACACGAACTATAAACACATATTTAACCTTGTTTTGACACAAAATTTTAACAAAAGTTAACATCAAATTCTGCATTTATTAACCGTAAAATAACAACTATTATATGTAATATGGACAAAAAAAACTATGGAAAAATCAAATTTGAAGGTTTTAAGTGAATATTTTCAATCATAAACGAAATATAAAAGCCGGTTAAAACATTTTTCTTGAAGTGTAAATGTTGACGTTTTCCACAAGTATAAAATTGAAATGAATATTTTCTAGCCTTTTTCCAGCCACTTTTTAATATATTCTAAACCAAAATTGTCTGAAAAATCAATATTTAATAGTTTCAAACCGATATTTTTAACCGTACACGAACTAAAAGCATATATTTAACCTTGTTTTGATACAAAATTTTGACAAGAGTTAACCTCAAATTCTGCATTTATTAACCGTTAAATAACAACTATTATATATAATATGGACAAAAAAAACTATAAAAAAATCAAATTTGAAGGTTTTAAGTCAATATTTTCAATTATAAACGAGATATAAAGGTCGATTAAACCATTTTTCTTGAAGTATAAATGTTGACGTTTTCCGTTTTACCACAAGTTTAAAATTGAAATAAATTTTACTTACTTATTATAAATGGCTGTTAGCATCATTAAACTCGGTTCAAACCGTTCCTCGTTCTTATTAGCCTGGTTTATCCATTTTTGTTTAACCCTCGACCATCTTTGCAAATGGTTCCGTATCAGCTCATCTTTAGGCACGGGCGGTTGTTCTTCCTATCATTTCTAAATAAATTTGTGTTCAATAAACGATTTACACACTTACATAGTTTAAATTTATGTCTTCCTTGGTTTGATTTTTCTGTTCGGGAAGCGGTGAAGGCACTCTCCCACACGGCAGAGCAACTGGGCGCGGCAAAACATGAACCTCTCTTAAAAATCTGTCATTCGACGTGTCGAAATCCATTTCATCAGGCGTTGATGCTCTTCGCCTACGGAGTACATGTTAGTTTTTTAGTTTATATTATTTGTGGTGTCTTTACTTGACTATAGCTTGAGGGTTCCGAGGCTGATTGGCCATCCACGCTCTGCAAATTGGATACAGAGGAGTGTCCTCTTCAAAGCGCGCTAAATCAACACTACGGTCAAATAATTTCATAACATATGTGTGGTGATATGCGGCAGCAGCTGGTGATGTATCTGAACGTCTACGTTTTGCTCTGTCCTTCTTTCGAGGAGTTCTATATCTGCTTTTTTTGTCATCTTCACTTGACGCACTTTCATCTTCGGATTGTTCTACAAGTTCTTGTAAAGCGCCTTTCAAACGACCTCTGGCTAATAACACATCATCTCCGTAAAGATTTTCTTCCTTAACTTCCACTTTTATGATAGGAGAAGAACTGGATATCTTTCTTTTCTTCGACATGATTGAAATGTTTGTTTACTTGTCGCGCTTTGAAATGTTTGGTTGGCTCCGTTGGCTCGTTTGATTTAGTTATTTTAACGTTCCCAAACGTTAAAATACCCTACAGTGTTTTAAGAGTTGGTATTACATTCAAAACAAATCATACAATTAATAATAATCACATATTTTCCAATTAACAATCAGTGAAATACTTTAAACTAATTCAAATTATCCTCTGAAAAATTGCACATCGCAGCCGACCAATCACAGCGCTCGTTACATATTGACATTTCATTATTAATTCAATTGTTGTGCAGTGAACATGTTGTGATTTTCAGTGCAAATAAATCAATAATTAAGTGGTAAACACAATAATTACAATAATAATTTATGTGTTCATCGATTTATTAATAAACGGTGGTCATTTTCATACATAATTTGTGTCCCGAGGTAAAATATTTATACAAATATGTTGTTAGAAAAGTTGATGAAATTGTTGTATGTGTAAACAATATGGCGGAAACTTCTGTAAGTATTATTAAGTTTTAATTATTGTTTTTACGGTTTAATAATAAAAAATACAGTTTGAAACTTATAAAATATAACCTTGTAAACTGTTTTCTAAATGTTTTTATATATTTCAAGTGCCAAACAATAATTTATATGTACATTTATTTATATATTACAAGTGTATAAGTAGGTATGTTTGTGAGTATATGTGGGACGCCAATGAATGATTGAATGTATCGCGGTTTCCTTTTGATAGGCCCTATTAGTTTTATAAATTAATAAATAGTCAATATTTGATTGTAATTTTGTTTGTTTGAGTCTGTTACAGATATGGATGTCTTGTCGTTTGCTGTAGAAATAAGTAATCGAAGATACAAAACGATAAGGAGTCAATCAACTGTCTTGAAGATTTCAAGAAATATCAAGTAATGTATGTCTGTCTGTGTGTATGTGTGGGACGCCAATGAATGTTGAGAGTGAGAATTTATCGCGGTTTCCCTTTGATAGGCCCTAGTAGTTTTTAAGTTGATAAATAGTCTAAATTTTATACTAATTTCGTTTGTACAAGTCTGTTACAGATACAAAACCATTCGTCTCTTCTTCCACAGCAGAAAAATTGGGAGATAATCTTCAAATTAATCTGGTAAATTCAATACGCCGGTGAGACTAGTTTGTAAAATATTTCGAGTCTCGGTCCCTTTTGTTAGGTCCCTATTAGTTCATAAGTTAATAAATAATTAAAATTTAATTCTAATTCTTTATGTGTGAGTCTGTTACAGGTACAAACCCATTTTGGATGCGGCAGTTCTAAGAGAAATAGCCAGACAATTCCACATTTTCAGTTTTGGACAAATGGAAGAATATTCCAGATAATATTAGGTATTGTGTGACTGTTTGTGTGTGTGGGACGCCCTAATGAATGGTAGAATGTATCGCGGTTTCCCTTTGATAGGCCCTAGTAGTTTTTAAATTAATAAATAGTCCAAATTTTGTTCTAATTCCTATTGTACAAGTCTGTTACAGATACAAAATCATTCGCCGCTTCTTTCAGAGCACAAAGACATTCAGGTAAAACTTGTAAATTCAATCCGGTAATATGACATTAATTTATGAAATATTTCCAGTCGTGGTCTTCGGATGATCCTGGAGATGCAACAGCCGCTTTTTCGAGACCAGCTACAGATATATTTAGTTCATAAGATGTATTGTAATTTATTTATACTTAGCTTTAAGATGTATTGTAACTTATTGTTGTAAAAAAAAAATCCTAGTGTTTTAGCCGTGCCAAAGCCGTTGTCTAACAAGGAGGTAATATGGTAAATGGTTATGGTAATGTTGGTAAGAAAAATGAAGTACTTTTGCCCATATTCTTAGTTTTTTTGACGTAAAAAAAATCATTAAACTTTTCTAAATTGATTTCCATTTCAAATTTTCGGTTTAAACTTGCCAAATCGTCAAAAAAGCGAAGAAAAAATTTGGAAATTTTTTACCCTAAGGCCCCTCCACGCAAAATTTTTTTTGGTCTTTGCATTCAAATGCGATTTGCTCGCTTCCTATTTATATTTTCAGGGCAAACGATACACCATTAGATTCGTTGAAGTCTCCCCTACAATTTGAGTATAAATTTATTGCATATATTTTATTTTTAACGAACTGATTTTGAGGTTTATATCAGGTTAGAATTGTCAAACCGCGACGTTTTACCCGTTTTACATACTATGAAAGACGTTGCAAACGTTTAAATTAAAGCAAATGTAAGTTTTATACAACAATTAATAATATAATTTAGTTATTTAAAAACTTGTGCCCATAGTAACATGTTAGTATTATTTTGTAGTCACTAAATATACATTGGTATTTTGTATTTGTATATAACCTATATTTAGGATTAAGATCTACAAATGATGTGTAGTAAATATTTTGATTAATAAACGATTTACCAAAGGATTACTTTATTGTTAAGTTTACAACAATATAGTGTACAAAATTTGGTTCCATTTCCCATTGTTAATAAGTTTTACAGTGCTTAAGGTAAGTACAATAATTCTATATTCTAATCGAATTATTTAATATTTACAATACATTTTAGTTAAAAGCGATGTCAGTTCAGAAACGACCTGCCACCGAATTATCTTCAGTTTGTGCCAAAAAACTCAAACCAACTCATAAAATCAATTTAAAAATTGATTCTAATCTCATATCCATATCAGATACTCTATTGCAGTCATCAGTGTCAAACACAATTCCTAAGCACAAAAATGATAATTTAATATATCTCACAGGTAAAACAGACGTTACATCTTCTGAAAATATAAATTTGGAGGTTACAGATCTCAAAGTTCTCCTTCAAAACTTCTACAAACTTGAAAGCGAAGAACAACAAACATTAATTTGTCATATGAGAAAATTAGAGACTGAAAACCCAGAATTGGTCGAAGAATTGAAAAAATTTGTTAGAGTTACTTCCCCTGAAGTTCAAAACGATGATGATACAAATATTTTTGATGATCTGGATGATTTAGATGATATTCTAGAAGATACAGATAAAATTGTGACAAGTTTGGATGAATCTGATGATGACTGCTTATTAATAGATGATTATAAAGATTTTGATGAATCAGATTTACTTAAAAATCTGAATAGAAAACTTGTTATACCAGCCAAGCCTCAAAAAATTAAAATTAATTTACTGGCGACCACGAAAACTAAATTAGAAAAGAATGATGTTAAAGTAGAAACGATTCCGTTGAAACTTGAAATAAAACCTCGGATAAAACAAGATGAATCTCCAACAAAATTAAAATTAGAAAAATGCGATGAACCTCAAATAAAAGCGGAAATAGAAAAGTCCGAAGAACCTCAAACAGACAAGTTCCATGATAAAAAAGATGATACCACTACTATAAAAGAAAATGCGCAAATAATAAAAAAATTAGATGACGAATTAAAGAGAATAAATGATCTGAAAAAAGAAATATCTGAATTATTATCAACAAAAAATAAAAATACGAAAGAAACTGAAAATAAATCAAACAAAACTTATAAAGAAAACATAAAAAACAGTCGAAATGATGACAAACAACCAGAAAACAAAAACATGAAGTCGGTTATAATACGGAAAAATATAAAATACGACGATAAATACAATCATAAACTAGAAGAATCACTTAGAGAAAAAATAGAACGCAAGAAAAGATGGAAATTATACGATGAAGTATCCGTCGAATTAAAAAGAACTGATCATTTGATTCGTCATAAATTCCTCGAAAATTCCGACGCACATTCAATACGACACAAAATTTTGCAAAGTAGGCACCAAGACACACGAAATACACCCGAAAAAAATATAAAATACAAATCTAGAATAATAGATTGTCATAAAAACGATGAAAGAACAAATAGAATTAGCCCTAACCTACAAAAAAATAGTGATGAGGAGGACTCTCTCCCCAAATATCTCAAAAACTGGCAGTTAAAGAAAGAAAAGCGAGAATTATCACAAAATATTAAACAAGACAGTGAAAAAAGTGTTAAAAAATGTGAAACGATAATAGAAAAAAAAGTATGCAAACATAAAGTGTCAAAAACTAACCGCGAAAGTAGAAAGTGTTTAGGTAGTAAATACTCTAAAACTAGCAATAATATAATAATAAATACAACAATTAGACAAGAAATAAAACAGGAAAAGTCGATAACAATAGACAAAGACAATATTATTGTAAAAATTGAAAAAAACGGGCAGCAATCTTCCAACAAATCTACCCCAGAAAATGGGAAAAAATCGAATAAACCAGTCAAATCGATAACAATAGACAAAGACAAAATTATTGTAACAATTGAAAAAAACGGACAGCAATCTAATAAGTCTAACCTAGAAAATGGGAAAAGATTGAATAAACCAGACATTGATGTTGGTTTAGAAATGAAAGCCAGAAAATTCGGATATCGTTCTTATGAAGAAATGGAAGAATATCTTTCATCTACTGGTATTTATTGCAACGATAACTTCATTTCGTTTTCGGATAATTCTGATGATTTATTATAATATTTTATAGTTCCTTTCGATGTTACTTGTACAGTTTTTTAATAAATATATTGTATATCTAGTTTTTTTACGTTTGTCTATATTGTTAATAAGTTTTATACAAGTCTTAATAAATTTTTTAACTATTCACATACATACATGCAACCATTATTTTATCAAGTATATATTTTAAAAACACCAATGTTTTCTTGCATTTCAAATTTTATAACAATTCCTTCCGCCATATTGGTAGTGTTGCCAATAGTTGCATATGAAACTTAGTACAGCGCCAAAATGCTCGAACTACTATGTTCTGTTTTACCGACAGAGCTTGTCAAAATATTAAAGTTAACTTAAACTAATATTATTTGCATGTTTTTGTGCATTCATAAATATAAAATAGTTGTAATTAATGATGAAATATATCTTCGTGAGTATTAAATTTAAGTGAATTTTGTCATTTAGTGTACTTATATAAACCAAGTCATTGATTTTGGTTTAGAAATGAAAGCCAGAAAATTAGGATATCGTTCTTATAAAGAAATGAAAGAATATCTTTCATCTATAGTTATTTACTGCAACGATAACTTCAGTTCGTTTTCTGATAATACTGATAATTTATTATAATATTTTATAGTTTCTTTCGATGTAACGTGTACAGTTTTTTAATAAATATATTATATATCAAGTTTTTTTTACGTTTGTCTATGTTAATAAGTTTTATACAATTCTTAATAATTTTTTTTTGTGGAACCGGACGCGAAATAAACATTTCGCAGCCGCAATACAGGCTGCGAAATTGGATTTCGCGACCATTGTTATGGCAACGGCCGCGAAATGAATTTCGCGGCCGTTGTCATGGTAGCGGCCGCGAAATTAGGTAAACAATCTCTTTGACACTTGAGAATTGCATGGTTTTGTTTATCAAATGTTAATCCCGCAGCCACCTTGAAAGCTAACTTCGTAATTTTAATGAAACTGTTGAAAATTAATAAAATTTATAATTACATAATTTTTACGGTTGCACAAAAAATATTGTGTACAGCTTGTCCGCGAAATCCTTTAACGCTCTCGAGATTGTCTTGCCTTGGCCGCAAGCGGCCTCGGCGACAATTTTTCTTTCCGTACGCTAAAGAGTGATTTCGCGGCATTGATATACAAATAACTATTATCATTTAATCGAATTAATATTCTTGAAACTATTCACATACATATCAAGTTTATGAGACATTAATTTTTAAAAATACCAATGTCTTCTGGCAATTCAAATTTTATAACAATTCTTCCGCCATATTGGTAGTGTTGCCAATAGTTGCATATGAAACTTCTAAACTTTGTACAACGCCAAAATGCTCGAACTACTATGTTCTATTTTACCGACAGAGCTTGTCAAAATATTAAAAGTTAAATTCTTATTTGCATGTTTGTGCATTTATAAGCCATAAATATAAAATAATTGTAATTAATGATGAAATATATCTTCGAGAGCATTAAATTTAAGAGAATTTTGCCATTTAGTGTACTTATAAACTTGGATTAAAGTTTTCAAGCCGCAAGTCCTTATTTTGTTTTCAAGGTAAAACTTTGGCATTTGATACATTTTAAAATACCTAATATTTATTTCATACCTTTTAAATAATAATAAAAACTTTTCCAACATTTAATTTTTAATAAAATATACTAAAAAACTCACAAAAGTTCAGCGTTTTACCACGGATGGCGTTAGTGAAAAACATTCAACTTTTTGTGATTTCTCACTGAATTTTTTTGTATTATCTCAGTATTTATTATAAATATCAACTTCATATATTAATATTCAGATTCTATCGAGTTTTCATACATAAATAAATATAATAATTATTAAGTTTGTTGATTGTAAAGTATAGAAAATATGTGTTGAATGTCATTGTCAAGTCACAAATCTCTATCTCATTTTGTTTTAAAGGTAAAACTTTGGCATTTAATCTAACCTATCTCTTTTAGTTTTTTAGATATTTCAGTAATTTTAAACATTGAAAAGTGTTCAGTTTTCATATTTATAAACATGTTATTATGAAAATATGTTTAAAACATATATAAAAGCATATGAAATGGTGTTTTACGTAATTAATGTTTTTATTTATAGTAAAATCCATACAAATCTCAATAATAAAGCCACAAATAACGCTGCAATACAATAAGGAATCCTTGATTTTTCTATTTGTATTCCTGAAATTTCCCCAGATTTCAACGGTTTGACAATTCCTGGAGACTTTGAACCATCCAAAACTTCACTTTTCATAGAAAACTTTCCAGTTTCTACGATCCTAACCTTAACCAATTTCCCCATATAATTTCTATCCATTGGCACAAGCACTTGTTCATAAAACTTATTATGCCCAACGTAGAATTTCTTATCGTGGCTTATTTCAGTCACTAAAACTTCCTGAATCTCTCCAATTTTATGAGAGTACGGCTGATAAGAATTGAAAAGTTCCGTTAATTCTTTCGTGCGTTTTTTGACTTCTTGAGCGGGAATTCTTGGCATTCTGGCTGCTGGAGTACCAGGACGGGGGAAAAATTGGTTTATGAACAAACTAGGGAATTTATACTCTTTGCATAGGGATAAAGTGTCCTGGAAATCTGCGTCAGTTTCGGTGGGAAACCCGCAAATTATATCTGTAGCGATTGTCATCCCTGGGATGCTTGCATAAAAATAAAATTTACATAAACAACAAGCCCAAACTCATAATCCAACATGATGTCATAAGTGGAGGGCGTGTGATTTTAACCTCACTTTTGAATATTTTTACAAATTATTTATGTATATATCTTATTAATATGATAGAAATCGACGAACTTTGATACAAATTATTCATAAAATTAAACAATATTTTTTTCCATGGCTCCATCATTGAGTAAAATATGTATGCAATTTATTTCTGACAGCTGCCCTCCACTACATTTATTTCTTATGGATTAGCCGGTTTACATTTTCGACAAATTATAAAATCTACAGAAATGGTTAGAAATTTCTACAAAATTCTTGGCGCAATGAAAATTTGTTTGTTGAAAATGTTAACCTTTTCAATTTAAAGAGATAGAAGATATGCGCAATGGGGATCTGCGCATAGTAAGAACAACTGAGATCTATGACGTTTGATTCTAAAACATTTAGACGTAAAATGTGAGAATATTTCAGATACTTTAAAAAATCTAATCGAAATAAGTTATTAAAGCTTTTATTGAAGATAAATGTCTTACGATGCAAAATTTCACCCAAAAACAGGTATATTAATGACTAATATTTTTGACAACCCGACTGGCAATTATTCGCGCCATATTCTTACTATTTGCCAGTGTTGCCAATTTGGTGATTTTGTCACTTATTCTAGTGTTTTCAAATGACAATTTCAGACAAAATTTGTTGATTTCAGACATGTCTGAATCTAGTGATTTTATTAGTTTTATTTTTAATTAAATATTATATCAGCTAGTGTCAACAATAAAAAAATAATGTACATCTGTCTTAATTTTTTCGATGATGGTAATAGTGAGCTCTACTCTGCCGACCTGTCATGAATAATCCAAAGTAAGAACAACTGAGATCTATAACGTTTGTTTCTAAAAAATTTAGACGTAAAATGTGAGGATATCTCAGATAACTTTAAAAAATCTAATCGAAATAAGTTACTAAAGCTTTTATTGAAGTTAAAATGTCTTACGACGCAAATTTTAACCGACAGGTATTTTAAAGACTGTAATATTTTTGACATTTCCGACTGGCAGTTGTTCGCGCCATTTTCTTTATTTCTCAGTGTTGCCAATTTGGTGATTTTGTCACTAATTCTAGTGTTTTCAAATGTCAATTAAAAAATAATGTACATCTGTCTTAATTTTTTCGAAGATGGTAATAGTGTGTTCTACTCTGCCGACTGACATGAATAATCCAAAGTATTT
Organism: Harpalus rubripes; assembly: GCA_963082715.1. Lineage (NCBI taxonomy): Eukaryota > Metazoa > Arthropoda > Insecta > Coleoptera > Carabidae > Harpalus > Harpalus rubripes. The sequence goes on from OY720459.1 coordinate 56,286,675, forward strand.
TTTATATTAATATTTTAAGTATAGATGTTCCCTTTTTCATTTCCCTCCAAAATATTTAAATACATAAATGATTTTCTGAAGTTAGGGATTTCTAGTGACTTTTGCTGAATCAAATTCAGGTTTTCGTCAACCTACTATTGGCAACACTGATTTGCAGTGATAGAAAGAGATAGCTGTTAAATTAAAAAGGTCCTTTTTGACGTAAAATGTGAGAAATATTTCAGATATTTTAAAAAAACATATCTAAATATGTTACAAAAGCTTTTATTGAAGTTAAAATGTCTTACGATGCAAATTTTCACCGACAGGTATTTTAATGACCGCAATATTTTTGACGTTTCGTTTGACAGCCCGACTGGCAGTTGTTCGCGCCATTTTCTTACCATTTGCAGCGATAGAAAGAGATAGCCGTTAAATTGAAAATGTCTATTATGAGTTCGTATAGTTTAAGGTTAGATTTGAAAAATATTTGACCTACCGTTTTTGCAAAAAGTCTACGACTTTCTTGAAATCTTGTCTGGTATATTCCCTCTTCATGTCTTGAAGAACATTATCGCTTCCGCTTTGCACAGGAACATGCAAAAAACTGTACACTCTTGGATGGTCCAAAATTTTGGACATTTGTTCCAAATGTTCCAAAATATATGGAGGATTAGTCATTCCTAATCTGAGGCGACAACCTTCAGGAATTTCTTTGACTAACTCCCAAAGAAGTTCTGGAAGACTGGAACCTATATCTCTTCCATAAGTTCCTAAAAAGAAACATAAAACATCCAGAAACTTTTAAAGTTGAAAGTTTTACCTGTGTCTTCAGAGGTTAACCAAATTTCAACAACTCCTTCCGTAAACGCTTGCTTCGCGCGTTCCACAATTTCTTCGGGGGGATAGCTCCCCAAATCCCCCCTAGCGTGCTTAGTTTTACAATACGTGCACTGGTTCAAACATCCCGTATTTATAGCAATTATTTCAATCAGTGGGTTTCGTCTAACTTTTGGCAAAAGAAGCGACGCTCCGCCAATTTTTTTGCCGTTTGATTTCTTTTGCCCGAAAAGTCGAACAGTGTTGCCTTTTAGTGTTTCTTCTACAACTTCAACAACTCTATCGATTTGTTGAACGCCGATTACGCTTAAACCGTGGATGAAGTTTGATTTTGGGGCTCCTTGCGGGACACACCCAGCGACAACGACATGTTTTTGGAGTTTTTTAGCGGATTCTATTTCATTTCTGAAGTGATCTTCCGCGGGATTTTTCACTGTACACGAATTTAAAAGCCACAAATCGGCTTTGTCTTTATCTTGAGTTAAATTGTAACCAAAAGCGGCTAGTTGTCCCGCCATGTATTCCGAGTCTGAGCTGTTATGAGCGCAGCCCCACGTTTTGATAAATATTGTTTGTGTTCCCGGAATATTACTATAAACAGGTTTAGTGATTTCAGATTCATCGTTTTCTTGTGTATTCTGTAAAATAAACTCCTGAAAAATGTGTTTTTTGTGGATTTGATATCGTATAACCTACCTGTTTTTTTCTGGCACGAACTTTCACAGATTTTCGGTTACTGTATCGTTCTTTCGGTGTAATATCTTGAGAAGATATTAAATCTTCTATGTCATCTATTATTTCAATGCAGGGGGGCTCCATTTCTTGATCAAACACAAGATAAATACAAGTTTGTAACACATAACCTCCAAATTTGTAACGAATCACACAATACATCGAATTATACTTACTTTATTGATATTTGTATATGTTAAATTATAAATTACACTTATATTTATTGATAAATATATATAAATTATATAAACAATCAATAATATACACAAATTTCTTGTCTAAATATGCGTAATGTGTGTAGTGTTGAACACATGTTTTGCCAAAGAAGTTTGAACATATTTTACCCAAAAAAATATATCTTTAATGATGAAATACAATGAAATATTAAAGTATAAACTGTATTATGAAAAAATTAATATACCCTGTGCACTAAAAAAGGTGTAGAAGATCAAAAAACATCTTGGCAGCGGTGGGATTCGAACCCACGCCTCCGAAGAGACTGGTGCCTTAAACCAGCGCCTTAGACCGCTCGGCCACGCTACCACATTAGGCATTTTATATTGAGACTTACTCAAATTACAAACCTAAAAAAATTATATACAAATTCCTTTATTTCACATATATCAATTTTAATATTTTTTGTTGTTATCTATAATACAAAACTGCATATATTCTATATTTTCGTATTTAAAGTCCATATTTGTTTTACAAAGTCGAGATATTAACCAACAAACTTACTAACATTCTAAAAACATTTTATAACGAAATTAGCAAGTTTTAGTTATTTTACCTTACCAGATATTTGTTTTATGTAATAAAAATAATAATTAAATAGTTTTTTACTTTTAAAAACAGTTAAAACGCTTGATTTTGTAATAAAATAAACAAAATGTTTTTGATGTTTATTATCGCCATCCGTGGTAAAACGCTGAAGTTTTAGCAATAATTTACATTTTTCTTATTAATAAATACATTTTAAAATATCAAATATTTATTTCATACCTTTAAAATAATAATGTTTTATACAATTCTTAATATATTTTTTTATCATTTAATCGAATTAATATTCTTGAAACTATTCACATACACATAATAGAACCCATTGAATACATATTTTCAAACTACAAACCATTATCTTATCAAGTTTTTGAGACATTAATTTTTAAAAATACGTTTTCTGACAATTTAAATTTTACAACATTTTCTTCCGCCATATTGGTAGTGTTGCCAATAGTTGCATATGAAACTTCTAAATTTTGTACAGCGCCACAATACTCGAACTACTATGTTCTATTTTACCGACAGAGCTTGTCAAAATATAAAAACTAAATTAAACTATTATTTGTATGTTTTTGTGCATTTATAGGCTATAAATATAAAAATAGTTGTAATTAATGATGAAATATATCTTCGTGAGCATTAAATTTAAGAGAATTTTGCCGTTTAGTGTATTTATAAACTTGTTGAAGATCGCTGAAATCTAAACAAAATTGGCAAGTTTTAGTTATTTTAAGTTACCAGATATTTGTTTTATGTTATAAAAATAATAATTAAATAGTTTTTTACTTTTAAAAACAGTTAAAACGCTTGATTTTTTAATATAACATACAACATATTTTTGATGTGTATAATGGCGCCATCCGTGATAAAAAGCTGAAGTTTCAGCAACAATTTACATTTTTCTTATTAATGAACACATTTTAAATTATTAAATATTTATTTCATACCTTTAAAATAATAATAAAAACATTTCCAATATTTAAAAACGTTTAATTTTTAATAAAATATGCTACAAACTCACAAAAGTTCAGCGTTTTACCACGGATGGCGTTAGTGACAACATTCAATTTTTTGTGATTTCTCACTAAATTTTTTTGTAAATATCTCAATAACTATCACAAATATCAATTTATATATTAATATTCGGAGTCTACAGAGTTTTCATGCATAAATAAATATAATAATTATTAAATATGATGGTTGTAAAGTATGCAATGGACCTTTCCAATTTAAGGACTATCTCTTTCTATCGCTGCAAATAGTAAGAAAATGGCGCGAACAACTGCCAGTTGGGCTGTCAAACGAAACGTCAAAAATATTGCAGTCATTAAAATACCTGTATTCTCAGTGAAAATTTGCATCGTTAGACATTTTACCTTCAATAAAAGCTTTTGTAACTTATTTCGATAAGATTTTTTACAGTTATCCGAGATATTCTCACATTTTACGTCTCAATGTTTTAGAATCAAACGTCATAGATCTGTTGTTCTTACTATGCGCAGATCCCCATTGCGCATATCTTCCATCTCTTTAAATTGGAAAGGTCCATTGAATGTCATTGTTGTAACAATTAAAAATAAACATCGTTAAAGACAAAAAATATATTTTCACATAATGTACAAGAAAAATTGTGCATAGAACATTAAAATTATTAACAGCTGTGCATAAAATAAATAAATCTATCGCCAAGGCCTTTTATTAGCACCAATACTCATCGTCCGTCGCACCATTTCATTTTGCGGGGACCTTTTACGTTTTTCCACTGAATCTGTACAAAAAAACCACAAAAACTCACAAATAATTAATTATAAACATCATTTACCCACCTGAAATTCCTAAACTTTTAGTTCTCGATCGATATTCGCCTATTGAATGACAAGATCTTGAACTCGAACATCGACTTACCGTCACGGAATCTGAACCTGAATTTCGACGGAGTTTTCGTTCGAGAAATTTTTGAGTTGTTGATGTTAAAGATGAATTTCTTGATAATTGAGGGCGTAATAGTTTTTCTTTAAGTCTTTCGCGGTCTATGGCTATAATTTGGAGTTGATCCGAGCGAGATATTTCGAAAAAAATGTCGTGGAATGCGTGGCAAGCTGCCGTAACCTAAAAATACATCATTGAGGTTATGTTAAATGTCAAATTAATGGGGAAATAACAAGAATAGTTTAATTGTATACTTGTAATATTAATCGACGATGTAATTCGACGTCTGCAGGTTGTATTGTGTCTAAAGTTTCGTGGTGTAATTCAATAGCGCACATTAAAGTATCACGAATGGTTTTTACTAAGTTTTGAACTTTTTCTGTGTTTAATAATCTACGAACAAAATAACTTCTAATAGATGATTGGATTATAGTTGCAGCCCAAATCTAAAATATGCACAAAAGTCGCAAAATATATCGTCAAAACTTTTATTTTAGTTGTACCTGTTTTTTGGTTGGAAATAATTGTCTACTACACATTTTTTTCGCGCTATTTCTACTAGAGACGCCATTTTGAATTAATACCAACTCTCGACAATTATTTTCCTCCAAATTGGAATTTATTTTAGAGTAATTCAGATCGAATTTAGAATAAAAATTAGAGCAAGAATTAGATTGAGGTTCAGGAGTTAAAATTAGTTCACTACAAATAGTATCATCATTACTATTTCTCGAATTGATTATATCATGACAACTTGAAGAAGAAATCTCGTGCTGTAATATTTTTTTACATTCTGACAATAATATTTCAGAGTTTTTCAAAATGTCAGGTTCCATAACATCTGAAATCTGCAGTTCATGTTTACTTTCCACTGTTTCTTGTAGTGTTTTTAATTTTGATAAAACAATTGATTGTTGTTCCGCAAACAATTTCATCATATTCTCTTGTTCTATTTTTTGGCGCGCAATTAATTCAGTCATTTGTTTGGATTGTTCGTCGTGTATTTTATCAATTATTTCCCGGATTTGTTGTTCATTTGTTTCGGGGAGTATTTCCGGTTTTTTCGGAAGTATTATTTGAAAAGTTGAAGATTTTCTTAAGGTTAAATCAGTCTTTTTATGCTTTGGCGTTAAAATTTCTGATTTTGATTTTCCGGGGGAAGTGTCTCGTTCCGATTGGGGACTGTTGGGTAATGAATTGTAACTTCCGGTACGTTTATATTTGAAATTTTTGCTGTTGAGATCATTTTCGATTGAGGTCCATTTTTGTTTCGCTTTTTCTAAGTCCCAGGTTCGACGTTTTTTTGTTTCTAATTTTGTTTCAGTGTCCACAGAGTTTGTTTCGACTGTTTCAGTGTTTTGTTTTATTAACGCTAATAAATATGGCGACGGCGAGTCTAAAATATATGAATTACTACGGATCAAACATGGCGATTTTGTGTTTTCTTTTGTTTCAACGATTGTTTCATCGATTTCTATTATTTCTAAACAATCATCTGTTGTTTTTTCTTCACTATCTGTCGTTTCTGATATTTTTTTATTGTCACCATCTCCTATTTCGAGTAAAATGGAAGAATTATCAATGTTTGGCGTGTCTGGAATTTGTTCCACGTATACTTTATCACTTTCTGTCAAAGGCACATTTGATATCGCAGTTTTTTTATCGGTTAACATGTCCAAAACGTCAGATCTATAACTTTCTGAAAAGATCTGAGTTGTTTCTTCCTCACTTGTGTAACTGCTGTCGCAAAAACTTGAATAATTCGATTCGGCGTAGTCATATTCGTAATCTGATATAGTTTTGGTTTGATTGGGACGACTTTGTAGGTGTTTTTCAACTTTTAAAGCAAGATCTTTGTAATATTTCATGCGCTGGCGCTTTTCTTCAGTCATCTGCATTATTAATAAATGTTTTTTTTATGTATATACTAATAATAAACATTTTACTTACTATAGGAGGTAAAATCGGTAGTCCATGTATTCGAATACATGACAAATACGGTAAGTTATAACATTCTTCACTATTTTTCTTGCAATGAACAAAAGATTTTGCCATTTTTCACTACTGAAACATGTAAAAATTAGCTGATATATGTTTAAAAATGATTGATTGTTGTACATATACAGTTTTTTCGTTAAAAATTTGTTCATAACAGTAATTTTTCTGATAAAATGTGCGATCTGAGTGAAAATTTAAAATACTTTGACAGTTGTCAAACAACAGAAGTTGATAGCATTGAAACAGATGTCTCTAGTGTAGCAAATTTTACCGCGGAAATAATACAATATTATAACCTATAAACGTTTATTTTACAGTAAAAATACAAATAAACAACAGTTTAATGTTGAAAATAATAAAAATAACTCTTAACTCATATAAAAATAATTATTTATTCATAAAATTGTCAACATCAAGTCGACTTTTCTTGCTGGGAATTTTTTCCGTTTGGTGAAAATGTTTGGCGGTTTTCTTTCGAATATCTTCAACATTTTCTTCAGCTTCGGCCCATTCTAACACCAAACGACGTCCGTATAAATGTGTACTTTGACATAAAGCTTCAAAAGCTCGCTACAAATTATAAAAAGCACAAAAAGTTACAATAACAAACAGATTTTGTTTTACAAACCTTCGCGTCGCTTTTTGTGATATAATCGACAAACGCAAAGCCCCTGTGGCGTTCATTACCACTAGCGAGCTTTTTTGGAAGTCGTAGAGCTTTAATTTCGCCGAAAGCTTTGAAAAGTTCGTTGATTTCTTCCCAGTTTGCCTGAAATGGGATGTTTCGCACAAGGATTTTTGTGCCGTTTTGTTTGGTTATGTTCGACTGTTTGCGCGATGTTTTTACATCGTTTCTATAAATTTTATACATATTTTCATTTAAAAATAATAATAAATAGGTAATTTACTTACTGTAAAGTTCGTTCGGAGCGCTTTAATTCTAAGCTTTTGCCGTCTAAAGTCGACATTTGTAAGTCTTTTAAAGCTTTATTTGCGCCATTTTGTAATTGAAATCGAATAAAACCGTAACCCATTGATAATTTTTGGCCAGGATTATTTGGGTCTTTTTTAGTAGCTATTGTAACGTAATTTATTTTGCCACAAGGCTCAAAATGCTAAAATCGAAATATAAATTGTATTTTTGTTTCAATTGTTTAGTTGACAACCATTTTGTTGCCCGTAGCAACGCACAGTACAAACTTTTAATACATAAAATCATAAAAAAATTATTTTTATACATAAAACTGTAAATAATTAATAAAATATTGTGGTAAGTAATAAAAAAAATTGTCCTACCTTTCGAAGTTCGTCTTCAGTTGTGTTAAAATTCAAATTCTTCACAAAAATGGTCGTATTTTCTTCTGGTTCCTCATCATTATCTTCATTTTCATTATCTTCGACCTCTTCTTTCTTTATTTCTTCGTTTTCTTCTATTTTTATTTTATCTTTATTAACAATTTTATTATTTTGCGCGCTGAAAGAATTTTCAGGCGCCCATTCTAAATACAGCGGCGCGTTTTTAAATTTAGTGTACGCGAGCTTTGTAAAAGCTTTCCGCGCTTCATAAGGTTCTAAAAATTCGACTAAACCTGTAACCCCACTGGGGGGAAGCACCACGCGCCCCAAAAGTCCCAAAGGGGCGAACAGTGTCTGTATTTCAGACGGTGTAGTTTGCGCTGGAAGATTTTTTACTAGTATGACTGTTTTTGAACGTTTTAAAGCAGGCTGGGAATAAAATATTATTGTATTTATGTTGAAAATTGTTGAATTGGAGCTTACCTGATTGAAAGCGTCTAGACAAACGCCCATTTCTTCCAAAAAGTCTTTGGTTTGTGTGACAATTTGTGTTTCGCCCAAAGCTAACCTAACAGCGGCAGATCCTTTACCTCTACCGTCTAAAACTTGTTCTTTGGAGGTTCCATAGGCGTCCGCTATTGTCTCAGCCACTGCGTTGGGCCCCATAAACAATGTATTCCAATTGTGGGATGACCCAGCTGTTGATTTTTCCTTCAATGCTTTTTTTTCTTTAAAACTTAAACCATCTAAAAATGAATCATTTATCCTCCATTTTTTTAATAAAAAACACAAATATATATTTTAAAATATGTAAAATCCTATAAAAACATTATCAAAGTTCTATTTTCCCGCCATTTTTTGGGTATAAATACATTTATTCGTCATTCTTAAGATCGAAAAATGGCGGCAAATGTACAATTTTTTTCCTGTGTTTTGTGTATAAGTATGAGTTTGGGGCCCACCTTTATTGTCATCAACGGAGTCTTTGGTCTTTCCCGGAAGTAAATGTAACATGCGCCCTTGTAAAACTGACCCATCGAGGCTGGAATAAGCTAAAACGGCATGTTCAGGCATCAAAAATGTAACAAGACCAAAACCTTTTAATTGTCGCGTATTTTTATCGATTGGAAGGTTGACTTCTGTTAGGGGACCTAAATAAATGATTAATAATAAGGAATACTTACTTTTTATATCTTAAAAGCACAAATAATTCATGTTTTATTTGAAAATTTAACGGTTAAAATTGTTTTTAAAACATGAAACTAGCAACGCCATCCGCGGTAAATCGCTGAACTGAAAAAAGTTTGGCGTTTTGCCACGGATGGCGCTAGTATAAACGTCAAAAATATTTGTAATTTTTTTCATAAAAATTAAGTGTTTTACATGTTTTTATGAGTTGAAAACCATATAATTTTTATTTTTGAAGCTGAAACTAAACATTCGTAATACAAAAATAAAGAAAAACGCATTATTTTACCTGTTTTGTGTACAATTTCCCGGCCTAAAAACGGCTAAAACTCACCATATTTCGCAAATAACTCTTCAATATCTTTTTCAGTAGTTGTATACGACAAATTTCTGATAAAAATTCTTCCGCTTTCAGCAATACTTTCTTCATTTTTCAAGCTTTCTTCTTGCGTTGTCCATTTCTTCTTTTTCGGGTTGGTATCTTCCGTTTCTTCAGTTGTTTTGTTGCTGTCGTGTTTTGTTACGGAAATTCTGTTACCGGAAATGAAACTCCTGTCTTTATTGAGAGCTAAATTCATCTTTTTTTCAGTTTTAAATGTTACGTAAGCTATGCCTTTTATTTTTTGAGGTAAGCGAACAGTGTATGGTGTGTTTGGTCTGAAGAAATCTTTTATGTCTTTCTTTTTAGCAATGTACGGCAAACCACGAAGCTATGGAAGAAAATAATGTTTAAAATTGTATTTAAATAATGTAAAAACGTTTAAAAATAAATAATAATTACTTACTTTAACAGTAAATAATATTTTTTCTTTTTTTGGTTGCTTGTCCATGCGTTTTCTTTGCGACGCTCTATTAGATTTATTCATTAACATTTTCATGTACTAAAATACAATTAAACATTTATTAAAATAAATAATTTTATATATTTGTTATATTTTTTATTGAAATAAGACTGGAAAATTAAAAAAAAAGTTGAAATAACCTCATTCCACGCACAAATTCAAACGTGGATTTCTAGTTTTCTAACCATTGTATTTACCAGTTTTTTGGCACAATATTAATCGCAAAACTTCAAACAATCCGATTTTGTAAGTTTTATGTCAATATTTTCAATAATAATCGAAATATTTTGCCGTATTTCCCGTCAAAATTTACGAAAAAATTCCCGTAAACGTCCGCCATTTTGAAACCGATTTGCCACTTTTCCATCACTTTAAACACTTTTAATATAAAATATACTTACCTCAAAATCTGATATCTTTTTATTAGCGACTTTTTCTTCATTATCTTCTGTAGATTCATGTCCTGAATCATCATTTTGTAACTGGTATTCTTCTTCACGAAAATTGACAACTTTTTCTTCTAATGTACTTTTGAACGATTTTATGTCTTTTGCGCCGTGTAATTCCATAAATTCTTCAAACATGGGGTCATCTTTGTACTTTAAAGAGATGTTTAATTGATATTTAATAAATACTTGATGTGTATTTGACTTACTTTGTCGATAAGTTCTTGAATTCTACTTGTTTTGGGTTGTTCATCTTCTGGGGCAATTTTTTCGACTTCTTTTTCACTTTTATCATCTTCTTTGAGTTTTTTCTTAAAAGAAGAACTATCCGCAGCATATTTACTCCAAGATTTGGGCTTCGAATCGTCTCCTAAACATTTTATTTAAACGATATCACATTAAAAAAATATTAAAACTTACCGAGAATTGCGCACACTTCAACTTTTATTTTACTGGTTTGCACGAAAGAATTGTTGAAGAACTTGATGGCATCTTGCGCCTGATCTTCAGTTCTGTATCCTACGAAACCAAACTGGCGAAATTTGCCATCGTCAGTGTATTTTAATTGTATATCTGTGATGTCTCCTTTTTGAGAGAATAATGCGCGTACTTTGTCTTCTGTGAACTAAAATGTCTGTTTTTAGTAGTTTTGGATGTATTGGTAGTTGTTACTTACGTTTTTAGGCAAATTTTTAATAATTAAACGAGACATTTTAATGATGTAAACATAACCTTAGTTAAACATGTGGAAGGTTTGTAGAAAATTTTGTTTTGGATAGTTGGGAACATTGGTCACTGATGATTTTAAGATGGCAACACTACCTATCAAAAATTATATTTGAGGTTATATAATTGTTTATTTATATATAAAAACACATGAAATTGTACATGAATAATAATAAAATTTATTTTTTATTAATAACAAGCTTTTTTGCAAAGTTCTTGGCGTCAGTCTTCTCATGAATTTTCATAATTCTGAATCGAAACGTATATTCATTCTTGGTGTTTACAAAGCTTTTCAAGCTCTTTAAAGTTATAGCAACACATTTTTCTTCCTCAAAAATCTTGTCTATATCTTTTAAATCATTTTGACAAAATTCTGTGATCTTGTATTTGCGAATTGAATCTTCAAAAAACTCAAATTCGTAGTAGTACTTTTGAGATTTAGTTTGTCTTCTGTGAACTAAAATGTCTGTTTTTAGTTTTGGATGTACTGACACTTGTTATTTACGTTTTTAGGCAAATTTTTAATAATTAAACGAGACATTTTTAAAGATATAAACATAACCTTAGTTAAACATGTGGAAAATTTTGTTTTGGATTGTTGGGAACATTGGTTATTGCTTGATTTTAAGATGGCAACACTATCTATCAAAAATTTAGATTTGAGGTTATATGATTATTTATTTATATATAAAAATACATGATATTGTACATGAATAATAATAAAAACTTTATTTTTTATTAATAACAAGCTTTTTTGCAAAGTTCTTGGCGTCAGTCTTCTCTTGAATTTTCATGATTCTGAATCGAAACGTATATTCATTCTTGGTGTTTACAAAGCTTTTCAAGCTCTTTAAAGTTATAGCAACACATTTTTCTTCCTCAAAAATCTTGCCTATATCTTCTAAATCATTTTGACAAAATTCTGTGATCTTGTATTTGCGAATTGAATCGTCAAAAAACTCAAATTCATAGTAGTACTTTTGAGATTTAGTTTTAGGTCCAATGAGTTGAAAAGCCCAAAAAGCTTTCTGTTTTGATATATCCACTTTGTGCTTATACCAAAAAAGCTGATAATGAGCAGATATCAGCTGAACATCAGTGAAATCTGTTGTATTGTTGTAAACAATCGAAACTGTTGAGTTGAACTGTAGATTTGCGTGATCTTTATGCTGCTTTTTGAAGTGTTCTAGTATGTTTCTATCTTCGAAATTGCACAACCATTTACAGAATTCTTTCCCTTCGCATTTAATCTTCCTGTATTGACATTCCGCGCGGTGCAAAATCATTTTTTCTTTGTCTAATTTGTATTTACAACCGAACTCGACATTTTCACACGGAAGAAGAGTATGTTCAATCAAGCTTTCCAACGCAAAATTTCGAGCTTCGGAAATACTTCTGCGGCATAATGGGCAGTCTTGGTGCTCTCTTATACATTTTGAACAAAAACTGTGTCCAGTTAGACATTGTCGAATTGGTTTTTGGAAGTAATCCAAACATATTGGACACTCTAACTTGAAAATAATGTCTGTTGTAGCCATTTTGTCAACTTAATATTATAATACTGTAGTTTATTTTAGAACACAATCAGTAATTTGATGTCTAAATATCTGAGTTTATCTAAATATAAATAAAATTGTTGATTACTCAGCGAAGAAGCGCGCGCACTACATTGATTACAATAATATGGACGATTCAAATACTTTAGATTGCGACGTTGTAAGTTGTAATACTTATTTTTATTATATCTTACAATATTCATTACACATTTTAGTCTGTAATTATACCAATTTACAACGGAGAACCATGGATAAACGACTGTTTTACATCAATTTTAAACCAAAAATTGTATGGTTTAAAAATTGAAATCTGTGTTTGCAACGATGCCAGCACAGATAACACACAAATATTATTAGAAAAATGGTTGGAAATATTTAAAAAACACAATATATTATTGAAATTATACATAAACAACACAGAGAATCCAAAAGGAGGTATTTAAATGACATAAAATCACTTCAAAACATAACCTAAATTTTCTTGTAGTTGGTTATGGGAAAAACCGCGCCATTTATATAAGTTCCGGTTTATATTTATGCTTTCAAGATATTGTAAGTACATTTTAAACATTTTTTAACAAATATATTACAGTAAAAACATTTCAGGACGATATTATGTTGCCAGAAAGAATATCAAAACAATATTCTCTTGCTCGAAATTTACCTATGAACTTTGTAAGTTTTTCTTTATGTTTCATTGTTATTATTTAATCCTAAACAGTTAATAGGAAGTAAATTCATTCGGGATCCGCCGAATTCAACTGAAAGGTTCACAAAATGGGCGAATTCTTTAACGAAAAAACAGTTAGAAGAACAGATTTTTACGTCGAATGGTCCTACAGTTGTAATGCCGACATGGTTCTGTCATAAAGATGTTTTCAAAAGGTTATAATAGTTTCTCTTTTTATAAATATTAAAGAAAAGTGTTTTACAGGGTTGGAAAATTTTCGGAAAATGGAAAAGGGACGCCTGAAGATTTAATATTTTTTTATAAACACTTACAAAATGGCGGCAAAGTAGCTAGATGTAACGAACACCTGTTAACCTATAAATATCATGAAAATAACACAACTTTCAGTATTTTAGAGTAAGTTTTATTATATTTCAAACATTTATTTATTATTTACAAACATTTTTACAGAGAAACAATATGGAATATACGTTTAGAACATCTCCAAAATACAGTATTGTTAAAATGGAACTCATTTACAATATGGAACGCGGGAAAACAAGGAAAAAAACTTTACAAAAGTCTGAATTTAGAAAATAAAAATAAAGTTTCGTGTATGTGCGATGTAAATATAAAGAAAATCGGCAAATTTTATGAAGTTTTCGATGAAAAATTGAGAAAAGTCACGCGAAGAATTCCTATAAAACATTTTTCCCAAGCGGAAAAACCTTTTATTATTTGTGTAAAACTTGATTTGACTCAAGGAAAATTCGAAGAAAACTTAAATTCATTAAATTTAACCGAAGGAATTGATTATATATTTTTTTCATAATAAATAATTAAAAATAATTGTTTGTGTTTTTTGAATCAAGTGTTCTGTGATTTCTAACCAAACAAAAAACAAAAGTAAACAAACGTAACAATAGTGTCTTCAACAATGGAGTCGGCAGGTTTACAATGCGTAACTTTGCGAACTTTAAACAAAAATATTACAAATTCTATTATCATCGGCATTATTATTCGATCGCAAAATGTTCGTCTTTTCTCCGGTAAAAAAGATAATACCGAAAAGGGTGTTTGGAATTTTACTTTGCGCGATTCTTTGACAGATTATATTAATGTTACTGTTTGGGGAAGTGCCGGTTATATTTCAACTTTAAAAGAAAGATTTAGCGTCGGAGATATTGGTAAGTACCAAATAAATACATTTTAAAGTGTTTTTAAATAATTTTAAATCATATTCAGTGGATATAATGCGCCCAAAAATATCAGTTCGTCAAATTGACGACAATAATGAAAAGTTTCGACCATCTGTGACATCTCCATATAATTTAACCTTAAACGAAGAAAATTCTTCCATAATTATACACGAAGGTGAAAACTATCACAAGTTTTTACCACTTTTACACTATCCAACAAAACCAGCCGCGCGTTTTTTAACTTTGGGAGATATTCACAACAATGGCTCAACAATTCGTGGCGATTTTGTTGATCTATTAGTCGCTGTACAGTGTATTTTCCCTATTAAAAAACTTAAAGCTAAATCCGACGGTCGAGAAATAAATAAAAGAGATATAACCATATTGGATAGAACACATACGAATTTGAGGTTAACTTTTTGGGACGAAGAATTCATTCAACGGTACGAAATTGTTACAAAATCATGGATAAATGTTACGGGAATAGTTTTTTTTAGTTCGGAGGCGTGGAAATCGCGCGAAACTATTTTGTTTTTAGCGGATATGAAAGTTGATTGGTCAAATTTTGACAAGTGTATGGTTGCTGTACCAAATTCCAAAACAATTATTACTGAAGATCCGCTAATACCCCAGGCGGAGTCTTTGAGAGATTATGCTAAAAATTTAGCGTTACATCCTGTCTCAATTGCGGATCAGTTAGCGGCCACATATCCCGACCGTAAGTACAAAAATATGGTTGTTTATTATTGTTTTTATGTTCTTAATTGTAATTTTTGACGATTATTTTGTATATAATTTATGTTTTCTATGTAAATAATATTTAAAACTTTATAAAAAGTGCGTTGAAAATATTATGAATACAAATATTTTAACGATTTTTTTGCGACATCTGTTGGAAAACTGCTGAACTTTCACATTTATAGTTGAATCAATTTAATGTGTGTATGATGCATTATATATATATACCTTGTTCCATTTGAACTCTCTGATCTCTGATTAGCTGAAATTGGAGACATTTCGGCTACTTAAAACAAAGCCAGTAGATATACTAAAGTACCGCTATGGCGGCCATCTTGGCCTTAAAAAGCAACAATAACAATTGCGCTGTTGTTGCACGTGTCAAATGTCACGTCGTAGATAAAATTTCCCCTCTCGTGGCGCAAATCGGTACTACGGAAATCAATTGTACAAGCGCCATATTGGATAAGTGACAACTGAGTGAATAGTGTAGTAATTAATAATTGAATATTTAAACTTAACGCCTTTATATAAATAAGTTTTTAAACTCTGTATACACAGTCAATAAAACACAATGAACAATGTGTGTCATATGTCAAAGCCATTGTATGGCGGCCATCTTGTTTCCAAAATCAGCGCCTGTATCGTTAATTTTGTAGATAACCAATAATGTATAATAGTTTCGGACAGTTTTGAATAAATTTCGTACAGTTGAGAATAATTTTAAATAATGTTAAGCAGTTTTCAATCAATTTCGTACAATTGCGAATAGTTTTAAACAGTTTTGAATAAATTTCGTACAGTTCAGAATAATTTATAATAGTTTTAAACAGTTCTGAATAAATTTCGTACAGTTCGGAATAATTTATAATAGTTTCGGACAGTTTTGAATAAATTTCGTACAGTTGAGAATAATTTCAAATAATGTTAAGCAGTTTTCAACTAATTTCGTACAATTGCGAATAGTTTTAAACAGTTTCGTACAGTTCAGAATAATTTATAATAGTTTCGGACAGTTTTGAATAAATTTCGTACAGTTGGGAATAAATTTTAGCAGTTTTAAATAAATTTCGGACAGCTGTGAATAATTTATTATAGTTTTGAATTAATTTCGACCAGCTGAAAATATTCTAAAATAAATTCTGGGCAGTTGGGAATAATTTATTACCGTTTTAAATAAATTTCGTACAGTTGAGAATAATATAAAAGAAATTTAACTAGTTCTAAAAATATTTCGAACAGTTGAGAATAATTTAAAATAGTTTTCCGTAAGTTTGAACAAATTTCGTACAGTTTGCAATAATTTAAATAAATTTCAGTTGAGAATAATTTAAAATAATCTCAAACAAATTTCGGACAGTTTGGAGTAACAGACCTTTTCAATTTAACAGCTATCTCTTTCTATCGCTGCAAATAGTAACATTTGTTTCTAAAAAATTTAGACGTAAAATGTGAGAATATCTCAGATAACTTTAAAAAATCTTATCGAATAAGTTACAAAAGCTTTTATTGAAATGTGTAACGATGAAATTTTCACTGACAGGTATTTTAATAATATTTTTGACGTTTCGTTTGACAACTGGCAGTTGTTCGCGCCATTTTCTTACTATTTGCACAGATAGAAAGAGATAGCCGTTAAATTGAAATGGTTGAAGTTTCAGCGTTTCACCACAGATGGCGTTAGAAACAAACGTCAATTATATTTGAAATTTATAATTTTAAACGTTTTTAATCATTTTAGCAAATACTATTACGACTGTTATGACTTGTAAACGAGTTATGGATATGGCAATGGATGAAAAAAACTTAAACGAACAATTTACAGCTGTTTTATATGCTATAGTATATGATTACGACTTGGATGGCTATTCACAATTAGTTTATGCAAGATGGTGGGTATTTACACCCTTTTTTAGGGTGTAAAATTGTTAAATAAAGTATACATATGGAAAAATATTTATTTGTTTTTTATTGTGTACATTTTTACAGTGAACGCTGCAATCAAATAATAAATAAAAACGTTAACACATGTTGCAATTTAGAATGTCCCGTAGGGAATGGTTCAGAAAAAAGTGAACCATTTTACACTTTTAACATAAAAGTAATTCTTTCCGATCATACAAGGTCCTTAAAGTGCCGTTTGGCCGGTAAAATCGCCGAAAATATATTAGGCGTAAATGTATGTCCAACAAAAAAAAATATATTTTTTATTTAATTCGTTTTTCCCTAGGCTAACGACTTTTTGAAGATGTCCACCGAAGAAAAAGGCATTCTAAAATGGGCCTACCTTTTGGAAAGGTGCGAGGTTCGAATCCTGGTTGTTAAACAACCCCCGAAACAACCTGTTATATCAATATTAGCGTGTAAAGTCGCTCAAATGTCTGAGGTCGCTGCTAAGTTACCTGTTTACTAACAAATCAAATGAATATCGGTTACTAGGGTCGATGATAAACAAAAGAGCATCGGCCTTTATAGACAGTGTTTTGTTGAACAATTGAATAACAAAATGATATCATAGTTGTATAGTTGTTTTTTCATATTAATAATAATTAAAAAATATATTGTTATAAATAAATATTTAATAATATATTTATTGAGTGTTTTAATACTTGAAATATTTATTAATAATTTTGTTGAAGACTTGTGTGAAACTCGCTAAAAATATAAAATCAGTGTCCAGGGTAGATGTTCAAAATATTGATTTCTCGTGTGATACACTTACACTAAAAAACAAAATATAACAATTAATATTCATAAATAAACATTGTACAATCAATATTTTATCATAAAACATCTATAATTACTTTAATTTTAATTGTAAATCATTAAAAAACTTTAATTTCATATCTTAACAATACCTAACCCTAAATTCCTCACCCCATTATTTCAAAATATGTTGTAATCATCTAAAAACATCTCAAAACCATTTAAAATCATTGTGAACTTAACCAAAAGTGATCAATTTGTAAATTGAGTGTGAAAAAATCCCTCAGAATGTCTGAGAATTTCCGATGGACGTCCTGGATGACCGAATCTTCCAAGTAGAAACAGTTAGAGCACTCCATCAAACCGTCGTGTCCCTTAGAGCAGCTTTAGAGCAATCTAGAGTAGAAATAGAGCAACTTAAACAAAGAATTTGGTCTACCGAAACTTGTGAATTAGCGATACAAACATTATCTGTTGAAAATCACATTCTGAGACGACGTATTTTGACAGGACAGGAATTTAAAGAAAACACCACTCAAACATCAATTCCATACATTAATATCGAAAATTGTGACAGTCGAAATACTAATAGTGATGAAAATAGTATAAAAACTGATTCAGCAATCACTGAAATCAAAATATCGCCGAGAAAAACAGACGAAACTGTGAAGAAAGAATCCAAAACAGTCGATTTTGTTGACTTACAAACAGTTGACGACACTCAAAGTCCACGAAAAACAAATGAAAGTCACAGAAACATCCTTAAAAGTCCCCGAAATGTATCAGAAACATTTGACAGCTCATCAAAAGACGACGATACACATGAAATAGTTGAAAGTTTACGCAAAACAGAAGAAAATTTATTGCAAACAGTCGCCAATCTACGAAAAACTGAAGAGGTCATACAAAAAACAGTCGCCAGTTCACTATTAACAGTTGACGCTCTAGAAACTGCCAAAACACTTGACAGTCCGCGAAAAACACTTGATAGTTCGCGAAAAACACTTGACAGTGCAAGAAAAACACTTGACAGTCCACGGAAAACACTTGACAGTCCACGGGAAACACTTCACAGTCCACGGAAAACACTTGACAGTCCACGGAAAACATTTGACAGTCCACGGAAAACACTCGACAGTCCACGGGAAACACTTGACAGTCCACGGAAAACATTTGACAGTCCACGGAAAACACTTGACACTCCACGGAAAACACTTGATAGTCCACGGGCAACACTTGACAGTCCGCGGAAAACACTTGACACTCCACGGAAAACACTTGACAGTCCGCGAAAAGCACTTGACAGTTCATGGAAAACACTTGACAGTGCAAGGAAAACATTTGACAGTACACGTAAAACAGAAGAAAAACTACAGAAAACACTAAAAAGCCCGCGAAAACAACCAACACCAGAAAAAAAAGAAAATGTACAGTCTTCTGTCAAAAATGTAACTAAAACATCCAAAAAGTCTCCGAAAAATAAACCAACAGAACTTCCACACCCAAAAAATGATTCCACATTAGTTACACCCAAAAAAACAAACGCTCTTTCTCCTAGACATACATTAATAACTGTCAATGTAACATTAAAAAGTCCGAAGAAAAACAAACGCAAACATAAATCAACAAATCATGAAACAAGCGAAAGTTCAGACGTAATTTCCACACCCAGCATGGAGGACCATAAAAATGACACACCACCCCCAGAAATGGGTAAAGGGGACGAAGAAAACGAAGAAGTCGACGATATAGAATTAATTTTCACAACTGACGAAACTACAACAGTTATAAAAGAAGAATTAGTATCGATAGCAGACGGAAATGAAGAATGTGACACGCCGATTCTTCTCAACTACAAAACAGTAGATTTTGACACACCAGACTTGCATTTATCTGAAGACAACATGGACAAAGATTTAGAAGACGATGTTTTTCACGAAACTGATAATTTCGAAAACGAAAACACTGAAAATTTCCAAATAACGAATTCAAAGTCCGACAATTCTATAAATAAACATGAAGTTGAGTCTCAACGCGATAATAAAAGTCTCAAATCATGTTATTCATATCAAGACTCAAGTTTTGAAAGCAGATCTTTAGACAAGGATGAAAGTTTCGACAAATTTGACGACAAGGAACGCTATTTACACAATATGTGGTCGAACAATTCAGTTTTAGTAGAAACTGATATTTCAAAATGTGGTATTGTTGATCCCGAACCACCTAATTTACAAAACAGACGCAACACTTGTCCAAATCCAGTGCCATACCGACCTATAGTCCACAGAGAAGCCCTAAAACATAATTCCCGCGCTTTTGTAAAATTCAGAAACGAACGCCCAATCCTAAACGAAAACAATTCACCAAAAACTGAATCCGAAGCACAAACAGACATCTCCGCTTTGCCCAACTTCTGGAAAAGCGAAAGTTATTTGGCACATAAAGTCCATCATCAATTCACAACACTTCCCAGCAAGTTTCCGATGCCGATGTCACAAAAAAGTTTGAGGTTATCCGAGAAAACTAAAGAAGCACGTCGCGTTCTTCTTTCCGATATAAATTTCACTTCTATGGTACCAGAACTGTCCCGATCTGCAGATCATCTTTATCAAGAAACTCAAGACAATGCTCCAACTAATTATGGACAGTATTTGAACACCCCTGGGCCCCAATTGCTTCGGAGATATAACACGGGTGACAGCTTGACATCACCGAATTTTATACACTCACAAAAGTTTACGTGGAGTCCGAGTGATTATTCGAATTTTAGTTCAACTAAGTTTGTTGATAATAGTAATATGTATTTGAATAGATTTAGGGGAAGTTTGAACAGTTTTGACGAAAAAAGAAGAAGTTATTCGACTTCGAATTGGCGGCAAAATGTTCCCGCCAGTTTTGACAGCACCAGGTACCGTGAAGCAGGTAATATATTTACACAAAATATTTGTTTAATATATTTTTTCTATTTTGGTGTTCTTATGAGTCTATAAAAGCACTGTTTTTCACTGAAAACACGTTTAGAAGATCTATAAACGTACTGTTTTTGGCGCCTTTCATGTTCTAGAGGTGGTAGTCATGCTTTCATAACTGACAGATAACCTCAAAATGGTAAATTGTTTGTGTAATTTTTATCCTTTCTGTAGTTGATAAGACTAGAAATAAAAGAAATTTATAGCTATAGCTGTGTTAGTTAAGAAAGAATAAGAATCTGCGAAGTTAAAATTTCAAATAAAAAATTATGAAACAAGAAACAATGCGCTCAGGTTTACTTTGTCAAAATAATTAAAACAGTAACTTTATTTATTACAATTTAAATTTATGGTAATGCAATTTTGAATTGAATGTATTGTTATTCCAGGCATGAAATGAATGATACACGTTACTTAAAAATGTTAACACTGTCTACTCAATTTCTGGCGGCAAACAAATATGAAAAGTTGACCACGTTTTGGCGAACTATCGATTATATGCCATATTATATGTTTTGTATTAAAAATTGTAAGAACTGTTGCCGTTATCTGTGCAACTGAGCAGTGAGTGTTGACAAAATGGTGGAAAGTAAAAGTCTAGATCAATAAATTGTTCATTAAAGTATTTCATTATTTAAAGAGTTTTATTTATGTTTTCTCAATAAAAAGGCTTGATGGTCCACATAACGTCCTTCAATCCAATATTCAAGTTTTATTTATGATAATAACCAACACGAACTACCGATATGTCAAATTAGGATGTTTTATTAATAAACCTTGGTATTGGTTTTCCTCTTTTATAATTGTATAATGCTTGATACAATGTTTTAATGTAAACAGTCGGACAAAATCACAAGATACACAAATTGTCAAAAATTTCAATTTTTAGCGGGAAGCGCTACCAACATAACTGATAAACTTGGACTCGTACATTAACAGATTATGATACTTGTGTTTTAATGTACTATTATACAACACTATTTCACTTTTATATAAACGTATAATTTTCAGGCAATGGCGCGTACAGATCTGTCCCAAATTCGCCGACAAGATCTCGTTCTGTGCCTTTTATGCCGACATATTGTCCACACTTTAAACACTCTCACTCACGATACGGCAGACAAGGTTTTATATTTATTTTTATACACAACAACACTCATTTTTATACACAATTTATACATTTTATAGGTTATGGCGGTTTTCGATACTTGAACGGATCTTTACCAGAACTTCATGTCGACGACAGCGGTGATTCAACCGATTCTTTAGTCGAAGAAGCCGAACAATATCTTCGTTCTTCAATAGATTGTATTGTAAGCGGTAGAGAAGTACCTCAAACTACACATAAACGAAGAGCTTCGGCCCCGTGCCCAACCAGAGGTAATCAAACATTTTACATGCTTTTGTTTATTGTCAAAACATTTTTAGATTCAAGTCCGCCGCGAAATTGGCAGCCATTTCTCCCGCATGGTATAAAGGACTTGCGCAGTGATAATTGGGTAAAAGCTATCAGCCCAGAAGGTAAAATTCGCGGGGGAAGGGTTCGATATGTAGGTTATGTTTTGGGGCAGCCAGATCCTTATGTTGGTATTGAATTAGCAACAAATGTTGGCAATAGTGATGGATCTTTCAATAATCGCAAGTATTTTGACTGGTAAGTCCAACAATATTTTAGTACCTCCGTCCATTTTGACTAGTATTACAGAACTGGTGATATGTCAATTTAAGATTATTTTCAACACAAGAATTACAAATTTTAGGGCTAAATCTTTAATTGTTGTAACTTAAATTTTGTCATAAAAATAATAATATACTATCATTACTGACATCTCGTATAGATTAATTATAAGTTCCAAATTAAGGACTAGTTTGTTTTGTAACTACAACTAACTTCACGTGATACAATTGAATTTCCGCCATCTATCATTAAAAATATGCGAAAGTATATCAAATATAACTAATGTTTGTATATTTTCAATAGATATAAAATAATGACGCATTTTAAGCTCAAATGTAAGTAATTATAATTAAACTTGCAATGCAAAACCGATAAAAATGTATGTTCATCTTTTAGGTTATGTAACATAGAATAAAGTGTAGAGAAATATACGAAGAATTTATTGATCTAGACTTTTACTTTCCACCACAGAATAAAGTATAGAGAAATATACGAAGAATTTATTGATCTAGACTTTTACTTTCCACCACAGAATAAAGTGTAGAGAAATATACAAAGAATTTATTGATCTAGACTTTTACTTTCCACCACAGAATATAGTGTAGAGAAATATACGAAGAATTTATTGATCTAGACTTTTACTTTCCACCACAGAATAAAATGTAGAGAAATATACGAAGAATTTATCGATCTAGACTTTTACTTTCCACCACAGAATAAAGTGTAGAGAAATATACGCAGAATTTATTGATCTAGACTTTTACTTTCCACCACAGAATAAAGTGTAGAGAAATATACGAAGAATTTATGGAGAAGTCGGTACAAAAAATCTTGTGTATCACACGCCCAGAATCTGTTTTGCGAGATCTCGTATTATTCTATGTTACATAACCTAAAAGATGAACATATATTTTTATCGGTTTTGCATTGCAAGTTTAATTAATAATAATAATAATAATAATAATAACATTTATTTGCTTTAGAAAAATCTATACAACGAGATGGGTAAGATTACATAAACTCCATTATTTTGTGCATAGTAAGTACAATAAATAATGCCATAAAGGTATAATATACAGAATTTGATAAAAGTTTTTTTTTTTTTTTTGGAAGTTTAATTATAATTACTTACATTTGAGCTTAAAATGCGTCATTATTTTATATCTATTGAAAATATACAAACATTAGTTATATATATTTTATATACTTTCGCATATTTTCAATGACAGATGGCGTGAACTCAATTGTATTACGTGAAGTTAGTTGTAGTTACAAAACAAACTAAAGTTGGAACTTATAATTAATCTATACGAGATGTCAGTAATGACAGCATATTATTATTTATATGACAAAATTTAGTTATTTAAGTTACAACAATTAAAGATTTAGCCCTAAAATTTGTAAACATTTTGCTAATTGTGTTGAAAATAACCTTAAATTGACATATCACCAGAACAGTAATGCCAACTCCTTTTGCCGGCGTAGATAAGAAAACATTTTTAACACATTGTTGATGTTTTATTGTTGTAGTTCTCCAAATCACGCATTGTTCATCCCGTTTAAAAAAGTCGTTATGGGATGGCGAAATTAACCGCCAATTCTAACGTAAGTATAAATATGATCACAATTTGATCATATTCTAGAATTTATGAACATAAAGTGATGATAGAGCTTACCCTTATTGTTACTGTCAAATGTTGTTACTATCTTTTTTAAGACAGATCTTAAAGTTTTGTTGACCTGATGGCCTAAGTTTAGAAAAAAACGCTTCAGAAAGAAATATTTTCAGTATACGTCAATTGAGGGGCAGAATAGATGCTTCTGTTGTTGTTAATGTGACCAAATATATTAAAAGTAGCTCATTATATATTCAATAATTGTAATAGAACATATTTGTTTTTGTTTTATTTTACGATTAAATAAATAGTTTTAATGGTTTTCTTAATTTATTAGTTGAATTATTATGAATAAAGGTTGTGAAACACTATTTATTGTATAAATATGTAATTTTATTACAATTTTAATTGTAATTTTAAGTATGTTCTATTATAGTTATTTAGATATAACCCCATATTCTTCCAATAGATGTAAATGTATTTTATTGATGTAATTCTGATTGTAAAATATATATATCCACATATCTGTCTGAAATGGTCCTTTTTTAATATATTTTCAATAGTTTTGAACCACTTTAACTTAACATTTCGTTTAAAATATAAACTTAAAACTCTTAAATATAGATTTTTTAATCTTTTCTGCACTAGATAATATCAAAAAATACTTAAATCCATGTATAAAATCACTACAACATGTATTTTATAAAATAACTGTCATTTTCAAGTTTTAATACTAGTAACGCCATCCGTGGTAAAACCAGGTAAAACGCTGAACTTCCATAAATATATTTAGTATATACATTCAAATATTGTTTCGTTTAATATTACAGTTAAAAATATAAACTTAAAACTGTTAAATATGGATTTTTTAATCTTTTCTGCACTAGATAATATCAAAAAATATTTAAATTCATGTCTAAAATCATCGCTACAAATATGTATTTTATAAAATAACTGTCATTTTCAAGTTTTAATACTGGTGACGCCATCCGTGGTAAAATTCATATATTTGTTTCGTTTAAAAAAATATATACTTAAAACTGTTAAATATGGATTTTTAAATTTTTTCTGCACTAGATAATATCAAAAAATACTTAAATCCATGTCTAAATCATCGCTACATATCTATTTTATAAAATAACTGTCATTTACAAGTTTTAATACTCGTAACGTCATCCGTGGTAAAGTGCTGAACTTCATAAATATATTTAGTATATAGTTTATTCAAATTAATGGCAGTGATGCGGTCTTATGGAAATTTAACATTGTGACGTCACAAAATCTTGCTTTAGTTTATTCTAACTATATGTGGCTATGTGGAAAAAGTTCAGCGATTTGTCACGGATGGCGCCACGAAAACATTAAAAAGTATTTGAGTATTTACGTGAAAATTAATAGTTTTAAAACTTTTTAGCTTAATTTTAAGCTTAAATTAGTGTATGTAATGTGTTTTTAAGTAAGTAAGTGAATATAATTATTGTATTTATAATATAAAATAGCTATTTATCAACTTAAAATGGTTAAAAATTTCATATTTTAGTACAAAACTTACCGTTGAGTTTTTTAAGCACATATTTCGGAAATGGTTGAAAATATTAAATTGAAAAGTGAAAATTTGGATATTTCGTAAGTTTTTAGTATAGAAAACATCAATAATAAGTGTTGAAATTGGTGGCAAAAAGTAGTTATTTGTGTTAAATCTGTAAAAAAAAATTGTCCGATATTAATTCTAGCCATTTTATTTATTACTTTTTGCAGTTATTTTATGTAAAAAAAATATGTAAATAAAAATACAAACATATAATAATATGTAACAAAAACAGTTATATTTTCGCACTAATTTATTTTACAGAAAATACAAAAACAATAATTTCGTCGTTATTTAGTGCCCGTGGGAATGGACAGGGAAGTCGGCGTACCATCCAAAGGCCCCATGGTGTCCTGTGTGGGCCCCAAAGTCAGCTACATCGTGGTGGTGGTCGCCCCCGGCTTGTCTTTCCACCCTGGAGCTGTCGGCTTGCAGATCTGCGTAGGGCGCAGCCCTAACGAAGCGCCCGCCGCTAGAATAAATTGGTATGGGCGCTGCAGGTTGCCAGGGTTGAGCTAGAGCTAAGGCTGCCGCGAAGACTACCATGACAGATAAGACAATAATCTGCGAAAACACGAAATAAGGTTAGAAAATTTCAACATATTTAAGGTTAGTTTATCGGCCATTTTGTTTGAAAATAGGGAAATTTGTTATTAATTTTTCCAAAAATGTATTCTACAATAATTATTTGGTATATAAAATACTGAAAATTGTCAAAAACGTAGATTAAAATAATAAAAATGGCGTCTAAATTTGATTTAAATTTTGACTAACTTTGAAAACACATAACTATAAATATGGCAATAATTCTTTGAAAACAGACTTTTTTATATATATAAACACCAAATATCAAATTGCAAATCTTGTATTTTATACATAACCAAAAAAATAAAAAATATTAGTTCCTCTTTGGTGGTTGTTATTAAATACTTACGACTTTCATGTTGTTTAAAGTTGTATGTCGTTGAACAATGTCGAAACACAATGAATAATCTGTGCAATATCTCATTTTATATATAAATCTTTCAAAACTTTCTCTACTTTTTCTCAAAATAAAATATATCGAGTCGTTTCGCTTAAATAACTGCGTATGCAAAAACATATACTACCGTTACGTATAAAATCAATAAATTGATAAAAAAGATATTAATATAAGAAAAAATGTTATAAAAGTTGAGGAATGTAAACTTACTGTCTTTTAAATGGAGAAAGTATTTTAGTTTACTTTGGTGCAAAAATATATTTGTTTATAATTTTCGAATACGGCCAAATATTTTAAAAAAATTATCGTATAAATAGAATCGACAGGTTTTATTTGATATATAAATATTTCAAATATAAAAAATTCGTGTAAATTTTGCAAAATTTTATGTTAAAATTGACTAAGTTTAAAGGCACAAAACACGAAAACTATTAAATATATGGCCATAATTCTTATAAAAATGAATTCTATAGACTTTTTTGTATGTATAAACATAAAATTCAGTTAATAAAGTCTTTAATTTGGCCTTAAAATTGGCCGTTTTACCACGGATGGCGCCACTATAGACGTCAAATATATATTTCCACATTTTACATAAAAAAATAGTATTTTAAACGTTTTTAACTGCAGAAAACAATTTAAATATTATTTTTATAATATATTACAAGTATTTATTAATTTAAAATAGCTGATAACTTCATATTTTGCATAAATTTTCATATATTTCTCACCTGTTTTTCAACAAAAAATACGCATTTTTGACATGAAAACTATTAAATATATTGTCATAATTCTTGTAAAAATGAATTCTACAGACTTTTTTGTATGTATAAACATAAAATTCCGATAATAAAGTCTTTAATTTGGCCTTAAATAAAAAAAGCGGAAAACTAAAAATGAACTGTCATCGTCATTTTAATACTAGTGGCGCCATCCGTGGTAAAACGCCCAACATCAAATATATATTTCCACATTTTACATAAAAAATTAGTATTTTAAACGTTTTTAATTGCAGAAAACAATTTAATTATTATTTTTATAATATATTACAAGTATTTATTAATTTAAAATGGCTGATAATTCCATATTTTGTACATATTTTCATATATTTCTCGCCTGTTTTCCAACACAAAATACGCATTTTTGACAAGAAGACTATTAAATATTTGGCCATAATTCTTATAAAAATGAATTCTATAGACTTTTTTGTATGTATAAACATAAAATTCAGTTAATAAAGTCTTTAATTTGGCCTTAAAATTGGCCGTTTTACCACGGATGGCGCCACTGTAGACGTCAAATATATATTTCCACATTTTACATAAAAAATTAGTATTTTAAACGTTTTTAACTGCAGAAAACAATTTAAATATTATTTTTATATTATATTACAAGTATTTATTAATTTAAAATAGCTGATAACTTCATATTTTGCATAAATTTTCATATATTTCTCACCTGTTTTTCAACAAAAAATACGCATTTTTGACATGAAAACTATTAAATATATTGTCATAATTCTTGTAAAAATGAATTCTACAGACTTTTTTTGTATGTATAAACATAAAATTCAGATAATAAAGTCTTTAATTTGGCCTTAAATAAAAAAAGCGGAAAACTAAAAATGAACTGTCATCGTCATTTTAATACCAGTGGCGCCATCCGTGGTAAAACGCCCAACATCAAATATATATTTCCACATTTTACATAAAAAATTAGTATTTTAAACGTTTTTAACTGCAGAAAACAATTTAAATATTATTTTTATAATATATTACAAGTATTTATTAATTTAAAATAGCTGATAACTCCATATTTTGAACAAATTTTCATATATTTCTCACCTGTTTTTCAACAAAAAATACGCATTTTTGACATGAAAACTATTAAATATATTGTCATAATTCTTGTAAAAATGAATTCTACAGACTTTTTTGTATGTATAAACATAAAATTCCGATAATAAAGTCTTTAATTTGGCCTTAAATAAAAAAAGCGGAAAACTAAAAATGAACTGTCATCGTCATTTTAATACTAGTGGCGCCATCCGTGGTAAAACGCCCAACATCAAATATATATTTCCACATTTTACATAAAAAATTAGTATTTTAAACGTTTTTAATTGCAGAAAACAATTTAATTATTATTTTTATAATATATTACAAGTATTTATTAATTTAAAATGGCTGATAATTCCATATTTTGTACATATTTTCATATATTTCTCGCCTGTTTTCCAACACAAAATACGCATTTTTGACAAGAAGACTATTAAATATTTGGCCATAATTCTTATAAAAATGAATTCTATAGACTTTTTTGTATGTATAAACATAAAATTCAGTTAATAAAGTCTTTAATTTGGCCTTAAAATTGGCCGTTTTACCACGGATGGCGCCACTGTAGACGTCAAATATATATTTCCACATTTTACATAAAAAATTAGTATTTTAAACGTTTTTAACTGCAGAAAACAATTTAAATATTATTTTTATATTATATTACAAGTATTTATTAATTTAAAATAGCTGATAACTTCATATTTTGCATAAATTTTCATATATTTCTCACCTGTTTTTCAACAAAAAATACGCATTTTTGACATGAAAACTATTAAATATATTGTCATAATTCTTGTAAAAATGAATTCTACAGACTTTTTTTGTATGTATAAACATAAAATTCAGATAATAAAGTCTTTAATTTGGCCTTAAATAAAAAAAGCGGAAAACTAAAAATGAACTGTCATCGTCATTTTAATACCAGTGGCGCCATCCGTGGTAAAACGCCCAACATCAAATATATATTTCCACATTTTACATAAAAAATTAGTATTTTAAACGTTTTTAACTGCAGAAAACAATTTAAATATTATTTTTATAATATATTACAAGTATTTATTAATTTAAAATAGCTGATAACTCCATATTTTGAACAAATTTTCATATATTTCTCACCTGTTTTTCAACAAAAAATACGCATTTTTGACATGAAAACTATTAAATATATTGTCATAATTCTTGTAAAAATGAATTCTACAGACTTTTTTGTATGTATAAACATAAAATTCCGATAATAAAGTCTTTAATTTGGCCTTAAATAAAAAAAGCGGAAAACTAAAAATGAACTGTCATCGTCATTTTAATACCAGTGGCGCCATCCGTGGTAAAACTCCCAACATCAAATATATATTTCCACATTTTACATAAAAAAATTGGTATTTTAAAGGTTTTTAACTGCAGAAAACAATTTAATTATTATTTTTATAATATATTACAAGTATTTATTTATTTAAAATGGCTGATAACTCCATATTTTGTACAAATTTTTATATATTTCTCACCTGTTTTTCAACAAAAAATACGCATTTTTGACATGAAAACTATTAAATATATTGTCATAATTCTTGTAAAAATGAATTCTACAGACTTTTTTGTATGTATAAACATAAAATTCCGATAATAAAGTCTTTAATTTGGCCTTAAATAAAAAAAGCGGAAAACTAAAAATGAACTGTCATCGTCATTTTAATACTAGTGGCGCCATCCGTGGTAAAACGCCCAACATCAAATATATATTTCCACATTTTACATAAAAAATTAGTATTTTAAACGTTTTTAATTGCAGAAAACAATTTAAATATTATTTTTATAATATATTATAAGTATATATTAATTTAAAATGGCTGATAATTCCATATTTTGTACATATTTTCATATATTTCTCGCCTGTTTACCAACACAAAATACGCATTTTTGACAGGAAGACTATTAAATATTTGGCCATAATTCTTATAAAAATGAATTCTATAGACTTTTTTGTATGTATAAACATAAAATTCAGTTAATAAAGTCTTTAATTTGGCCTTAAAATTGGCCGTTTTACCACGGATGGCGCCACTATAGACGTCAAATATATATTTCCACATTTTACATAAAAAAATAGTATTTTAAACGTTTTTAACTGCAGAAAACAATTTAAATATTATTTTTATAATATATTACAAGTATTTATTAATTTAAAATAGCTGATAACTTCATATTTTGCATAAATTTTCATATATTTCTCACCTGTTTTTCAACAAAAAATACGCATTTTTGACATGAAAACTATTAAATATATTGTCATAATTCTTGTAAAAATGAATTCTACAGACTTTTTTGTATGTATAAACATAAAATTCCGATAATAAAGTCTTTAATTTGGCCTTAAATAAAAAAAGCGGAAAACTAAAAATGAACTGTCATCGTCATTTTAATACTAGTGGCGCCATCCGTGGTAAAACGCCCAACATCAAATATATATTTCCACATTTTACATAAAAAATTAGTATTTTAAACGTTTTTAATTGCAGAAAACAATTTAATTATTATTTTTATAATATATTACAAGTATTTATTAATTTAAAATGGCTGATAATTCCATATTTTGTACATATTTTCATATATTTCTCGCCTGTTTTCCAACACAAAATACGCATTTTTGACAAGAAGACTATTAAATATTTGGCCATAATTCTTATAAAAATGAATTCTATAGACTTTTTTGTATGTATAAACATAAAATTCAGTTAATAAAGTCTTTAATTTGGCCTTAAAATTGGCCGTTTTACCACGGATGGCGCCACTGTAGACGTCAAATATATATTTCCACATTTTACATAAAAAATTAGTATTTTAAACGTTTTTAACTGCAGAAAACAATTTAAATATTATTTTTATATTATATTACAAGTATTTATTAATTTAAAATAGCTGATAACTTCATATTTTGCATAAATTTTCATATATTTCTCACCTGTTTTTCAACAAAAAATACGCATTTTTGACATGAAAACTATTAAATATATTGTCATAATTCTTGTAAAAATGAATTCTACAGACTTTTTTTGTATGTATAAACATAAAATTCAGATAATAAAGTCTTTAATTTGGCCTTAAATAAAAAAAGCGGAAAACTAAAAATGAACTGTCATCGTCATTTTAATACCAGTGGCGCCATCCGTGGTAAAACGCCCAACATCAAATATATATTTCCACATTTTACATAAAAAATTAGTATTTTAAACGTTTTTAACTGCAGAAAACAATTTAAATATTATTTTTATAATATATTACAAGTATTTATTAATTTAAAATAGCTGATAACTCCATATTTTGAACAAATTTTCATATATTTCTCACCTGTTTTTCAACAAAAAATACGCATTTTTGACATGAAAACTATTAAATATATTGTCATAATTCTTGTAAAAATGAATTCTACAGACTTTTTTGTATGTATAAACATAAAATTCCGATAATAAAGTCTTTAATTTGGCCTTAAATAAAAAAAGCGGAAAACTAAAAATGAACTGTCATCGTCATTTTAATACCAGTGGCGCCATCCGTGGTAAAACTCCCAACATCAAATATATATTTCCACATTTTACATAAAAAAATTGGTATTTTAAAGGTTTTTAACTGCAGAAAACAATTTAATTATTATTTTTATAATATATTACAAGTATTTATTTATTTAAAATGGCTGATAACTCCATATTTTGTACAAATTTTTATATATTTCTCACCTGTTTTTCAACAAAAAATACGCATTTTTGACATGAAAACTATTAAATATATTGTCATAATTCTTGTAAAAATGAATTCTACAGACTTTTTTGTATGTATAAACATAAAATTCCGATAATAAAGTCTTTAATTTGGCCTTAAATAAAAAAAGCGGAAAACTAAAAATGAACTGTCATCGTCATTTTAATACTAGTGGCGCCATCCGTGGTAAAACGCCCAACATCAAATATATATTTCCACATTTTACATAAAAAATTAGTATTTTAAACGTTTTTAATTGCAGAAAACAATTTAAATATTATTTTTATAATATATTATAAGTATATATTAATTTAAAATGGCTGATAATTCCATATTTTGTACATATTTTCATATATTTCTCGCCTGTTTACCAACACAAAATACGCATTTTTGACAGGAAGACTATTAAATATTTGGCCATAATTCTTATAAAAATGAATTCTATAGACTTTTTTGTATGTATAAACATAAAATTCAGTTAATAAAGTCTTTAATTTGGCCTTAAAATTGGCCGTTTTACCACGGATGGCGCCACTATAGACGTCAAATATATATTTCCACATTTTACATAAAAAAATAGTATTTTAAACGTTTTTAACTGCAGAAAACAATTTAAATATTATTTTTATAATATATTACAAGTATTTATTAATTTAAAATAGCTGATAACTTCATATTTTGCATAAATTTTCATATATTTCTCACCTGTTTTTCAACAAAAAATACGCATTTTTGACATGAAAACTATTAAATATATTGTCATAATTCTTGTAAAAATGAATTCTACAGACTTTTTTGTATGTATAAACATAAAATTCCGATAATAAAGTCTTTAATTTGGCCTTAAATAAAAAAAGCGGAAAACTAAAAATGAACTGTCATCGTCATTTTAATACTAGTGGCGCCATCCGTGGTAAAACGCCCAACATCAAATATATATTTCCACATTTTACATAAAAAATTAGTATTTTAAACGTTTTTAATTGCAGAAAACAATTTAATTATTATTTTTATAATATATTACAAGTATTTATTAATTTAAAATGGCTGATAATTCCATATTTTGTACATATTTTCATATATTTCTCGCCTGTTTTCCAACACAAAATACGCATTTTTGACAAGAAGACTATTAAATATTTGGCCATAATTCTTATAAAAATGAATTCTATAGACTTTTTTGTATGTATAAACATAAAATTCAGTTAATAAAGTCTTTAATTTGGCCTTAAAATTGGCCGTTTTACCACGGATGGCGCCACTGTAGACGTCAAATATATATTTCCACATTTTACATAAAAAATTAGTATTTTAAACGTTTTTAACTGCAGAAAACAATTTAAATATTATTTTTATATTATATTACAAGTATTTATTAATTTAAAATAGCTGATAACTTCATATTTTGCATAAATTTTCATATATTTCTCACCTGTTTTTCAACAAAAAATACGCATTTTTGACATGAAAACTATTAAATATATTGTCATAATTCTTGTAAAAATGAATTCTACAGACTTTTTTTGTATGTATAAACATAAAATTCAGATAATAAAGTCTTTAATTTGGCCTTAAATAAAAAAAGCGGAAAACTAAAAATGAACTGTCATCGTCATT
Organism: Harpalus rubripes; assembly: GCA_963082715.1. Classification (NCBI taxonomy): domain Eukaryota; kingdom Metazoa; phylum Arthropoda; class Insecta; order Coleoptera; family Carabidae; genus Harpalus; species Harpalus rubripes. Next base: position 56,320,341 of record OY720459.1, read on the forward strand.
TTAATACCAGTGGCGCCATCCGTGGTAAAACGCCCAACATCAAATATATATTTCCACATTTTACATAAAAAATTAGTATTTTAAACGTTTTTAACTGCAGAAAACAATTTAAATATTATTTTTATATTATATTACAAGTATTTATTAATTTAAAATAGCTGATAACTTCATATTTTGCATAAATTTTCATATATTTCTCACCTGTTTTTCAACAAAAAATACGCATTTTTGACATGAAAACTATTAAATATATTGTCATAATTCTTGTAAAAATGAATTCTACAGACTTTTTTTGTATGTATAAACATAAAATTCAGATAATAAAGTCTTTAATTTGGCCTTAAATAAAAAAAGCGGAAAACTAAAAATGAACTGTCATCGTCATTTTAATACCAGTGGCGCCATCCGTGGTAAAACGCCCAACATCAAATATATATTTCCACATTTTACATAAAAAATTAGTATTTTAAACGTTTTTAACTGCAGAAAACAATTTAAATATTATTTTTATAATATATTACAAGTATTTATTAATTTAAAATAGCTGATAACTCCATATTTTGAACAAATTTTCATATATTTCTCACCTGTTTTTCAACAAAAAATACGCATTTTTGACATGAAAACTATTAAATATATTGTCATAATTCTTGTAAAAATGAATTCTACAGACTTTTTTGTATGTATAAACATAAAATTCCGATAATAAAGTCTTTAATTTGGCCTTAAATAAAAAAAGCGGAAAACTAAAAATGAACTGTCATCGTCATTTTAATACTAGTGGCGCCATCCGTGGTAAAACGCCCAACATCAAATATATATTTCCACATTTTACATAAAAAATTAGTATTTTAAACGTTTTTAATTGCAGAAAACAATTTAAATATTATTTTTATAATATATTATAAGTATATATTAATTTAAAATGGCTGATAATTCCATATTTTGTACATATTTTCATATATTTCTCGCCTGTTTACCAACACAAAATACGCATTTTTGACAGGAAGACTATTAAATATTTGGCCATAATTCTTATAAAAATGAATTCTATAGACTTTTTTGTATGTATAAACATAAAATTCAGTTAATAAAGTCTTTAATTTGGCCTTAAAATTGGCCGTTTTACCACGGATGGCGCCACTATAGACGTCAAATATATATTTCCACATTTTACATAAAAAAATAGTATTTTAAACGTTTTTAACTGCAGAAAACAATTTAAATATTATTTTTATAATATATTACAAGTATTTATTAATTTAAAATAGCTGATAACTTCATATTTTGCATAAATTTTCATATATTTCTCACCTGTTTTTCAACAAAAAATACGCATTTTTGACATGAAAACTATTAAATATATTGTCATAATTCTTGTAAAAATGAATTCTACAGACTTTTTTGTATGTATAAACATAAAATTCCGATAATAAAGTCTTTAATTTGGCCTTAAATAAAAAAAGCGGAAAACTAAAAATGAACTGTCATCGTCATTTTAATACTAGTGGCGCCATCCGTGGTAAAACGCCCAACATCAAATATATATTTCCACATTTTACATAAAAAATTAGTATTTTAAACGTTTTTAATTGCAGAAAACAATTTAATTATTATTTTTATAATATATTACAAGTATTTATTAATTTAAAATGGCTGATAATTCCATATTTTGTACATATTTTCATATATTTCTCGCCTGTTTTCCAACACAAAATACGCATTTTTGACAAGAAGACTATTAAATATTTGGCCATAATTCTTATAAAAATGAATTCTATAGACTTTTTTGTATGTATAAACATAAAATTCAGTTAATAAAGTCTTTAATTTGGCCTTAAAATTGGCCGTTTTACCACGGATGGCGCCACTGTAGACGTCAAATATATATTTCCACATTTTACATAAAAAATTAGTATTTTAAACGTTTTTAACTGCAGAAAACAATTTAAATATTATTTTTATATTATATTACAAGTATTTATTAATTTAAAATAGCTGATAACTTCATATTTTGCATAAATTTTCATATATTTCTCACCTGTTTTTCAACAAAAAATACGCATTTTTGACATGAAAACTATTAAATATATTGTCATAATTCTTGTAAAAATGAATTCTACAGACTTTTTTTGTATGTATAAACATAAAATTCAGATAATAAAGTCTTTAATTTGGCCTTAAATAAAAAAAGCGGAAAACTAAAAATGAACTGTCATCGTCATTTTAATACCAGTGGCGCCATCCGTGGTAAAACGCCCAACATCAAATATATATTTCCACATTTTACATAAAAAATTAGTATTTTAAACGTTTTTAACTGCAGAAAACAATTTAAATATTATTTTTATAATATATTACAAGTATTTATTAATTTAAAATAGCTGATAACTCCATATTTTGAACAAATTTTCATATATTTCTCACCTGTTTTTCAACAAAAAATACGCATTTTTGACATGAAAACTATTAAATATATTGTCATAATTCTTGTAAAAATGAATTCTACAGACTTTTTTGTATGTATAAACATAAAATTCCGATAATAAAGTCTTTAATTTGGCCTTAAATAAAAAAAGCGGAAAACTAAAAATGAACTGTCATCGTCATTTTAATACCAGTGGCGCCATCCGTGGTAAAACTCCCAACATCAAATATATATTTCCACATTTTACATAAAAAAATTGGTATTTTAAAGGTTTTTAACTGCAGAAAACAATTTAATTATTATTTTTATAATATATTACAAGTATTTATTTATTTAAAATGGCTGATAACTCCATATTTTGTACAAATTTTTATATATTTCTCACTTGTTTTTCAACACAAAATACGCATTTTTGACATGAAAACTATTAAATATATGGCCATAATTCTTGTAAAAATTAATTCTACAGACTTTTTTGTATGTATAAACATAAAATTTGGATAATAAAGTGTTTAATTTGGCCCTAAAATAAAATATGCGGGAAACTAAATATGAACTGTCAACTTCATTTTAATACCAGTGGCGCCATCCGTGGTAAAACGTCCAACATCAAATATATATTTCCACATTTTACATAAAAAAATAGTATTTTAAACATTTTTAACTGCAGAAAACAATTTAATTATTATTTTTATAATATATTACAAGTATTTATTAATTTAAAATGGCTGATAACTCCATATATTTCTCACCTGTTTTCCAACACAAAATACGCATTTTTGACCCTGTTTAAAACAAAAAAAATAGAAGGAAGGTTTATAAATATAAAAAAAATATTGTGACAAATCCAAATTTATTAGAAACTTAACAACTTAAGCTCAAAATGGCAACAAAACTTAAGAAGGCACCACTTAACCTATTTCGAACAATTAAAAACCGCTCTATAATTTCGACACGGTTAAAAATATCGTCGTGAAACTTTCAAAAATGAATTATTTGACGTATTTTATATAATATACTTGACTCAAATTAATATATACATGATTGGAACCTCCCGAAAATTGGACAAAATTTCGGACGGTTCCAATCATGTATATATTAATTTTAATCAATTAAATAAAAAACGTCAAATAATAAATTTTTGAAGGTTTTAAGAACATATCTTTAATATTAAACACTTTAAGTACAAAATAATTATTCATTTACCGTTAATAAAATGAGAATTTTCCGAGTCAGTTTTGCTACTTTTTGACTCCAAACTAGTCGTACTCGAATACATTTTATCCTCATGATTCGCATATCCTTGCCGGACGAGTTCCATCCCTATATCCATATCCTCAGGGAGGGAAATATCGTATAGGTCGACTCCAGGGACGGGCGAGCCTTCCCTCTTAGTTCGACGCTCTGTTTTCTCCTGGATACTTTTCAAATTTCTATCTTTATATCCGCTAATCTTCGCTCTAAGTTTTTTCCATTGAGCGACTTGTGTTAATTCACAAAATTTATCAATAGCTTCTTCAGTCCAACACCCATTTTTGGGTTTTATTTTGGCGAGATAGCATTCGATCGCTTGGAATCTAAGCCGGAGAAAATCAGTTCGCAATTCGAGAACTTGATCAATTGGGACTTCTTCAGTGTCTCCGTAGTCTAGGAAGAATAATTCGGCGTTTTTTGGTTCCTCTAAAGGTTTTAAATCTAATATTTCCGCCCGGTACCATTTGTTGTCGTGTTGGAATAAACCAGCGACCATTTCCCCGATTTGCGGTTTGATTATAATGTGCAATTCTTTATTTTCTTGTGCGCTGTAGTATTCTGTCATTTCTTCGACTAATTGGTCGAGTTCATTGGCTTTAGGACCAACAATTTGTAAATGAAATTGACTTGGATCAACTACGGCCGAAACATAAACTTCTATTTGGCCGTCCCCTCCTCCGTCAGAGGATAGTTTTTCGGCTGATTGGACCTTTGAAACCTCGCCTATAACGACATACAAACAAAATTTGGGCGAAGTATAGAATAGGGTCCAGCCTTAAAATGCATTTTTTTAATGGACTCTTAATCTTTTATGTAAAATATCGCATAAAAAACCAAAAATTAGAGCCCGGAAACGGTTGTATTTGTAAAAATTGTGACTTCTTTGCTTGCAAATATGCAAAAAAATACTTTAATGTAACGGTAACCTAACACCTAACTCACATAACGCATAGAACTCAATTCGACGGACTGAAACCTCGCCTATAACGACATACAAACAAAATTTGGGCGAAGTATAGAATAGGGTCCAGCTTTAAAATGCATTTTTTTTAATAGACTCTAATCTTTTATGCAAAATATCGTGTAAAAACAAAAAATTAGAGCCCGGAAACGGTTGTATTTGTAAAAATTGTAACTTCTTTGCTTGCAAATTTGCAAAAAAAATACTTTAATGTAACGGTAATCTAACACCTAAGTACTATCATAACCTAACGCATAGAACTCAATTTGACGGAACTCTGACGTCACGTTTTACTACAAAAACTCATCATATACATCCTTCCGTACCCTAATTTTGCTTTATTTTAATGAATAGCAAGCGAATGAACCGATATACAGTCATTTAAACCCATTTTGAATTTGGACCATATTCTATACTTTAGCCCACCCGCGCAATTTTTATGTGCCCTATTATCTTCATATAGTTTACACATGGAAAAAAATTGTTGCGACGCCTATGGACTGCAAATAGTGACGTCATCAGATTAAAAAACCAATAATACTGATCATGCGCGATCACAACAGGGAATTTTTTAAAAGTGAAAGTTATACTTTGTCCAAATGGATTTAAAATTTGAAAATGAGTTAATTTAAATTTTAAACCTCGTAGAACACGAATTCCGTGTTAATTTGAAGATAATTTAAACCGTTCAGGAGTTATGAGCAAAATAAAATGCATGTTTTTAAGTCAAATTCTCATTTTTTTCCAAAATTTCAACACTATTTTCTGTGATCTTTAAGGTCTCTCTGGCACTTTTAAAATATTAATATATCAAATCAACCCTCCAGAGTTGATTTTTATAAGAATAAACACTATATATTCAACCAAAATCGTGATATTAATTGTTTGAAATATCTTCAAACTAACCTCAAAATCATGTATTAACTCTTGCAAGCGAAACAAAATATAAAACACCGAATAGTTTTAAATAATAGTTAAACGTATAAAACTCACTTTTTTTCGGTTCCAATTTAAGTTTTCCCCTCGGTTCTCTTTGCGCTAGCTTACTTTCAATTTTCTTCCTCAAATCGGCGTCTTCTCTCACAATATCCAATATATAACTCTTGGCTAGTTCAATTTGTTCAACAGTGCCTTAAAAAACGTACAAAAAACACTAACAATTCACAAAAAACACAAATATAATCTACCTTTTATCAAAATTCGTTTTTCCGTTGCGTCTAAACTGTCAGCATCCGAGACATGTATTTTCGCGCCAGAAAGTTGGGTTATATACGCGATTCTTTCGCCACAACGACCGATAATCCTTCCAATTGCGACACAGGGGACCCATAGCTCCTTAGTTTCGATTACCGGCTGATATGAGAGCAATTCGTTTATTAAATTTTCAGCGATTGAACAATTTTTACTCGCACCACGAATCACGCACACTCGAAATTCGTCACCCGGTAATTGTTCTTTGAAACAGACTCTAGTTTGACTTTTTTTCTCGATTTCGCGAATGTTACTTCCGTTTCTACCGATTATATTGCGAACGGAGTCTTTTGGAATGCGCATTTCGAGTTTTTTCTGCAAGACGTTTGAGGGGATTGTTTCATTGTAATCGTCGTCATCTCGCTTGAAAAGTAAGTATAAAAAGTAGCCAGTAACACCAAATAATGATATACCGACGGCTAGAGTGGCTACAGATCGCATTTGACTTCTAAAAGTTGATAAATATTAAAGATAACCAAATATTTGTGAAGTGTTGCACTTACCGCATGGTAAACTGACTATTTCATTGCGTCTAAACAAAGAATTTGTAGGAAATCTTAAGAATGTGCTATTGCATAACTGTTAAACATTTATTTGTGTATTTTGTCATACTTATTTTAACGAAATTTTAATTTGACGCACGCCTACTCAAGACAAGTATGTATACAACGTTTATACTATCGGTTAAACATATGTTCTTGATAGCAGTTTCCTTATTTTATCATTAATATTATACGGAATATGCTAATTAATTAGTTTTGAGATAAATTTTAACCGTTGACCTATTAAAAATATATGTTTGAATCATTAAAATGCTATAAAAATTAACTGATTAGTGCTGTGTAAACTTACTAGACATTCTAACCAAAAAATAATATGCAGTTACTTACATTAATATTTGAATAAATACCCTATATTAGCAACAATACATATTTGAAATATACAAATAAACAATTAACCAATGTTTCAATATATTTATTTATTAAATACAGTGTAAATATAATATTTATTTGAACAAATACTGTTAACGACATTTGTGGTACATCCCGCCTTTTTCTAATTATAACCTAGAAAACTAGAAAAATATGTATTTACAATTTTATTTTATAAAAAGTCTATCAATCGTCCAATTTTTTAAAAAAATTGTATACATATAAAAGAAAGTCCATAGAATCGAATGGTGTTATTGCGAAAACTGCATCTCCCGCCAATTTTATGTGGGAACACGAAAAATGAAACAAGTTATTGTCGAAAAAATTGTTTTACAATTCATTTTGTCAAAATCTAACTAGCTATCCAAATTTTTTGGAAATTTGTGTACATATAAAAGAAAGTCCGTAGAATCGAGTGGTGTTATTGCAGAAGCTGTAACTCCCGCCAATTTCGTGTGGGAACACTAAAAATGGAACACCTGTTGAAAAAATTATACTCAGAAAAATATGTATTTACAATTTATTTTATAAAAATTTAACCAGTTTTATAAAAAAATTGGTATAAATATAAAAGAAAGTCCATAGAATTGATTGGTGTTATTGCGGAAGCTGTACCTCCCGCCAATTTTGTGTGGCAACACTAAAAATGGAACACTTGTTGAAAAAAATTATATTTAGAAAAATATGTATGTACAATTTATTTTATAAAAATTTAATCAGTTTTATAAAACTATTGAAAATTAGTATAAATATAAAAGAAAGTTCATAGAATTGATTGGTGTTATTGCGCAAGTGGTACCTCCCGCCAATTTCGTGTGGGAACACTAAAAATGGAACACTTGTTGAAAAAATTATATTTAAAAAAATATGTATTTACAATTTATTTTATAAAAATTTAACCAGTTTTATAAAACAATTGAAAATTAGTATAAATGTAAAAGAAAGTCTATAGAATTGATTGGTGTTATTGCGGAAGCGGTACCTCCCGCCAATTTTGTATGGGAGCACTAAAAATGAAACAAGTTGTGGTCGAAAAAATTGTTTTACAATTTATTTTATAAAAATTTAACCAGTTTTATAAAAAAATTGAAAATTGGTATAAATATAAAAGAAAGTCCATAGAATTGATTGGTGTTTTTGCGGAAGCGGTACCTCCCGCCAATTTCGTGTAGGAACCTTATAAAAATGAAACACATAATTGTTGAAAAAATTATATTTGCTAGTAAATATAAAATCATAATGGCACATAATATACAAATTTATTATAAAATACGTAGTCTGCCTATTCGAAATGTTGACTAGTGATCTGATAATTTTGAATTAGGAATTATTTGGTGTGAGACTAGAGTTCGTTTTATTATACTCTTGAAATTGAGGCATGTTCACTTGATAAGAAATCCCATATGGCCTTAAATGATATATCAAATATTCTAAAACATACATTTGATTTGGGGATACATAATGGAACGACACAGCATTATCAGAGCAACAATCCATGCCTTGTTTGGCTTCATAATAAATATATTTCCAATACCAAAAGTCTCTATTTATAGGTGTTGGTATTAGATGATGTTCTGGCACAAAAGGAAAAAATCTCCCCCGGCCTAAACTGTCTCGCGTATCCATCGCTTTTACGCCGACACGTTCCAAACACTTTCCGATTTCCACATCTTCGCTTCCTGAATTAGAACTGCTACAAATATTTCCATTCGGGATAGCTTTTTCCACGAATCTATCCAAAGCGTCTAAACTCAAAACATAACCTGCACCGCCAGACATATAACCTTGTTTTACATACGGTTTAAATCTGCAACCGAAGTATAACGCATCCGACGGTTTGTATGGTGTTAACATGTAACGGAGGTTTTCTAAAATGACATAAGTGTCGTCATCGGCTTTTAGAAACCATTCAGCGTCGTGGCGATGGTTTTCGTGGATATATTTGAACGCAGCTTTGGTTTTCGCCCATAAGTTATCGCGTCCTTCTCCTACGGGAAGTTTTACAGCGGGGAGGTTTGTGTCTTCGGCTGAAGACATGAAAAGAAGCATGTTGCATCTTTTGCCCCATGTGGCTTTGACATGGCGCGCCTTTTTTTCATGATTTGCGGGCCCTAAACACAATAAATCTTCAGTTACAATCCATTTGCGTACGTTTTATAATTTGTTATGAACTAATTTCAACCACATACTTATAGAAAACTTGTGCTATGTTTAAATTTTCAACCCGCAAGTACATATTTCGATTAGTTTTTGAAATATTAATGACGGAAAAAAAGGTAGCCATATTGTCAATATAGCCACCAGTTGAGTACAAAAATTCTGAACTTTAACAACGCCAAAATATTAATGAAGGCTAATTAAAATTATTTTTATAAATTTTATGCATTTACAGGACATAATTATTACAATAAACATAAAATAGTTGTAATTTAAAATTATAAATAAATGTCGGTAATATAGAACATAGTAGTTCGAGCATTTTGGCGCTGTTCACAGTTCACAAGTTTTGTATGCAACTATTGGCAACACTAGCAATATGGCGGACAAAATTCTTGTAAAATCCAAATAAATGTCATTGAAATATATTTGTGAGACCAGGTAACACAATTTTTTTTGTCATCTTTTCAGCTGGCTGAAATACATGAAACTCCAGGTATATTTATCGTCTGAATGAACTGAAACTATATAAACTTATAGAAAAACTTGTGCCGTGTTTAAATTTTCAGCCCGCAAGTCCATATTTCAATTATAGTGTATTTCGAAATTGAATCACGCTAACCGCCACCTAACCGCGGTTACTTTTTCAGTAACCGGTTGTGTTTTCAGTTTTCAAATATATATAAGCAATAGGATCTTATAAAAAGTTCACAGCTATTGAAAATAAAAATAAACATACGACATAAGCACAAGGATTTGCAAATGTTAAATATTTTACACAAACATAAGCATAACAACTGTCATTTGAGCTGTCAATAGCCATTTCAGAAATTTGAGCGACCACTACATTTACTTTTTCAACTAAAAAGTTAGTGCCGTTAAATGGCGGCATTTCAAATTTATACGCGACCCCAGTATTCATTTTTAATTTTAGAGCTACACAGAAGTTGTTAATATGAATTTGAGTGTAACATATGATTTCAATTCTTACTTTACAAATAAAAACTTATTTTACTATGTGAAAAAATGAAGTCCATTCATCAATCAATTATAAAAATTGTATTACTATAACTAACCTAAGTTTTTATTTTCTAAACCAGACAAAACATTTCAAATGGCAATATTTTGTGGGCCAGAAGTGTAGTACCCGTCATAATTATTTGAAAAACGAAACCAATAATGTGACCAATAAAACAAAAACAAAACTGTATTATTGAGAGAACTGTCATATAAACAAGGACGGGTATACGACAATCGGCACTAACTTTTTGTCGCAGACTAACACTTGGCGCATGCGCTTTGAATTTCTGAAATGGTCTATTAAAATGAATTATAAATAAAATAACCGTATTAAGAAAAAGGGTCATATATATGATTACATACAGTGCGTTAAAAGGTATAAAGTTAATATTATTGCTTGGGAATAATGTATTTACGAAATGACAGCTGACATTAATTTACGTTTTATTTTCAAAGCTATGAACAGCTACCACAATGTCTTATTCATAATTTTATTTATGTTTCTTAATTTCGTAGCTGTGAATGAGCCTTTAATGAAAGCTGATAACTTTTCTATAACCACGCTAGATCGGCGGTTAAGGTGCGGTTATATTTTGATGCACGACAGATGAGCTTTTAACTATTTTAAATATGTCAAGTTGAGGTTAGCGCTAAGCTGATCCGTTTTTCCAGTCCGATGTCGGTAACAATGTAATCGCGGTTAAACCGTAACTATTTTCAGTGGTTACCGTGGTTTAATTTCGGAATACACTATTAGTTTTTGAAATTTTCTACCAACGAAACTATCAATTTGTTTTCAAGATATTTGTTGATAAAGTTGAAAATCGCTAACCCTCAATTTTGGACAAGGTAACACATTTTTTTTTGTAGTTACCTTTTCAACTGGCTGAAATACATGAAACTCGATGCATATTTATCGTCTGAATAAACTGAAACTATATAAACTTGTAGAAAAACTTGTGGCATGTTTAAATTTTCAACACGTAAGTCCATATTTATTTGAAATATTAATGACGGAAAAAAGGTAGCCATATTGTCAATATAGCCACCAGTTGAGTAAAAAAATTCTGAACTTTAAACAACGCCAAAATATTAATTAAGGCTAATTAAAATTATTTTTATAAATTTTATGCATTTAGTGGCCATAATTATGACAATAAACATAAAATAGTTGTAATTTAAAATTACAAATAAAATGTTGGTAATATAGAACACAGTAGTTCACGCATTTTGGCGCTGTTCACAGTTCACAAGTTTTGCATGCAACTATTGGCAACACTAGCAACATGGCGGAGGATAACATCACAAAATTCATGTAAAATCCAAATAAATGTCATTGAAATCATGAAATATATATTTGTGAGCATCAAATTTTATAGAATTATGCCACTTTGTGTATTTTTAGACTTGTTGAGTTAAAATTTCCTACGAACAAACCTCAAACAATTTGTCATCAATACATTTGTTGATAAAGTTGAAAATCGCTAACCCTCAATTTTGAAACAGGTAACATAATTTTTTTGTCGTTATCTTTTGTAGTTTTCGAGTTATTTAAATGTTTTCGAACATAGTAAAGTGTTTAGTTATCATGTTTACATATTAATAAATACATTTGTACTCGTAGATAGTTATTATCAAAATATATGTGAAAATACAGCAATTTGTTTGAAACTTGTCTATAACAATTTATTTTTGTATCGTTATCACATTACGCATACTATAACTGTATTACCTTGGAATAATGTCTGGTTTTAGGACAAAAGTTTAATAAATTATTTAACGATATCTAACAAAAAAATTAAGCTTATTAACACAATAAAAAAATATTTATTGTTCAATGTGTCTGCCATCGTGTCTGCGCATATTATCAATTTATTTGTAATAATATCAGTATTTTTTTCACAATAAAACTTTAACAAATACAAGGGGCCTTTTTAGGGAAATATTCTTACAATTATAACATTTTTGCGGTTTTAGATTTTAGAATAAGGAATGTATATCTTTTTCAACAGGAAATAACAGATTATATTTATCTCAAAATGCTTTTATCAGAAAACAGGAAAGCATTTATGCTTAGAAATATTTCAAATACATTTAACGAACTTTGAAAAATAATCTTTTCACATTAATTTCGTTATAAACAATCTTATTCTTCTCTTATCCGAGTTAAACTAACCTGTCATGATCCAGCAAAGCACCCGAACTTTTCTGAACATCTCTTCCGCAACTTGATGGTTTTCCAGCTTATGAAACTCCTCATGCTTCTGGTGGGACCCCGGGTCAGTGATGGGCCCCGCAGCGCTCGCCAATTCGCCGGCGGAGTGCGGATCCGAGGCCCCTAAAGGAAACGGGAACCACGGGCTGTCTCCGGTTGAACCACTTGATACCAGCATCAAATAAGCAAAAAAGAAGCCGGAAATCATGCCGATTGTTAGAGCGAAGATGAATTGACGGCTTATGTGCGTCCTGGAAGAAATTAAGTAAGGTTAGTGGTTTTTTTGAGGAAAATGTCGGTCTGTGAAATGTGTTTTATACAACTTTTTGGATGATTATCTTGGAGATTATTGAAGATATTGTTTGGAAACTTGCAAATTGCGATTATACGGACTTTTTTTTAAATATAAATAATAAAAATGATGTTAAATGAACGGCGTAAACTCGAGATATTTGGGTCCAAATCTAGCTATTACATTATTCGTTTTTGAGTTAAAAAACGCATTGTAACTCAGTTACAATTAAAGATAATGCCGTGAAACTTATAAATTTGGATTCTACAACATTTTTTCGTATAGATAACTTTAAAAAAGTTGTTAAATCAACGGGTTAAACTGATCAAATTTGGGTTCAAATCTTGCTATTTCAATATTAGTTATTCAATTAAAAACCGCATTGAAACTCAGTTAAAGTTAAAGATATAGCAGTAAAACTTGCAAATTTGGATTGTACAATATTTTTTTGTGTAGAAAACTTCAAATAAGTTGTTAAATCAATGGCTTAACCTCATCAAATTTGGGACCAAATCTTGCTACTTCAATATTAGTTTTTCAATTAAAAACTGCATGGTAACTCAGTTAAAGTTAAAGATAAGGAGGTAAAACTTACAAATTTGGATTGTACGACATTTTCTCGTATAGAAAACTTTAAACAAGTTGTTAAATCAACGACTTAAACATCAAATTTGGGTTCGAATCTTGCTGTTTCAATATTAGTTTTTCAATTAAAAACTGCATTGTAACTCAGTTAAAGTTAAAGATAAAGCAGTAAAACATACAAATTTGGATTGTACGAGATTTTTTTTGTATAGAAAACTTTAAATAAGTTGTTAAATCAACGGGTTAAACTCATCAAGTTTGGGTTCAAATCTTGTTGTTACAATATAAGTTTTTGAGTTAAATATCGCATTGTAACTCAGTTAAAGTTAAAGATAACGCAGTAAAACTTACAAATTTGGATTGTACGACATTTTTTCGTGTAGAAAACTTCAAACAAGTTGTTAAATCAACGGCTTAACCTCATCAAATTTGGGTTCAAATCTTGCTGTTTCAATATTAGTTTTTCAATTAAAACCGCATTGTAACTCAGTTAAAGTTAAAACAGTAAAACTTACAAACTTAGATTGTACAACATTTTTTCGTATCGAAAACTTCAAATAAGTTGTTAAATCAACGGGTTAAACTCATCAAATTTGGGTTCAAATCTAGCTATTACATTATTAGTTTTTGTGTTAAATACCGCATGGTAACTCAGTTAAAGTTAAAGATAATGCCGTAAAACTTATAAATTTGGATTCTACAACATTTTTTCGTATAGATAACTTTAAAAAAGTTGTTAAATCAACGGCTTAGAATCATCAAATTTGGGTTCAAATCTTCTTATTTCAATATACGTTTTTGAGTTAAATATCACATTGTAACTCAATTAAAGTTAAAGATAAAGCAGCAAAACTTACAAATTTGGATTGTACGATATTTTTTTGTATAGAAAACTTCAAATAAGTTGTGAAATCAACGGCTTAAACTCACCAAATTTGGGTCCAAATCTAGCTATTACATTATAAGTTTTTAAGTTAAATATCGCATTGTAACTCAGTTAAAGTTAAAGATAAAGCAGTAAAACGTACAAATTTGAATTGTACGACATTTTTTCGTATAGAAAAGTTCAAATAAGTTGTTAAATCAACGGCTTAAATTCATCAAATTTGGGTCCAAATCTAGCTATTACATTATTAGTTTTTGAGTTAAATATCGCATTGTAACTCAGTTAAACTTAAAGATAACGCATTAAAACTTACAAATTTGGATTGTCAGATATTTTTTCGTATTGAAAACTTCAAATAAGTTGTTAAATCAACGGTCAAATTCTCCCAAAATCTGGGTCTAAATCTCTTATTATTTTTGAGTTAAAAACCGACTATATCTTCAAAACGGTTAACAATATTCCCATAAAACATATAAATTTGAATTCCCCATAGTTTATTTCGTATAAAAACCACCAAAAAGTGGTTAAAACAATTACCGGAAATTACAAAACCCCGGATTAAAAAAAAACGCGATATCTAAAATATTAACAAAATAAATATCAACTTACCTGATTAGTGTGTCTATGAACATATTTATACAATTCTATAATTTCAACAAGTTATACCAGCATGCAATTCACATTTTATCAAAAAATATCTTTTGGAGAAATTGATAAGGTATGATAAGTTTGTATTTTACGTATGCAGGTTTGTCAGTGATGTCTATAAAAAAAAACTCACAGCACGAATATTATTTATTATAAATTTTATTGTACCGTAATTCCGGTTCGATTCAATTCTAAACACACGAATTATGTAAGTTGAGTTTTTTTGAGGAAAATATAACACAATATATGAAAGATTTCATATAAAATATTGAAGCGGTTTATCAAAAAAAATATAATACGTAGTTTTTACACATCACTTAATTATATGAAAATATTTATAGTTTGCATTTTTTTGTGTGTACTTAGCAGTTTTCAAACAATAACTGTTGTGTTATTATCAAATACTCATGCATTCTGATGATAAGTTTGTTTTCCGTCGATGTTAGGGCTGCAAAACTTGTATAAATTACGGTTTTAAAATGATTTATAGTCGTTACAAATAGTTGTGAACTCGTTTTTTTGTACAAATAAACGGAAATATGTGAATATTTTGCAATGAATTGTCTGATTTTTTGCATGCAAGTGATGTTTCGCAATAATGATGACACTGTTTTGATGAACATACCATTTGATGCATCGTATATTGATCATATCTTCATGCATTATCTCAAACAACTTATTATATTCGTATTATATACATATTTGATTATTATTAATGTTTAAATAGGTTACACGCTAATTTTTTTTCACTAAATACAACATATTCGTCTTTAATATCTTCGGTTGACATTTTAATACATAAACATACTGCAAAACACATATTCTTATTCTTATTTACCATTTAATTATATTTAGTTTTATTTAGTTCTAAATTCAGTGTTGCCAACTGGAGGCTGCGCCATTTTCTTACTATTTGCAGCGATAAAACGTTTATTAATTTTTGACAACCTCCGTCGGTAATACAGAACATAGTAGTTCGAGTATTTTGGCGCTGTTCAAAGCTCAGGATTTTTGTGCTCCACTGGTGGCAACATTGACAATATGGCTACCTTTTTTTAAATTTATTGAATAATTAAGATTAAGTAAGAACAACTGAGATCTATGGCGTTTGTTTCTCAGATAACTTTAAAAAATCTTATCGAAATAAGTTACAAAAGCTTTTATTGACGTTAAAATGTCTAACGAAGTAAATTTTCACTGACAGGTATGTTAATGACTGCAATATTTTTGACGTTTGACAGTCCGACTGGCAGTTGTTCGCGCCATTTTCTTACTATTTGCAACGATAAAAAGAAATAGCCGTTTATTAATTAATTTTTTGACTACCTCCGTCGGTAATACAGAACATAATAGTTCGAGTATTTTGGCGCTGTTCAAAGCTCAGGATTTTTGTGCTCAACTAGTGGCAACATTGACAATATGGCTACCTTTTTTTAAATTTATCATTGAATATTTAAGATTAAGTAAGAACAACTGAGATCTATGGCGTTTGTTTCTAAAAAATCTAGATATAATATGTGAGAATATCTCAGATAACTTTAAAAAGTCTTATCGAAATAAGTTACTAAAGCTTTTATTGAAGTTAAAATGTCTAACGAAGTAAATTTTCACTGACAGGTATGTTAATGACTGCAATATTTTTGATGTTTGACAGCCCGACTGGCAGTTGTTCGCGCCATTTTCTTACCAAATTGGCTAAAGTATAGAATACGGTCCAAACACATAATGCATTTAAATAACTGCACATCGGTACATTACCCTTCTATTCAATAAAATAAACCAAAATTAGGGCTTGGAAGCAAGAATTTATGATGATTTGATGGGTTTATCTAATAAAATGTGTTCTTGGTTCTCACGCATGTCTCACTGAAAAATTAACGAATATTTCAAGGAATTTGTGATTATATAAACTTGAATAAGCAATAAATTAATAAATTAACCTCGTACAACACGATTTTAGTGTTAATTTAAAAATATTTCAAACAATTCAGAAGTTATGAGCCCCCAAAATACATGTTTTCATATTTTGGCCAAAAATGTTTCAATATCACGATTTCGGTTCAAAATGGTGTTTATTCTTTCAAAAATAAACATTAGGAGGTTAATTTGTAAATTTCCGGTATAAAAATGGTTAAATTTCCGGCTAAAATCTTCTCAAACTCGGGTTCAAAAATTGTACATTTTTGGCTAAAAATTTGAGGTTATAAATCGGTCATTATCTCTATTTCAGCTAAAAATAGAGTATTAATTTTTGCAAAAACGAACTCTGGAGGGTCGATTTGATATATTAATATTTTAAAAGTGCCAAAAAGGCATTAAGGATTCCAGAAAATAGTGTAGAAATTTTGGAGAAAAATGGGAATTTGACTCAAAAACATGCATTTTATTTTGATCACAACTCCTCAACGGTTTAAAATATCTTCAAATTAACACGAAATTCGTGTTCTACGGGGTTTAAAATATAAATAAACCCATTTTCAAATCTTAAAATTATTTGGACAAAGTTTTATTTTAATATTTCTAAGACAACAAACAAAAAAACAAACGCAATGGAAATTTTAAAAAGCAAATCGGGATATTTTGTTTCCAATAGTTGGCAACACTGACGTAATTTTTCTTTAAAAACCAAACAGGGAAACTTTTCGTTCTGTGGTTACATAACCTAGCTGTCAACGGTTAAACAAATTTAAATATCAAAATAGAACAATCAATTTGATTTTTATGAGAAATTTGTGGATTTATTAAGTTATTACACAAAATTATATAAAATATGAGTTCGACAAGTCTTCCCGGGACTTCATCTTCAACTAATTCAGAAAAACTGCGCATGAAGCAGTTTATCTCAGCGGCTCAAGAATTCAGCAAAAACAAATCGGAGGACGTCGCTAGTATTTTGAGCCGTACATTACAGGTTTGAGGATTAAATTACGAACAGAATCTCACAATAATTCGGCTGGAAATATATTTTAAACTTCTGAAGTATTCAAGTATTCCGCCATTTAATATAGGTTATATCGCCTTAAAAGTTTTAAGTACATTTTATAATTTATTAAAAACGCAAACCGGCCGAAATATTATGAGTTTTATCTCGTATATCAAACAATCAAATAATATTTGGATTGTAGTTGATTGGAGTATCGTTGGATCTGAACACTTTTGACCCAAATAGCAGTGTTGTCGCCGAGTTTTTTGTTAGCTTGCACGAACTTTTAGGAAGTTTAGACTCTCGATCGCCTTTAGCCTGGTTTGCAGTGTCAGTTTTACAACAAGCTTGTAAGAATAAGTCTGCCCATAAAGCCCTAATACATACGTATCAATTCGTACCGATTTTGAGTAGACTTTTAGGCGATCATCTTGCGAGAGACAAAAAACACAAACTTTTAACTTTATTACAAGTAAGTTGTGGTTCATGTATAAAACATTCAAAATATATATAATTTTGTTTAGGAATTGACTTATGGTATAAATATTTCGTGGCAAATATCATATTTGCCGCATTTATTGCAAACTTTGACAAAATGGGTGGAAACGGGAGACGAAGGAGTTGTTCCTTTAAGTTTAGGAGTTCTTCTTAATCTTTGTCATAAAAATCTGCCAGTTATTTATACTTTAATGCGAACTGTGAACACTAAACACTTCTTAAAAACTATTATGGCCATGAAAGTAAGTAAAAAACACATGTATACACAAATTTTTATAAAAATGGCACCCCAATGTGATCACGTGTTGTCTTGATTGTTTTATGTTTTACGTAGCGTTTGTTTCCGGATGTCGTAACTTGAACTATTTGAATAATTGAGCGGCAAAAATTATCAAAACGGTGTAAAGAAATTATTTTGAATGTTTTGCATACTTTGAGGAAGATAAACTTATAAATATTTCCGTAATTATTTCATTCATGTCTGTAGAAGATGTAAGTAATATATTTTGAGGTTATCACATGACAGTTTTCAGCAGAAGTTGGCATTACTGTTCTGGTGATATGTCAATTTGAGATTATTTTCAACACAAGAATTAGCAAAACGATTACAAATTTTAGGGCTTTAAATCTTTAATTGTAACAAATAACTATTTGTTTTTTCATAAAAATAATAATATGCTGTCTTCTCGTATAGATTAATTATACGTTCCAACTTTAGGATTAGTTTGTTTTATAACTACAACTAACTTCACGTGATACAATTGAGTTCCCGCCATCTGTCATTAAATTCACGAAAGATGACTATTCAAGGTCATTTGTGAGCCAGCTGATATAATATTACTTGCAGATAACTTCATTGCATTCCATATGCATAGGCGTGCAACATGAAATATTTATGGACACACTTTAACTGAAAAAATAAGAGTAATTCATTTGAAAATTATGTTTCTTTCTAAATAATGCCTTTCTGAAAGATTTATGTTCTTCACTTATGTTTTTGCAAAATACAAAAACATAGACAACTTATAAACCAAGGAATAATAATTTGATTTAAATGTTAATGCCACTGAGTAAATATTATAACAGAGGGCAGTGTAGTAGATAATTAGGTATCTGTAATTCTACGACATACGTCATTATTATTTATAGTGTATTAGAAAGTAATGGCACTATTTACGTACAACTGTCACAATACATAAATTAAATAGACATAGATCAAATAATCTTTCTCTTTCTAATACAAAATGTTGCTAAGCTACTGTTATAAAGTGATGTGTATTCTTTTTTCGAACAAATGACCTTGAATCTTTCGTGAATAATAGTATATGCGCAGATCCCCATTGCGCATATCTTCTATCTCTTTAAATTGATAAATTGAGCGGCAAAAATTATCAAAACGGTGCAAAGAAATTATTTTGAATACTTTGCATACTTTCAGAAAGAGAAACGCATAAATATTTCCTTAATTATTCCATTTTTGTCTGTAGAAGATATAAGTATTATATTTTGAGGTTATCACATGTCAGTTGTCAGCAAAAGCAGTTGGCATTACTGTTCTGGTGATATGTCAATTTGAGATTATTTTCAACACAACAATTAGCAAAATGTTTACAAATTTAGGGCTAAATCTTTAATTATTATAAATTATGTAACTAAATTTTGTCATAAAAATAATAATATGCTGTCATTACTGACATCTCGTATAGATTAATTATAAGTTTCAACTGTAGGATTAGTTTGTTTTGTAACTACAACTAACTTCACGTGATACAATTGAGTTTCCGCTATCTGTCATTAAAAAAATGCGAAACTATATAAAATATATATAACTAATGTTTGTATGTTATATTTTCAATAGATATAAAATAATTACGCATTTTAAGCTCAAATGTAAGTAATTATAATTAAACTTGCAATGCAAAACCGATAAAAACATGTTCATTTTTTAGGTTATGTAACACAAAAAACTGTTTTGCGAGATCTCATATTTGCAAATATAAGCTGTTTTCTTGTTTTAATTGTTGTAATCAATGTATTGTTATATAAATGAACTAAATGTCATCACATTGAAGTGCCATTTTTAAAGAAATTTGTCTTTTTATTAACGGGAAACAACTTTTAGAACCCAGCAACCGATGTACAAGTTTGTAAACTATTGATAATCTTGGAACACATTAACGGCGAAGTTCCAAAAGAAGACATATTACAATTTGTGCGTATAACATTCCGAACAATAGTAGAAGCGTTTAAAAACCGCGATTTGATTCGATTACGACACATAGTCGAATTCTTTTTAGAGGTTAGAAACGAAAAAAGCAGCATGCAGGCTGTTTGTTTGTATGACAGTTTCCATGACGACGTTTTAAAAATCTTAGACGCCGTTGAAAATAACAAAAATGAAACAGACGCGCAGACAGATTTAGAATGTATGGCATTGTTGTTTGAGTTTTTACATTCGTTGATAGAGCTAAAAATAGCTGATTTACGTCCGCTGCATAGTCGGATGGTTAAATTAAGTTTAGGTTGGGTCCAAACTGAAATTGTTTCATCGAAATCTTTATCTCTTTTGAGAAGCGTAGCTGTACAACCTAAAAATAAACAACAGCAACATGATCAAATTCAAGTTTTAGAGCCTTTGGCGTCGGGTTTAAGTGTTTTAACTCATATTGTCGATTCGGCTGTACCCCACGAAGGACCGTCATCGTTTTCCCACGGCGAACAATGTCGTAAATTAACAGCATTGTTGCAATTATTAAGAATTTTAGTCATTAATGAATCGTTCAAACATAAAGTGGTTTCTAACCTCAAACAAACATCCATTATGAAAATATTCGACGCTCTTTTAGACTCTGAAGTAGGCGCGGGCGAATCTAAAATCAAAGAATCATTTTCTGATGAATTAAATGAATTATATGTCCACGCAATTGCTCTGGTTTCCGCGCTAAGTTGTGCCAGCAAAAACTGGGACGCCATTTTGGACAAAATATTCAAACACAAACAAGTTCACGCCATTTTAGCACAAGCTTTTTATTCAAGCACACAAATAGACACAAAATTATTAGTTTTTGAAATGGCTCGCTCACATAAATTCCCTCTTTCGGAAATATGTCATCTAATGACAGAATTCCAACCTTCAAATATGACAGCTCAACAGTGTATTCCTACGCACAACAAATGTGAATCGACATTTTCCGCGTCTGCGCCGATTATTTCCGGCTCCCAACTCGAACAGCTGGACAAAGTAATAAATCGATTAAACGAAGCCTTGAATAATAATTTAATAACCAGTATCGCCACTAGCGAAGTAATGGAACTGTATGAATTCAAAATGGCCGCTATCGGTCACGCCGAAAGAGCAGCTCAAGCTAGTTTAGAAGCAGCGAGCCAAAATGTAACTCATTTACAACATCGTTTAGCTCAAGTATCAACAGAAGTTACAAGATTACATCAGTTATTATTCCACGCGCAACAATGTAATGAAGAATCAAAAAAACAACTAAAACTCGCCGAAGAAAATGTGTCGACAATAAACGCGCGATTTACAAAAGAACAAATAAAAAACAAAGAAAGCAGTGAACAAATTGTCATTTATGAAAAACAAGTCGAAGATTACATGTCAACAATTAAATTGCTTGAACAAAAAGTTAACGAAAACATTCAAAACAATAATTTCTTATCGAAAAAATATGAGGATACAGTTAATAAAAATATAGCGCTTGTTAAAGCGTCGAAAGTTATCGAAAATAATATTATAACTTTGAAGGCAAGTTTAGATGAGAAAATTACGTTATTAGTAAAAGCAAATCAAATGATAGATGAACTAAATAAACAAACAAAAGAACTGGAAGAATTGAGAAAGCAGCACGAAGAAACAATACAAAACAGAGACAAAGAATTAATGGAAACGCAACGCGAATTAGATGAAAGAAAACGGATTTTGGACACAATAACTAAATTAACAAGAACTTAAAATTGTGAAACATATAATAAAGTTTTATATTTTTTTATAAATTTGTATTTAATTATAAATAAAACAATTTTAATACATTCGACCAACTTTTACATTTAATATCTTGAAAACTAAACAATATATATTCTAAATTCTTATAAATTTGAATCCAGCACATTTTTTTCTATAAGAAAATACAAAATATTTAACGGATTTTTTATAAAAATACGCGTCATAACCACTTCAAATTGAATGAACTATACATTGTGATATATTTGGCCGCCATATTGCTAGTGTTGCCACCAGTTGCATGCAAAACTTGTAAACCCTACACAGAGCAAATTCTAACATTTTATTTATTTTAAAACAACTATTTTGTTTATTTTAATATTTATGGCCTATAGATGCATAAAAAATGTGCAAATCATTTAATTTAGCTATAATTAATTTTTGACAACCTCCGTCGGTAATACAGACCATAGTAGTTCGAGCATTTTGGCGCTGTTCAAAGTTCAGGTACTCAACTGGTGACAACATTGACAATATGGCTACCTTTTTTAAATTTATCATTGAATATTTAATAAATTAACTGAAAATAAGACATTTTCCTGTAAGTAAACATGAATAAAACATATATATTTAGCCATAAACATTTTATTTACAATATTCTGTAGCATATAATTCATAAAAAATAATTTGTATGTAATGGACCTTTTCAATTTAACGGCTATCTCTTTTTATCGCTGCAAATAGTAAGAAAACTAGCGAAAACTCTGCTACGCCGAGCTTCTCCTATGTCTCCGCCGATAGTATATTATAGTAGTCTTTACGTGCATCCAACCCGTCTACGCACAATGTAAAACCTAAGAAAATGACGCGAACAACTGCCAGTTGGGCTGTCAAACGAAACGTCAAAAATATTGCAGTTATTAAAATACCTGTATACTCAGTGAATATTTGCATCGTTAGACATTTTTACTTCAATAAAAGCTTTTGTAACTTATTTCATAAGATTTTTTAAAGTTATCTGAGATATTTTCACATTTTACGTCTCAATTTTTTAGAAACAAACGCCGTAGATATCAGTTGTTCTTACAATGCGCAGATCTCCATTACGCATATCTTCTATCTCTTTTAATTGAAAAGGTCCATTATAAATAAAACAATTTTAAAAATTTGGACCAACTTTTACAATTAATAACTTGAAAACTAAACAATATATATTCTAAATTTTTATAAATTTGAATGCAGCACATCTTTTTTATAAGAAAACATCTAATTTGTTGTTTAAATACAAATATTTAACGAATTTTTAATAAAAATACGCGTCATACGCACTTAAAATTGGACGAACTTTACATTGTGATTATTTGTCCGCCATGCAAAACTTGTGAACCCTACACAGCCCAAAAATTCTCCCAACATTTTATTTATCATTTTAAAACGCAAATATTTTGTTTATTTTAATATTTACGGCCTATAGATGCATAAAAAATGTGCAAATCATTTAATTTAGCTATAATTAATTTTTGACAACCTCCGTCGGTAATACAGAACATAGTAGTTCGAGCATTTTGGCGCTGTTCAAAGTTCAGAATTTTTGTACTCAACTGGTGGCAACATTGACAATATGGCTACCTTTTTTTAAATATATAGAATATTTAATAAACTATAATTGAAAATAAGACATTTTCTGTAAGTAAACATGAATAAAACATATATTTTTAGTCTTATAAACATTTTATTTACAATATTCTGTAGCATATAATATATAATTTATAAAAAACACATACATTCTAATATACAGTTAATAAGTAAAGCAAAACACAATCCAACTATGTACACTCTCTTAATGATGTTTGAGACTGCGCCCCATGGGCCCCAAATGTCTTACGTATACCCGGGGGCACAGTTGAAGCAAGCACTTGTAAAATCACTATTCGTCATGGTGTAAAAGTCTCTGTCAACAATCACAATGTACTATCTTCTCAGATTGAAACCTTTCGTGCCGTCAGGGCCCCTGGGGAGTCTCAGAATGGGGCCCACCGAGGGGGAGGGTTGACTTTGGGGCTTGTTTTGGATGCTGCATATCCTATAGTTTAAAATTGTGTAAATTTAGATGGCAACATATGTAACAAGTTTTCAGAAAAATTAATATTATTTCTAGTAATTTTATTATATAACATTTTTCATTGATATTCCAACCAACAAATCTACTATTTTTAAGTTATTTTTCCACCCATTTCTGGGTATAACATACCTTTCTTCTTTCTCTGAACTGTGCGCTTCTCCCAAAATTCTTAACCTAGCTTCTGCGTATTCTTGTTCCCTTTGTTTCAACGTCTTAAACTGCTGTCTGGGTTTCGAGTCGCCGTTCAAAACCTGAGTATCTTTCGTCGGCCGCTTTAATATTTTCACCGTAGGTTCGGGAGCCACGTATTGCGACCTCAACGCGTTGTCACCCAATAAAATTACATTGACTGGTCCGCTAAAATTCACAATGTGACTGGGGCAGAATCATTTTTTTAAGGATAAATACCTGTTTGTTTCTATCGTTTTGCCCGCGCGCGGCAAGATTTCTTTTAATTTGCGCTCTAACACCTGAAATTTTGAGAGAAATATAAGAAATTTTAGAGAAAATTGCATGACAGATTTTGAAAGTAGGGTTATGTGGATAATTTGAGTGATTGTGAGATGAAATAAAGTATTACTTCTGTGTTATCCATGTCTTCCCAGCTATCAAAAACGTCTAAATCTTCTTGACTAGACGCCATTGTTGCGATTACTAAAATAATGCCGCGATTGTTGAGCAAAATCTACGCTAAATCACTTTTCTCAAGGCCGATTCTAAGGACATCTTAGGGAGATCGCGTAAACTTACCACATTTGACGTTTACAATAAATATTATTTCTTTTCAAGGAGTTTAAATGCAATAATTTCCGTAAACAACATCGATTTGTATTATGTGAGTGATATTATCAAAGTTTTATTTGTGATTCATCCATTTTTATTCGTTGAAACGTATGACACATCTTCAAAATGCTTTCAAATCAATCTCAAGAATTTAGAGGCGTAGCACATGAATCTGATTCAGAAGATAGTAATTTTGAAGACGAAGATGAACTGACTAGGATTATCCCTCCGACAGGTATTGTAATTATTGTAATTTGTAACTAAGGAGTGTTAATTGTTGCGTTTTATAGTTGAAGATACGAGACAATGGATGAAAGCGAGATATATCTTAGGTATTTATTATTTGTGTAAGGGGGACTGGGTGATGCCTAAAATTTGAGACTAGACATTTTTCAAGACCAAATCTATTAAGCGTTAGAAACATTATTGGTTTTTATTTGACACTAACTGCTACCCCGCGGTCTTTACAGCCACGACTCATTTTATATTTTAACCTCGTATAACACGATTTTAATGTTATTTTGAAGATATTTCAAACAGTTCAAGAAATATGAACCCCTAAAAATGCATGTTTTATGTTTAGTTTTGGCTAAAAATGTGAGGTTAAAAATTGTTCAATGTCACGATTTGGGTTAAAGATAGTGTTTATTCTCGTAAAAATTAAGTGTTAATTGTTTCAAAAACAAATTCTGGAAGGACTATTTGATATATTAATATGTTTAAAGTGTCAAAAAGGCTTTAGGGATTCCGGAAAATAGGGTGGAAATTTCGGGAAAAATTTGACGCAAAAACATGCATTTTATTTTGTTCACAACTCCTCAACGGTTTAAAATATCTTTAAATTAACACGAAATTCGTGTTCTACGAGGTTTAAAATATAAATTAACTCATTTTCAAATCTTAAAACCGTCTGGACAATGTTTTATTGTAATATTTCTAAGATGTCTTGTTGCCAATTTTTGCAAAACATAACTGTTATTTGGTTATGAATTTGATCGCTCGTAAAATCAATTCCATTGCTTTTCTTATGTAAACTTTTATGTTTTAACCTCGTATAACACGATTTTAATGTTATTTTGAAGATATTTCAAACATTTCAAGAAATATGAACCCCTAAAAATACATGTTTCGTGTTTAGTTTTGGCTAAAAATGTGAGGTTAAAAATTGTTCAATTTTGGTTAAAGATAGTGTTTATTCTCGTAAAAATTAAGTGTTAATTCTTTCAAAAACAAACTCTGGAAGGACTATTTGATATATTAATATGTTTAAAGTGTCAAAAACGCTTTAGGGATTCCGGAAAATAGGGTGGAAATTTTGGGAAAAATTTGCCGCAAAAACATGCACTTTATTTTGCTTACAACTCCTCAACGGTGTAAAATATCTTTAAATTAACACGAAATTCGTGTTCTGCGGGGTTTAAAATATAAAATAACTCGTTTCTAAATCTTAAAACTGTCTGGACAAAGTTTTATTGTAAAATTTCTAAGATGTCTTGTTGCCAATTTTTCCAAAACAATATTTATTTGGTTATGAATTTGATCGTTCGTGAAATCAATTCCAATGCTTTTCTTATTTAAACTTTTATATTTTAACCTCGTATAACACGATTTTAATGTTATTTTGAAGATATTTCAAACAATTCAAGAAATATGAACACCCAACAATGCAAGTGTCATGTTTAGTTTTGATCAAAAATGTGAGGTTAAAAATTGTTCAATGTCACGATTTTGGTTAAAGATAGTCTTTATTCTCGTAAAAATTAAGTGTTAATTCTTTCAAAAACAAACTCTGGAAGGACTATTTGATATATTAATATGTTTAAAGTGTCAAAAAGGCTTTAGGGATTCCGGAAAATAGGGTGGAAATTTTGGGAAAAATTTACCGCAAAAACATGTATTTTATTTTGCTCACAACTCTTTAACGGTTTAAAATATCTTTAAATTAACACGAAATTCGTGTTCTACGGGGTTTAAAATATAAATTAACTCATTTTCAAATCTTAAAACTGTCTGGACAAAGTTTTATTGTAATATTTCTAAGATGTCTTGTTGCCAATTTTTCCAAAACATAACTTTTGTTTGGTTATGAATTTGATCGCTCTCGGAACCAAATGTAAAGTAGAATGTCTCAAGTTTTAAGCATCACCTTATGTTTTTATGGGTTGTAATGTCTCTTTTGTAGGTTTGTTAGGCTTTTTTGGCTTTGCAAATGTTTATGCAATGAGGGTAAATTTATCTGTCGCGATTGTGGCTATGGTTAATAATTCTGCGATACCTCAAATGAATGTTAGTGTTGTTGATGTTTGTCCCGTCGAAAAAACAAATAAAACTGTTATACCAGTAAGTATTTTACTTGAGTTATATTAGTAAATTGATAATTATGGAATTTTTCCGCAGAAAGACGGCGAATTCCAATGGGACGAAGCAACACAAAGTATAGTTCTCGGGTCATTTTTTTATGGTTATGTTTTGACACAAGTGCCTGGCGGGAGACTTTCCGAGTTATTCGGTAGTCGTTTAGTATTCGGTGTTGGTGTTTTTTTAACAGCTTTCTTTACAATTTTATCTCCAATTGCCGCGTATACAAACTTCCCGTTGTTTATCGCGGTTAGAATACTTGAAGGAATGGGCGAAGGTGTTACTTTTCCCGCCATGCACGCAATGCTTGCGCGGTGGATTCCGCCCCTCGAACGGAGTAAATTCGCGGCGCTTGTCTACGCGGGGGCGAATTTCGGCACGGTTGTTAGTTTACCAATGAGTGGGTGGTTATGTTCGCTGGATTTTATGGGAGGCTGGCCTCTTTGTTTTTATATTTTCGGCGGATTGGGTATAATATGGTTTTGTTTTTGGTATTATTTGGTGTTTGACAGTCCAAATTTACACCCGAGAATTGATCCACAAGAAAGAGCATATATTTTAGAGAGTATCGGTGATTGTAATCAAGATAATGGCGATATTCCGTGGAAAAAAATATTTACTTGTGTGCCTTTATGGGCGATTCTGGTCACTCAATGTGGACAATCTTGGGCTTTTTATACACAATTAACTGAACTCCCGACGTATATGAATAACATGTTACACTTTGACATCCAACAAAATGCCCTCCTATCAGCTGTTCCGTATTTAACAAGTTGGATTTTCGGTATAATGATCAGTATTTTTGCCGATTGGTTACTTCTTAGAGGTTATCTGTCACTTGCAACCAGTTACAAATTATTTAATTCCGTCGCGTCTGTCGTTCCCAGTTTAGGTTTACTGGGTGTTGCGTGGCTAGAATGCAACAGACTTGCAGTTCAGTTGATGCTTGCTATACCGGGTGCTTTCGCTGGGGCGGTTTACGCGGGAAACCAAATGAATCATATTGCGCTAAGTCCAAAATACGCGGGAACTATGTATGGGATTACAAACGCGGCAGCAAATATGTGCGGGTTTTTGGCGCCATATGCGGTTGGATTACTTATAGAGGGAAAAGAAACTTTGGGACAATGGAGGGTCGTGTTTTATTTAGCGGCTGGGGTAAATATAGGCGCCAATTTGTTTTACGTTGCTTTTGCATCGGCGAGAGAACAGCCGTGGTCTAGAGAAGAAAGAAATGAAGATACTACAGTAAATTAATTATATATAATATATAAAATATATATTTAGTTCAATTATCAACTATGTGATAGTAAATTTATTGTATATTTTAACTATGACAATTTTTATATTAAATATTTTAGCTGTACTGTTTTTATTTACATTTCTTCACTTTTAAATCATTTATTTTATTTTTTGTCTTTATACACACTAAAAAAACACTATTAAAAATGCTTAATTAAAACCGTTGATTTTCAAATAAAACTTCCAAATATTTGTCAACATAACCACCAGTTGAACACAAAAATACTGAAGTCTGAACAGCGCCAAAATACTCGAACTAATTGTCCTGTATTACCGACAGAGCATAATAGTTCACAAGTTTTGCATGCAACTGTTGGCAACACTAGCAATATGGCGGACAATGTCAAAAAGTTCAGCGTTTTACCACGGATGGCGTTAGTTGTAAATATGGTTTAACAACAGTTTTTAATTTAATTTATCATTTTATAAACGGTAAGTTTTATATCAAATATTTCAAAAACTAATAAAGATATCGTGTCAAATGTTGAAAATATGAACGCAACAAACATTTTTCTATAAAAATATGTATATTTCATAATTTTCAGCGGGTTAATACAGTTTTCAGAAATAAATATCAGAGATGAGAAGCATTTAATACATTTTAATAGATACTATTTTATACAGTTTCAGGTAATGTAAAATAAATTACAGATTGTTTACAAATGTATTTTATAAAGATTCAGATTAAATATAATATATAATTTAAAATACCACATATTTATGACAGTTTGAATTTTCAAGCCGCCATATTGCCAATGTTGCCACCAATTAAGAGCAAAATTTCTGAACTTCAAACTGCCGAAATATTTAAATATATATAACGGTAAGTTTGATATCAAATATTTCAGAAACAAATAAAGATACTGTTTCAAATGTTGAAAATAAGAACGCAACAAACATTTTTCTATAAGAATATGTATATTTCATGATGTTCAGCGGACTAATACACTTTTCAGAAATAAATATTTGATGAGAAGCATTTAATACACTTTAATAAATATATTTTAGATGTTATTTTATACAGTTTCAGCTAATGTTAAATAAATTTCAGATTGTTTATAAATGTATTTAATAAAGATTCAGATTAAATATAATTTAAAAATACCACATAATTCTGACAGTTATTTGAATTTTCAAGCCGCCATATTGTCAATGTTGCCACCAATTGAGCGCAAAAATTCTGAATTTCAACAGTTTATAATTTTATAAACGGTAAATTGATATTATATTTCAAAAACTAATAAAGATATCGTTTCAAATGTTGAAAATATGAATGCAACAAACATTTTTCTATAAGAATATGTATATTTCATAATTTTCAGCGAGCTAATACAGTAATGTAATACACTTTAATAAATATGTTTTAGATACTATTTTATACAGTTTTAGTTAATGTAAAATAAATTTCAGATTGTTCAAATAATGTATTTTCTAAAGTTTCAGATTTTATTATTAAATAATTTAAAAATACCACATATTTCTGACAGTTATTCGAATTTCCAAGCCGCCATATTGTCAATGTTGTCACAGATTGAACGCAAAAATTCTGAACTTTAAACAGTATTAAAACAATAATTATAATTAAACAAAATAATTCCCATACTTTTTACGTATTTATGAGCTATAATTATTACAATAAACATAATCGTTGTATTTTATTTTAAAATGTATAGTAAATTGTCGGTAATATAGAACATAATAGTTCGAGCATTTTGGCGCTGTTCAGAGTTTAGAAGTTTTGCATGCAACTATTGGCAACACTAGCAATATGGTGGATAAAAATGTCACAAATATTTGTAAAATATATTTTATGAATATTAATACGTGTAAAATTACTTGTGAATTAATAATTTAACATTAATAATAATTATAATAATATAATTGTATATTAAATTTGTAAAATATTGTGGTGAACGTTTCAGTTGACAACTTGATATCTTCTTTTACTTCGTATATATTCTAACCGTACATTTCTCAACCTATAAATGTTTTTATCTTAAAATAGCGGGAATATGGCTCAAAGAAGTATAACGTAAGTTATCACACATTATTTCAACATAAAACTATTAAAATATTGCACAAAAACTGTTCAAAACCATTGCAATTTGTTTATTACTGCGTAGAACATATTAAAGTTTTGATTTTTAGTTCATTCTTCTCCAAACTACCTTCAAAAAATTCTGAGAAAGATATAAGCGAATCTCCAACAAGGTACGTGTCATAAAACTCATAAAAATGATCAGATATTTTAGCCGGTTTTGTTATATTTCAATAAAACATTACAATAAAGTTTGTACCGAACCTCATTTTTTGCAAATAGCATCTGTTAATTATTCTAAATCGTATTTTTATTATCAAAAACTTAGCAAAACAGACAAAAAAAGAATTGAGAAAGTCGATAAAGAAAACACAAATGCAGACAATACCAAAGAAGATAGTGAGGAAGAAACGAAGAAAATAGCAAAGAAATCACCAGGGAATAAGAAGGGTAGGAAAAGAATTCTTTCTGCTGAAAGTTCAAGCGATGAAGAAGAAGAAAACGTTAAAAAACAGAAGAAAAGTGATG
This sequence comes from Harpalus rubripes, assembly GCA_963082715.1. Lineage (NCBI taxonomy): Eukaryota > Metazoa > Arthropoda > Insecta > Coleoptera > Carabidae > Harpalus > Harpalus rubripes. The sequence goes on from OY720459.1 coordinate 56,351,480, forward strand.
TGAAACAACAAATAAATGAGGTTAAGTTGGAAAAAACTTCTCAAAAAAGTGAAAAACCAAAAATAAATAATAATACTGAAAATTATAATCCGTCTAAAAGTAAATATCATCCAATTGAAGATGCATGTTGGTCTCAAAACGACAAAATTCCGTATTCAGTGTTGTGCAAAACTTGGGACCAAATCGAAAACATTTCCGCCCGGTTGAAAATTATCGAAATTTTGTCAAATTTTTTCCGTTCCGTTATAGTTTTATCGCCCGCGGATCTTTTACCGAGTGTTTATTTATGTTTAAATCGTCTCGCGCCGACTTTTGAGGGGTTAGAATTAGGTATAGCCGATACACATCTCATGAAAAGTATTGGCCAATCAACGGGTCGATCTTTAGCGCAGTTAAAAGGCGATTTTGCGCAATATGGCGACTTGGGAGTCATCGCTGAACGCTCCCGCTCAAATCAAAAAACATTATATGGGTTTAAACCTAAAAGTTTAACAGTTATAAGTGTTTTTAATAGTTTAAAAGAGATTGCAAGTATGACAGGACATGCTAGTGTACAAAAAAAAATCGATAAAATAAAAAGTTTATTAGTTGCTTGTGAAAATTGTGAGGCTAGGTTTTTAGTGAGATCTCTCGCCGGTAAATTACGTATCGGACTCGCTGAACAATCCGTTTTACAAGCTTTGGCACAGGCTTGCGCCCTTACACCACCGAATCAGGTATTTATAACACCAAAAACCCTAAAAAAGGTGTAACATATTCACTTTTAGTCTTTCCCGCCAAAAATAACCGACGCGTCTTCCGGCGTTTCCAGTGAAAAATTCAAACAAATTATTGATAATTTAGCTTTAATTATTAAAACAACTTATTGTGAATGTCCCAATTATGATAAAATCATACCAGTTTTATTGGAAAAAGGTGTGGAAGCTTTGCCTGAACATTGCAAACTTACGCCCGGAGTTCCGCTGAAACCTATGTTGGCGCACCCTACAAAAGGTAAGTTAGCAAATTTCTAAAATATAAATAAAATAATTATTAAGTAATATTTTCCACCATTTTAGGCGTGCAAGAAGTCCTAAACCGCTTCGAAGGCCTCGAATTCACCTGCGAGTGGAAATACGATGGCGAAAGGGCACAAATCCATCGTCTGGAGTCTGGAGAAGTTAAAATTTATTCTAGAAATCAAGAGGATAACACTTCTAAGTATCCAGATATCATAAATCGTATTGATAAATGCGTTTCGGACGATGTCAAATCGTTTATTTTGGATTGTGAGTCCGTGGCTTGGGATAGAGAAAATAAAAGGATATTGCCGTTTCAGATTTTGAGCACTAGGAAAAGGAAAGATGCAAATGAACAGGATATTAAAGTACAAGTAAGTGAAAAAGTAAAATAGTAACACTAGGAGGAACTTTTGGTGCACTTGTAGCACTTTTGGTGCACTTGTAGCACTTTTGGTGCACTTGTAACACTTGGTGTACTTGTTACACTTTTTGCATTTTGGTGCACTTGTAGTACTTTTGGTGCACTTTTAACACTTGGTGCACTTTTAGCACTTTGGTGCACTTCTAACACTTCGTACACTTATAGTATTTTTCGTGCACTTTTAACACTTTTCGTGAACTTGTAGCAGTTTGGTGCACTTGTAGCACTTTTGATGCACTTTTAACACTTCGTGCACTTATAGCACTTTTGTTGCACTTGTAGCACTTTTCGTGCACTTTTAACACTTCGTGGACTTGTAGCACTTTTCGTGCACTTTTAACTCTTTTGGTGCACTTTCTGCACTTTTAATACTTGGTGCACTTGTTGCACTTTTAGCACTTGGTTTACTTCTAACACTTCGTGCACTTATAGAACTTTTCGTGCAGTTTTAACACTTTTCATGGACTTGTAGCACTTTTCGTGCACTTTTAACACTTCGTGCACTTTTAACACTTGGTGCACTTTTAGCACTTTTAACACTTGGTGCACTTGTTGCACTTTGGTGCACTTGTAGCACTTTTGATGCACTTCTGACACTTCGTGCACTTATAACACATTTGTAGCACTTTTCGTGCACTTTTAACACTTTTGGTGCATTTTTAACACTTGGTGCACTTTTAGAACTTTGGTGCACTTGTTGCACTTTTGGTGCCCTTCTAACACTTCGTGCACTTATAGCACTTTTCGTGCACTTTTAACACTTTTCGTAAACTTGCAACACTTTTCGTGCACTTTTAACACTTTTGGTGCAATTTAACACTTGGTGCACTTATAGCACTTTTGTAGCACTTTTCGTGCACTTTTAACACTTTTGGTGCACTTTTAACACTTGGTGCACTTTTAACACTTTTGGTGCACTTTTAACACTTGCTAAACTTTTAGCACTTTGGTGCACTTTGTAGCACTTTTCGTGCACTTTTAACACTTTTCGGGAACTTGTAGCACTTTTCGTGCACTTTTAAGACTTGGTGCCCTTTTAGCATTTTTAACACTTGGTGCACTTGCTGCACTTTGGTGCACTTGTAGCACTTTTGGTGCACTTTTAACACTTCGTGCACTTATAGCACTTTTCGTGTACTTTAAACACTTGGTGCACTTGTTGTACTTAGCATTTTGGTGCACTTGTAGCACTTTTAACACTTCGTGCACTTGGTAACACTTTTTGTGCAGTTTTAACACTTTTGGTGCACTTTTAACACTTTTCGTGCACTTGTAGCACTTTTCGTGCACTTTTAAAACTTTTGGTGCACTTTTAGCACTTTTCGTGCACGTTTAACACTTTTAGCACTTTTGGTGCACTTTTAGTACTTTTGGTGCACTTGCAGCACTTTTGGTGAACTTATAACACTTTTAGTGCAGTTGTAACACTTTCCGTGTACCTGTGGTACTTTTTAAAAAATGTCTATTGCACTTTTTACATAATTTAAAATGTTTTTGATACAATTCAAATGGTTTTAATACGCAAAACACTTTGAAAATATTGAAATATTGTCAAAAATGTTCGCTTTGATTCATTTTAAATTAACTTTGTAGAAGTTTCTCGACTCAAGATTCACTAAATTCTTGAAAAAAATTGTTGAACAATCATTAATTTATACAAAAATACGTATATTATCAATAATAATTTATTGCTTTCATGAATTATTCGATAAGGTTGACATCAAAATAGTTGAACAAAATTAATGTTTTTTTTAGGTTTGCGTCTTCATGTTCGATTTATTATTCCTTAACGGAACCCCCCTCGTCAAAAAATCGCTCTCAGAGCGCCGGGCCCTATTACACGAACATTTCAAACAATCCGATGGCGAGTGGCTTTTTGCTACATCCTTAGACGTATCCACAATCGATGAAGTCCAAGATTTCCTTGAAGAAAGTGTCAAAGGCAACTGCGAGGGCCTTATGGTTAAAACTTTACAAAAAGACGCGACTTATGAAATCGCTAAACGCAGTCGGAATTGGTTAAAATTAAAGAAGGATTATTTGGATGGTGTTGGAGATACTTTGGATTTGGTGGTTTTGGGGGGGTATCTAGGAAAAGGGAAACGGACAGGGACGTACGGGGGGTTTTTGCTTGGGGTTTATGATGCCCAAAATGAGGAATATCAAAGTATTTGCAAAATTGGAACGGGTTTTACGGATGAAAATTTGATGAAACATACTGAATTTTTTAAAGAACATATTATTGATGCACCAAAGTCGTACTATAGGTAAGTTTACTTACTTAATTTCAATATTTGGAATTTTAAAAAATAATAAATAATGGAATTATTATTATTTAATTTAGTGTATTATATATAAATAAAATCATGTATTTACTCACTCTAGGTTCGATTCCAGTCACGAGCCAGACCATTGGTTCGATTTGGCCCAAGTTTGGGAAGTAAAATGCGCGGACTTAAGTCTGTCTCCTGTCCATCATGCTGCTATCGGAATTGTAAGTCAAATAATAAAATATTGGAACTTTTTAAACATATTTCATAATATTTATGTACAAAAAGAGGAACTTTTGGTGCACTTTTAACTTTTCGTGGACTTGTAGCACTTTTGGTGCACTTGTAGCACTTTTCGTGAACTTTTAACACTTTTTGTCGACTTGTAGCACTTTTGATGCACTTGTAGCACTTTATGCACTTTTTGTGAACTTTTAACACTTCGTGGACATGCAGCATTTTTTGTGCACTTTTAGCACTTTTTGTGCACTTTTCGTAAACTTTTAACACTTTTCGTGAACTTTTAACACTTCGTGAACTTGTAGCACTTATGGTGCACTTTTGGCACTTTTCTTGAACTTTTAACACTTTTCGTGAACTTTTAACAATACGTGGACTTGTAACACTTTTGATGCATTTGTAGCACTTTTCGTGAACTTTTAACATTTTTCGTGAACCTTTAACACTTTGTGAACTTGTAGCACTTTCGTGCACTTTTCGTGAACTTAACATTTTTCGTGAACTTTTAACACTTTTCGTTGACGTGTAGCACTTTTTATGCACTTGTAGCACTTTATGCACTTTTAGCACTTTTCGTGAACTTTTAACACTTTTCGTTAACTTTTAACACTTTTCTTGAACTTTTAACACTTTTCTTGGACTTGTAGCACTTTTCGTGAACTTTAACACTTTTCGTGAACTTTTAACACTACGTGGACTTGTAGCACTTTTAACAGTTTTGTGCACTTTTAGCACTTTTCGTGAACTTTTAACACTTTGTGGACTTATAGAACTTTTGGTGCACTTTTAGCACTTCATGAACTTTTAACACTTTTCGTGAACCTTTAACACTTTGTGGACTTGTAGCACTATTCGTGCACTTTTCGTGAACTTAACACTTCGTGAACTTTTAACACTTTTCGTTGACATGTTGCACTTTTTATACACTTGTAGCACTTTATGCACTTTTAGCACTTTTCGTGAACTTTTAACACTTCGTGGACTTTTAACACTTTTCTTGGACTTTTAGCACTTTCAGCACCTTTCGTGAATTTTTAACACTACTTGGTCTTGTAGCACTTTTGATACACTTGTAGCTCTCTTTTTGCACCTTTAGTACTTTTCATGAACTTTTAACACTTTTCGTAAACTTTTAACACTTTGTGGACTTGTAGCACATTTCGTGCACTTTTAACACTTTTCGTGGACGTGTAGCACTTTTTATGCATTTGTAGCACCTTATACACTTTTCGTGAACTTTTGACACTTTTCGTGGACTTGTAGCACTTTTAGTGCACTTGTAGCACCTTCCATACTTTTCGTGGACTTGTAGAACTTTTGGTGCACTTTTGTTGCTCTTTTAGCACTTTCCGTGCACTATTAACACTTTTGGTACTTTTTTAAACATATTTCGTAATATTTATGTAAAAAAATGTCAATTTTATTAATAGGTTGATGCAGAAAAAGGAATTTCTTTAAGATTCCCCCGATTTATTCGTATTCGTGACGACAAAAATCCAGAAGATGCAACTTCCGCCCAACAAGTAGCAGACATGTATCAAAATCAAGATATAATCAAAAACCAAACTAACAATAAACCAATAGAGGAAGATTTTTACTAAATATTTATTATAAACAATAAAATACATTAAAACAATATGTGTAACAATTAATTAAATAATGCTTTTAATTTTTGCTTGTCTTGTTCCGCTTTCGTCTTAATTTGTTCATCCAGTTCTCGTAAGTATTTTTGGACAATTTTATCCAAACTTGGATCAAGTTCAGCTGCTTTCAAGAAGTCTTTTTTTGAAGATTCCGGGTTCCAGGCGCCCAAATGCGCCTTAGCGCGACGGAACAGCGCCTTAACGTTGTCTACGGACACAAAAATAGGTTAGTTTGTATTATGTTGACATGTCGGACATTTTTTTAAAATAACTCCAAAACTAGTTGGAATTTTGTGTTGATTTTTGTAAATTTGAACTGTTTGTTATATTTTACGTCTATATTTATTAAATTAGTTTAAAATAATTGTTTATTTTTGGAGTTAAGCGACAAAAAATGTCCGACATTATTTGAAGGTTATATTAGTTTGACATATCAGATTTTTTAGGTTAAAACTGGGTGTAAAATGTATAAATACCTGGTTCTAGGTTTAAAACTGTTGTGCAATGTTCTATTACGGTATAAAAATCGCCTTCAAGAAGTTTACATTGCGAAAAATTTAACAATAACGGAATTTTTTGTTTTTGAAGTGCAAGCCAATCGTCATCATGCGGTTTTTCCCTTAAAAAACACAATTTTAATATTTTATTTATATTTTTTTATAATTTTTATCAATACTTGAGACTTAATTGTTCTAAATATCCAATAGCCGTTGAATAAAATTGTTCCGCTGAAGTATAATCACAATTTTTAAAAGCTACATTGCCTTTTTCTTTCAAAACCGGCACCATATTTAATTTTTCATCCTCCGTTAACTGCCAGGACTCTTTAGAATACTCTTCCGGACTCTCAACTTTAACTAATTCTAATGTAAACTCAAGATTTTGTGGATATTTCAATAAATTATTCAAATCTTGATACCCCACGCCTTCATTTTGTAACATCATGCCACAACAATGTCTATTGCGTTCTTCTTTCGGCTTGTGAACATCTCTTAATGTTTTAGCTACAAAAGGATACTGAGGAACGAGCTAAAAACGAAATAAAATCAATGAATTCTGTAAAAAAAACAACTGTTGTATTAGTTTTTACACTTTTGTCGACCGTAAATTGGGCAACTTCGTTCAAAGACATCATTTGTACAATAGTTTCCCAAACTTCTAGTTTGAATTTTTTGCCTAAAACGAGTTCCATCGGTCTGCCGTCGCCCAGTTTGCGAGAATCGTCCAAAATGGTTTTGTCTGCATCGCAAAGTCGGGTTTGATAATGAAAAAACACTTTTGTACCGTTTGTAAAGTTGATATTCTTTGAACCAGTGTATAATATCTTTTTTTCAATCAAAGGTTTTTTATTTGAACCCATTTTAAATGTTTTTAACAATATTATATTACAACAATGTATATATTGACGTTAATTTGTATAAATACAACAATTAAATGTTTGACAATTGTTATAACAGTTCTAAAAACATTTTAGTGTTGTTGCCAATAGTTGCATACAAAACTTCTGAAATGTATATACCGCTAAATATTTAATTGTACATTTTAAATTACAACTATTTTAAATTTATTGCAATATTTATGATTTATATTTATTTATATATTAAACACACAGTTAAACATAGCAAAATTGTTTTTGTGTTGAACTTCTGGCGACACTGAATAACATCAGTGCCATCTTGTAGTTCAATTTCAAACAACACTTTTTGTGCTCAACTGGTGGCAACATTGACAGTATGGCGACAAACAAGACGTCAACAATCAATAAAACTAATAAATTACAAACGTAGAATAATATTTAGAGCTATGAAACTTAAGAAATATATAAATAAAGGTACGGGGAATGTGTATTAAATAATAAAAATGTTGATTTTTACTCGAGGGTGCAATAGCAGATGTAATAACATTAAAATGACAGCGATTAAGTGAACGATAATTCAATATATTTGTGATTTTGTTGATTCCAAGTGTTGCTTTACATAAGATTACAATATATTTTTAGTGAAACATGTATTTAGTTAACAATTAAATAAAGATATTCACTGTTACAATATTTTTTTGTTCATTTTTATAATAGGTGATGATTCAGTCTGGAATTAAAAGGTAACACATGATATTAACGGAAAATCTTTTATTTATACTTAAAATTTGTTGTAAATGTTTAATTTTCATTGAAAATATTTAGAATATCTAAATTTGAGGCTAAAATGTACTAACCAACCTGCATAACATGCGGCTAACGCACCGCTCTTTAAAATAATATATACATAAATTATACTGTATAGTACAATTATTTTATATTTATTGTAATACTTATGGCCTATAAACGCGTAAAATATATGCAAATGATTTTATTTAGCTTTAATTAATATTTTGGCACTGGTTAGAGATCAGAATTTTTGTGCTCAACTGGTGGCAACATTGACAATATGGCGACTAGAAAGACGTCAACAATCTATGAAAATATAAAATTATAAACGTATAACAATGATTAGAGTTATGAAACTTAAGAAATATGTAAATAAAGGTACGGGGAATGTGTATTAAATAATAAAAATGTTCTATATTTTTACTCGTTGACGGTGCAATAGCAAATGTAGTGACATTAAAATGACAGAGTTTTGTGAACAATACGTAATATATTTGTGATTTCGTTTGCTACAAGTGTTGTTTATTGTTGTGAACAGTTGTACGAAGCTGCTGTGCAGACGGGCGGACAAACAGACTTCGCTTGTCGTGATCCTGGAGCTGTTGAACTTGTGAAACTTCGCGAACGATTGCCCGAAGACAGCGTGTGCAAATGGGGCCCTGCAACCGTGAGGAGTCGCCGAGCAGACGGACAGCGGGACAGACATTACAGCTTGAAGCTGTTAAGGTAGGAAAAGTTGTTTTTTATGTAGTTTATAACCTCCCATTACTCGAAATTCTAACGAGTTAACCAATACTCGAAATGTCAGTCATACAGCGTTTATTTTTTCAAGTAAAGTACCCCTTCTGTGCCCCCCAGAGTTTTGGTAATTTTTATATGAATGCAATGTTAAATAATTACCTCGGATATAAGATTTCAAATTTTTAACTCTGTTAGTTTAGGAAATATTCAAGAAAAGTAGAATTTTTTTCAAGTAAAGTACCCCTTCTGTGCCCCCCAGAGATTTGGTAATTTTTATATGAATGTAATGTTAAATAATTACCTCGGATATAAGATTTAAAATTATTAAATCTGTTAGTTTAGGAAATATTCAAAATAAGTCGAATTTTTTTTCAAGTAAAGTACCCCTTCTGTGCCCCCCAGAGATTTGGTAATTTTTATATGAATGTAATGTTAAATAATTACCGTGGATGTAAGATTTCAAATTTTTAAATCTGTTAGTTTAGGAAATATTCAAAATAAGTCGAATTTTTTTCAAGTAAAGTACCTCTTCTGTGCCCCCCAGAGATTTGGTAATTTTTATATGAATGTAATGTTAAATAATTACCGTGGATGTAAGATTTCAAATTTTTAAATCTGTTAGTTTAGGAAATATTCAAAATAAGTCGAATTTTTTTCAAGTAAAGTACCTCTTCTGTGCCCCCCAGAGATTTGGTAATTTTTATATGAATGTAATGTTAAATAATTACCTCGAATATAAGATTTCAAATTTTTAAATCTGTTAGTTTAGGAAATATTCAAAATAAGTCGCATTTTTTTCAAGTAAAGTACCCCTTCTGTGCCCCCCAGAGATTTGGTAATTTTTATATGTATGCAATGTTATATAATTACCTCGGATATAAGATTTAATTTTTTTAACTCTGTTAGTTTAGGAAATATTCAAGAAAAGTCGGATTTTTTCAAGTAAAGTACCCCTTCTGTGCCCCCCAGAGATTTGGTAATTTTTATATGAATGCAATGTTAAATAATTACCTCGGATATAAGATTTCAAATTTTTAAATCTGTTAGTTTAGGAAATATTCAAAATAAGTCGAATTTTTTTCAAGTAAAGTACCCCTTCTGTACCCCCCAGAGATTTGGTAATTTTTATATGAATGCAATGTTAAATAATTACCGCGGATGTAAGATTTCAAATTTTTAAATCTGTTAGTTTAGGAAATATTCAAAATAAGTAGAATTTTTTTCAAGTAAAGTACCCCTTCTGTGCCCCCCAGAGATTTGGTAATTTTTATATGAATGCAATGTTAAATAATTACCTCGAATATAAGATTTCAAATTTTTAAATCTGTTAGTTTAGGAAATATTCAAGAAAAGTCGATTTTTTTTTCAAGTAAAGTACCCCTTCTGTGCCCCCCAGAGATTTGGTAATTTTTATATGAATGTAATGTTAAATAATTACCTCGGATATAAGATTTCAAATTTTTAAATCTGTTAGTTTAGGAAATATTCAAAATAAGTCGGATTTTTTTCAAGTAAAGTACTCCTTCTGTGCCCCCCAGAGATTTGGTAATTTTTATATGAATGTAATGTTAAATAATTACCTCGGATATAAGATTTCAAATTTTTAAATCTGTTAGTTTAGGAAATATTTAAAATAAGTCGGATTTTTTTCAAGTAAAGTACCCCTTCTGTGCCCCCCAGAGATTTGGTAATTTTTATATGAATGTAATGTTAAATAATTACCTCGGATATAAGATTTCAAATTTTTAAATCTGTTAGTTTAGGAAATATTCAAAATAAGTCGGATTTTTTTCAAGTAAAGTACCCCTTCTGTGCCCCCCAGAGATTTGGTAATTTTTATATGAATGTAATGTTAAATAATTACCTCGGATATAAGATTTCAAATTTTTAAATCTGTTAGTTTAGGAAATATTCAAAATAAGTCGGATTTTTTTCAAGTAAAGTACCCCTTCTGTGCCCCCCAGAGATTTGGTAATTTTTATATGAATGTAATGTTAAATAATTACCGCGGATATAAGATTTCAAAATTTTTAAATCTGTTAGTTTAGGAAATATTCAAAATAAGTCGGATTTTTTTCAAGTAAAGTACCCCTTCTGTGCCCCCCAGAGATTTGGTAATTTTTATATGAATGTAATGTTAAATAATTACCTCGGATATAAGATTTCAAATTTTTAAATCTGTTAGTTTAGGAAATATTCAAAATAAGTCGGATTTTTTTCAAGTAAAGTACCCCTTCTGTGCCCCCCAGAGATTTGGTAATTTTTATATGAATGTAATGTTAAATAATTACCTCGGATATAAGATTTCAAAATTTTTAAATCTGTTAGTTTAGGAAATATTCAAAATAAGTCGAATTTTTTTCAAGTAAAGTACCCCTTCTGTGCCCCCCAGAGATTTGGTAATTTTTATATGAATGCAATGTTAAATAATTACCTCGAATATAAGATTTCAAATTTTTAAATCTGTTAGTTTAGGAAATATTCAAAATAAGTCGGATTTTTTTCAAGTAAAGTACCCCTTCTGTGCCCCCCAGAGATTTGGTAATTTTTATATGAATGTAATGTTAAATAATTACCTCGGATATAAGATTTCAAAATTTTTAAATCTGTTAGTTTAGGAAATATTCAAAATAAGTCGAATTTTTTTCAAGTAAAGTACCCCTTCTGTGCCCCCCAGAGATTTGGTAATTTTTATATGAATGCAATGTTAAATAATTACCTCGAATATAAGATTTCAAATTTTTAAATCTGTTAGTTTAGGAAATATTCAAAATAAGTCGGATTTTTTTCAAGTAAAGTACCCCTTCTGTGCCCCCCAGAGATTTGGTAATTTTTATATGAATGTAATGTTAAATAATTACCTCGGATATAAGATTTCAAATTTTTAAATCTGTTAGTTTAGGAAATATTCAAAATAAGTCGGATTTTTTTCAAGTAAAGTACCCCTTCTGTGCCCCCCAGAGATTTGGTAATTTTTATATGAATGAAATGTTAAATAATTACCTCGGATATAAGATTTCAAAATTTTTAAATCTGTTAGTTTAGGAAATATTCAAAATAAGTCGAATTTTTTTCAAGTAAAGTACCCCTTCTGTGCCCCCCAGAGATTTGGTAATTTTTATATGAATGCAATGTTAAATAATTACCTCGAATATAAGATTTCAAATTTTTAAATCTGTTAGTTTAGGAAATATTCAAGAAAAGTCGATTTTTTTTTCAAGTAAAGTACCCCTTCTGTGCCCCCCAGAGATTTGGTAATTTTTATATGAATGTAATGTTAAATAATTACCTCGGATATAAGATTTCAAATTTTTAAATCTGTTAGTTTAGGAAATATTCAAAATAAGTCGGATTTTTTTCAAGTAAAGTACTCCTTCTGTGCCCCCCAGAGATTTGGTAATTTTTATATGAATGTAATGTTAAATAATTACCTCGGATATAAGATTTCAAATTTTTAAATCTGTTAGTTTAGGAAATATTTAAAATAAGTCGGATTTTTTTCAAGTAAAGTACCCCTTCTGTGCCCCCCAGAGATTTGGTAATTTTTATATGAATGTAATGTTAAATAATTACCTCGGATATAAGATTTCAAATTTTTAAATCTGTTAGTTTAGGAAATATTCAAAATAAGTCGGATTTTTTTCAAGTAAAGTACCCCTTCTGTGCCCCCCAGAGATTTGGTAATTTTTATATGAATGTAATGTTAAATAATTACCTCGGATATAAGATTTCAAATTTTTAAATCTGTTAGTTTAGGAAATATTCAAAATAAGTCGGATTTTTTTCAAGTAAAGTACTCCTTCTGTGCCCCCCAGAGATTTGGTAATTTTTATATGAATGTAATGTTAAATAATTACCGCGGATATAAGATTTCAAAATTTTTAAATCTGTTAGTTTAGGAAATATTCAAAATAAGTCGGATTTTTTTCAAGTAAAGTACCCCTTCTGTGCCCCCCAGAGATTTGGTAATTTTTATATGAATGTAATGTTAAATAATTACCTCGGATATAAGATTTCAAATTTTTAAATCTGTTAGTTTAGGAAATATTCAAAATAAGTCGGATTTTTTTCAAGTAAAGTACCCCTTCTGTGCCCCCCAGAGATTTGGTAATTTTTATATGAATGTAATGTTAAATAATTACCTCGGATATAAGATTTCAAAATTTTTAAATCTGTTAGTTTAGGAAATATTCAAAATAAGTCGAATTTTTTTCAAGTAAAGTACCCCTTCTGTGCCCCCCAGAGATTTGGTAATTTTTATATGAATGCAATGTTAAATAATTACCTCGAATATAAGATTTCAAATTTTTAAATCTGTTAGTTTAGGAAATATTCAAAATAAGTCGGATTTTTTTCAAGTAAAGTACCCCTTCTGTGCCCCCCAGAGATTTGGTAATTTTTATATGAATGTAATGTTAAATAATTACCTCGGATATAAGATTTCAAAATTTTTAAATCTGTTAGTTTAGGAAATATTCAAAATAAGTCGAATTTTTTTCAAGTAAAGTACCCCTTCTGTGCCCCCCAGAGATTTGGTAATTTTTATATGAATGCAATGTTAAATAATTACCTCGAATATAAGATTTCAAATTTTTAAATCTGTTAGTTTAGGAAATATTCAAAATAAGTCGGATTTTTTTCAAGTAAAGTACCCCTTCTGTGCCCCCCAGAGATTTGGTAATTTTTATATGAATGTAATGTTAAATAATTACCTCGGATATAAGATTTCAAATTTTTAAATCTGTTAGTTTAGGAAATATTCAAAATAAGTCGGATTTTTTTCAAGTAAAGTACCCCTTCTGTGCCCCCCAGAGATTTGGTAATTTTTATATGAATGAAATGTTAAATAATTACCTCGGATATAAGATTTCAAAATTTTTAAATCTGTTAGTTTAGGAAATATTCAAAATAAGTCGAATTTTTTTCAAGTAAAGTACCCCTTCTGTGCCCCCCAGAGATTTGGTAATTTTTATATGAATGCAATGTTAAATAATTACCTCGAATATAAGATTTCAAATTTTTAAATCTGTTAGTTTAGGAAATATTCAAAATAAGTCGGATTTTTTTCAAGTAAAGTACCCCTTCTGTGCCCCCCAGAGATTTGGTAATTTTTATATGAATGTAATGTTAAATAATTACCTCGGATATAAGATTTCAAATTTTTAAATCTGTTTAGGAAATATTCAAAATAAGTCGGATTTTTTTCAAGTAAAGTACCCCTTCTGTGCCCCCCAGAGATTTGGTAATTTTTATATGAATGTAATGTTAAATAATTACCTCGGATATAAGATTTCAAATTTTTAAATCTGTTAGTTTAGGAAATATTCAAAATAAGTCGGATTTTTTTCAAGTAAAGTACCCCTTCTGTGCCCCCCAGAGATTTGGTAATTTTTATATGAATGTAATGTTAAATAATTACCTCGGATATAAGATTTCAAAATTTTTAAATCTGTTAGTTTAGGAAATATTCAAAATAAGTCGAATTTTTTTCAAGTAAAGTACCCCTTCTGTGCCCCCCAGAGATTTGGTAATTTTTATATGAATGCAATGTTAAATAATTACCTCGAATATAAGATTTCAAATTTTTAAATCTGTTAGTTTAGGAAATATTCAAAATAAGTCGGATTTTTTTCAAGTAAAGTACCCCTTCTGTGCCCCCCAGAGATTTGGTAATTTTTATATGAATGTAATGTTAAATAATTACCTCGGATATAAGATTTCAAAATTTTTAAATCTGTTAGTTTAGGAAATATTCAAAATAAGTCGAATTTTTTTCAAGTAAAGTACCCCTTCTGTGCCCCCCAGAGATTTGGTAATTTTTATATGAATGCAATGTTAAATAATTACCTCGAATATAAGATTTCAAATTTTTAAATCTGTTAGTTTAGGAAATATTCAAAATAAGTCGGATTTTTTTCAAGTAAAGTACCCCTTCTGTGCCCCCCAGAGATTTGGTAATTTTTATATGAATGTAATGTTAAATAATTACCTCGGATATAAGATTTCAAATTTTTAAATCTGTTAGTTTAGGAAATATTCAAAAGAAGTCGGATTTTTTTCAAGTAAAGTACCCCTTCTGTGCCCCCCAGAGATTTGGTAATTTTTATATGAATGTAATGTTAAATAATTACCTCGGATATAAGATTTCAAATTTTTAAATCTGTTAGTTTAGGAAATATTCAAAATAAGTCGGATTTTTTTCAAGTAAAGTACCCCTTCTGTGCCCCCGAGAGATTTGGTAATTTTTATGTGAACGCAATGTTAAATAATTAACGTAGATGTAAAGTTTCATATTTTTATCTGTGTTAGTTTAGGAGATATTTAAAAAAAGTCGATTTGCAAAAACGGTGCCCATCATTATGATTGTCAAGTATGTAGGCCATAATTATTACCATAATGTTCCCCATTTCAATAACATCGAGTGCATATTGATTTTCTGACAGAGAAAGATATATTGTAAGACAGAGACAACACGACATAGAATAACAAAGTCTGGAATGAACACTCGGAAATATTTGTTTATTTTAGACAGAGAGGAGAATATATAACTATTTCATTCTAATGAACTCTTCTTATTACTGTAATTTTTATTGGGAAACGTAGTGTTCAGTCCACGCGTGTACATATCTCGGTGATCAAAGAGTAGTACAGACAGGAGTGAACACCATGTTTCCTAATAAAAATTACAGTAATAAGAAGAGTTCATTAGAATGAAGTAGTTATATATTCACCTCTTCGTCTAAAATGAACAAATATTTCCGAGTGAGTGTTCACTCCAGTCTTATTCTATGTCGTGTTGTCTCTGTCTTACAATATATCTTTCTCTGTCAGAAAATCAATATGCACTTGCCGTTATTGAAGTGGGGAACATTATGGTAATAATTATGGCCTACATACTTGACAATCATAATGATGGGCACCCTTTTTGCAAATCGACTTTTTTTTAAATATCTCCTAAACTAACACAGATAAAAATATGAAACTTTACATATAAGTTAATTATTTAACATTGCGTTCATATAAAAATTACCAAATTTCTGGGGGGTACAGAAGGGGTACTTTACTTGAAAAAAAATTGATTTTTCTTGAATATTTCCTAAACTAACGGAGTTAAAAATTTGAAATCTTATATCCGAGGTAATTATATAACATTGCATTCATATAAAAATTACCAAATCTCTGGGGGGCTCAGAAGGGGTACTTTACTTGAAAAAAATTTGATTTTTCTTGAATATTTCCTAAACTAACGGAGTTAAAAATTTGAAATCTTATATCCGAGGTAATTATATAACATTGCATTCATATAAAAATTACCAAACCACTGGGGGGCTCAGAAGGGGTACTTTACTTGAAAAAAATTCAGTTTTTCTTGAATATTTCCTAAACTAACGGAGTTAAAAATTTGAAATCTTATATCCGAGGTAATTATATAACATTGCATTCATATAAAAATTACCAAACCACTGGGGGGCTCAGAAGGGGTACTTTACTTGAAAAAATTTTGATTTTTCTTGAATATTTCCTAAACTAACGGAGTTAAAAATTTGAAATCTTATATCCGAGGTAATTATATAACATTGCATTCATATAAAAATTACCAAACCACTGGGGGGCTCAGAAGGGATACTTTACTTGAAAAAATTTTGATTTTTCTTGAATATTTCCTAAACTAACGGAGTTAAAAATTTGAAATCTTATATCCGAGGTAATTATATAACATTGCATTCATATAAAAATTACCAAACCACTGGGGGGCTCAGAAGGGGTACTTTACTTGAAAAAAATTCAGTTTTTCTTGAATATTTCCTAAACTAACGGAGTTAAAAATTTGAAATCTTATATCCGAGGTAATTATATAACATTGCATTCATATAAAAATTACCAAACCACTGGGGGGCTCAGAAGGGGTACTTTACTTGAAAAAATTTTGATTTTTCTTGAATATTTCCTAAACTAACGGAGTTAAAAATTTGAAATCTTATATCCGAGGTAATTATATAACATTGCATTCATATAAAAATTACCAAACCACTGGGGGGCTCAGAAGGGATACTTTACTTGAAAAAATTTTGATTTTTCTTGAATATTTCCTAAACTAACGGAGTTAAAAATTTGAAATCTTATATCCGAGGTAATTATATAACATTGCATTCATATAAAAATTACCAAATCTCTGGGGGGCTCAGAAGGGGTACTTTACTTGAAAAAAATTTGATTTTTCTTGAATATTTCCTAAACTAACGGAGTTAAAAATTTGAAATCTTATATCCGAGGTAATTATATAACATTGCATTCATATAAAAATTACCAAACCACTGGGGGGCTCAGAAGGGATACTTTACTTGAAAAAATTTTGATTTTTCTTGAATATTTCCTAAACTAACGGAGTTAAAAATTTGAAATCTTATATCCGAGGTAATTATATAACATTGCATTCATATAAAAATTACCAAACCACTGGGGGGCTCAGAAGGGGTACTTTACTTGAAAAAAATTCAGTTTTTCTTGAATATTTCCTAAACTAACGGAGTTAAAAATTTGAAATCTTATATCCGAGGTAATTATATAACATTGCATTCATATAAAAATTACCAAATCTCTGGGGGGCTCAGAAGGGGTACTTTACTTGAAAAAAATTTGATTTTTCTTGAATATTTCCTAAACTAACGGAGTTAAAAATTTGAAATCTTATATCCGAGGTAATTATATAACATTGCATTCATATAAAAATTACCAAACCACTGGGGGGCTCAGAAGGGATACTTTACTTGAAAAAATTTTGATTTTTCTTGAATATTTCCTAAACTAACGGAGTTAAAAATTTGAAATCTTATATCCGAGGTAATTATATAACATTGCATTCATATAAAAATTACCAAATCTCTGGGGGGCTCAGAAGGGGTACTTTACTTGAAAAAAATTTGATTTTTCTTGAATATTTCCTAAACTAACGGAGTTAAAAATTTGAAATCTTATATCCGAGGTAATTATATAACATTGCATTCATATAAAAATTACCAAACCACTGGGGGGCTCAGAAGGGATACTTTACTTGAAAAAATTTTGATTTTTCTTGAATATTTCCTAAACTAACGGAGTTAAAAATTTGAAATCTTATATCCGAGGTAATTATATAACATTGCATTCATATAAAAATTACCAAACCACTGGGGGGCTCAGAAGGGATACTTTACTTGAAAAAATTTTGATTTTTCTTGAATATTTCCTAAACTAACGGAGTTAAAAATTTGAAATCTTATATCCGAGGTAATTATATAACATTGCATTCATATAAAAATTACCAAATCTCTGGGGGGCTCAGAAGGGGTACTTTACTTGAAAAAAATTTGATTTTTCTTGAATATTTCCTAAACTAACGGAGTTAAAAATTTGAAATCTTATATCCGAGGTAATTATATAACATTGCATTCATATAAAAATTACCAAACCACTGGGGGGCTCAGAAGGGATACTTTACTTGAAAAAATTTTGATTTTTCTTGAATATTTCCTAAACTAACGGAGTTAAAAATTTGAAATCTTATATCCGAGGTAATTATATAACATTGCATTCATATAAAAATTACCAAATCTCTGGGGGGCTCAGAAGGGGTACTTTACTTGAAAAAAATTTGATTTTTCTTGAATATTTCCTAAACTAACGGAGTTAAAAATTTGAAATCTTATATCCGAGGTAATTATATAACATTGCATTCATATAAAAATTACCAAACCACTGGGGGGCTCAGAAGGGATACTTTACTTGAAAAAATTTTGATTTTTCTTGAATATTTCCTAAACTAACGGAGTTAAAAATTTGAAATCTTATATCCGAGGTAATTATATAACATTGCATTCATATAAAAATTACCAAATCTCTGGGGGGCTCAGAAGGGGTACTTTACTTGAAAAAAATTTGATTTTTCTTGAATATTTCCTAAACTAACGGAGTTAAAAATTTGAAATCTTATATCCGAGGTAATTATATAACATTGCATTCATATAAAAATTACCAAACCACTGGGGGGCTCAGAAGGGATACTTTACTTGAAAAAATTTTGATTTTTCTTGAATATTTCCTAAACTAACGGAGTTAAAAATTTGAAATCTTATATCCGAGGTAATTATATAACATTGCATTCATATAAAAATTACCAAATCTCTGGGGGGCTCAGAAGGGGTACTTTACTTGAAAAAAATTTGATTTTTCTTGAATATTTCCTAAACTAACGGAGTTAAAAATTTGAAATCTTATATCCGAGGTAATTATATAACATTGCATTCATATAAAAATTACCAAACCACTGGGGGGCTCAGAAGGGATACTTTACTTGAAAAAATTTTGATTTTTCTTGAATATTTCCTAAACTAACGGAGTTAAAAATTTGAAATCTTATATCCGAGGTAATTATATAACATTGCATTCATATAAAAATTACCAAATCTCTGGGGGGCTCAGAAGGGGTACTTTACTTGAAAAAAATTTGATTTTTCTTGAATATTTCCTAAACTAACGGAGTTAAAAATTTGAAATCTTATATCCGAGGTAATTATATAACATTGCATTCATATAAAAATTACCAAACCACTGGGGGGCTCAGAAGGGATACTTTACTTGAAAAAATTTTGATTTTTCTTGAATATTTCCTAAACTAACGGAGTTAAAAATTTGAAATCTTATATCCGAGGTAATTATATAACATTGCATTCATATAAAAATTACCAAACCACTGGGGGGCTCAGAAGGGGTACTTTACTTGAAAAAAATTCAGTTTTTCTTGAATATTTCCTAAACTAACGGAGTTAAAAATTTGAAATCTTATATCCGAGGTAATTATATAACATTGCATTCATATAAAAATTACCAAACCACTGGGGGGCTCAGAAGGGGTACTTTACTTGAAAAAATTTTGATTTTTCTTGAATATTTCCTAAACTAACGGAGTTAAAAATTTGAAATCTTATATCCGAGGTAATTATATAACATTGCATTCATATAAAAATTACCAAACCACTGGGGGGCTCAGAAGGGATACTTTACTTGAAAAAATTTTGATTTTTCTTGAATATTTCCTAAACTAACGGAGTTAAAAATTTGAAATCTTATATCCGAGGTAATTATATAACATTGCATTCATATAAAAATTACCAAACCACTGGGGGGCTCAGAAGGGGTACTTTACTTGAAAAAAATTTGATTTTTCTTGAATATTTCCTAAACTAACGGAGTTAAAAATTTGAAATCTTATATCCGAGGTAATTATATAACATTGCATTCATATAAAAATTACCAAACCACTGGGGGGCTCAGAAGGGATACTTTACTTGAAAAAATTTTGATTTTTCTTGAATATTTCCTAAACTAACGGAGTTAAAAATTTGAAATCTTATATCCGAGGTAATTATATAACATTGCATTCATATAAAAATTACCAAACCACTGGGGGGCTCAGAAGGGGTACTTTACTTGAAAAAAATTCAGTTTTTCTTGAATATTTCCTAAACTAACGGAGTTAAAAATTTGAAATCTTATATCCGAGGTAATTATATAACATTGCATTCATATAAAAATTACCAAACCACTGGGGGGCTCAGAAGGGGTACTTTACTTGAAAAAATTTTGATTTTTCTTGAATATTTCCTAAACTAACGGAGTTAAAAATTTGAAATCTTATATCCGAGGTAATTATATAACATTGCATTCATATAAAAATTACCAAACCACTGGGGGGCTCAGAAGGGATACTTTACTTGAAAAAATTTTGATTTTTCTTGAATATTTCCTAAACTAACGGAGTTAAAAATTTGAAATCTTATATCCGAGGTAATTATATAACATTGCATTCATATAAAAATTACCAAACCACTGGGGGGCTCAGAAGGGATACTTTACTTGAAAAAATTTTGATTTTTCTTGAATATTTCCTAAACTAACGGAGTTAAAAATTTGAAATCTTATATCCGAGGTAATTATATAACATTGCATTCATATAAAAATTACCAAACGTCTGGGGGGCTCAGAAGGGGTACTTTACTTGAAAAAAATTTGATTTTTCTTGAATATTTCCTAAACTAACGGAGTTAAAAATTTGAAATCTTATATCCGAGGTAATTATATAACATTGCATTCATATAAAAATTACCAAACCACTGGGGGGCTCAGAAGGGATACTTTACTTGAAAAAATTTTGATTTTTCTTGAATATTTCCTAAACTAACGGAGTTAAAAATTTGAAATCTTATATCCGAGGTAATTATATAACATTGCATTCATATAAAAATTACCAAACGTCTGGGGGGCTCAGAAGGGGTACTTTACTTGAAAAAAATTTGATTTTTCTTGAATATTTCCTAAACTAACGGAGTTAAAAATTTGAAATCTTATATCCGAGGTAATTATATAACATTGCATTCATATAAAAATTACCAAACCACTGGGGGGCTCAGAAGGGATACTTTACTTGAAAAAATTTTGATTTTTCTTGAATATTTCCTAAACTAACGGAGTTAAAAATTTGAAATCTTATATCCGAGGTAATTATATAACATTGCATTCATATAAAAATTACCAAACGTCTGGGGGGCTCAGAAGGGGTACTTTACTTGAAAAAAATTTGATTTTTCTTGAATATTTCCTAAACTAACGGAGTTAAAAATTTGAAATCTTATATCCGAGGTAATTATATAACATTGCATTCATATAAAAATTACCAAACCACTGGGGGGCTCAGAAGGGATACTTTACTTGAAAAAATTTTGATTTTTCTTGAATATTTCCTAAACTAACGGAGTTAAAAATTTGAAATCTTATATCCGAGGTAATTATATAACATTGCATTCATATAAAAATTACCAAACCACTGGGGGGCTCAGAAGGGATACTTTACTTGAAAAAATTTTGATTTTTCTTGAATATTTCCTAAACTAACGGAGTTAAAAATTTGAAATCTTATATCCGAGGTAATTATATAACATTGCATTCATATAAAAATTACCAAACCACTGGGGGGCTCAGAAGGGATACTTTACTTGAAAAAATTTTGATTTTTCTTGAATATTTCCTAAACTAACGGAGTTAAAAATTTGAAATCTTATATCCGAGGTAATTATATAACATTGCATTCATATAAAAATTACCAAACGTCTGGGGGGCTCAGAAGGGGTACTTTACTTGAAAAAAATTTGATTTTTCTTGAATATTTCCTAAACTAACGGAGTTAAAAATTTGAAATCTTATATCCGAGGTAATTATATAACATTGCATTCATATAAAAATTACCAAACCACTGGGGGGCTCAGAAGGGATACTTTACTTGAAAAAATTTTGATTTTTCTTGAATATTTCCTAAACTAACGGAGTTAAAAATTTGAAATCTTATATCCGAGGTAATTATATAACATTGCATTCATATAAAAATTACCAAACCACTGGGGGGCTCAGAAGGGGTACTTTACTTGAAAAAAATTCAGTTTTTCTTGAATATTTCCTAAACTAACGGAGTTAAAAATTTGAAATCTTATATCCGAGGTAATTATATAACATTGCATTCATATAAAAATTACCAAACCACTGGGGGGCTCAGAAGGGGTACTTTACTTGAAAAAATTTTGATTTTTCTTGAATATTTCCTAAACTAACGGAGTTAAAAATTTGAAATCTTATATCCGAGGTAATTATATAACATTGCATTCATATAAAAATTACCAAACCACTGGGGGGCTCAGAAGGGATACTTTACTTGAAAAAATTTTGATTTTTCTTGAATATTTCCTAAACTAACGGAGTTAAAAATTTGAAATCTTATATCCGAGGTAATTATATAACATTGCATTCATATAAAAATTACCAAACCACTGGGGGGCTCAGAAGGGGTACTTTACTTGAAAAAAATTTGATTTTTCTTGAATATTTCCTAAACTAACGGAGTTAAAAATTTGAAATCTTATATCCGAGGTAATTATATAACATTGCATTCATATAAAAATTACCAAACCACTGGGGGGCTCAGAAGGGATACTTTACTTGAAAAAAATTCAGTTTTTCTTGAATATTTCCTAAACTAACGGAGTTAAAAATTTGAAATCTTATATCCGAGGTAATTATATAACATTGCATTCATATAAAAATTACCAAACCACTGGGGGGCTCAGAAGGGATACTTTACTTGAAAAAAATTCAGTTTTTCTTGAATATTTCCTAAACTAACGGAGTTAAAAATTTGAAATCTTATATCCGAGGTAATTATATAACATTGCATTCATATAAAAATTACCAAACCACTGGGGGGCTCAGAAGGGATACTTTACTTGAAAAAATTTTGATTTTTCTTGAATATTTCCTAAACTAACGGAGTTAAAAATTTGAAATCTTATATCCGAGGTAATTATATAACATTGCATTCATATAAAAATTACCAAACCACTGGGGGGCTCAGAAGGGGTACTTTACTTGAAAAAAATTCAGTTTTTCTTGAATATTTCCTAAACTAACGGAGTTAAAAATTTGAAATCTTATATCCGAGGTAATTATTTAACATTACATTCATATAAAAATTACCACACCTCTGGGGGGCTCAGAAGGGGTACTTTACTTGAAAAAAATTTGATTTTTCTTGAATATTTCCTAAACTAACGGAGTTAAAAATTTGAAATCTTATATCCGAGGTAATTATATAACATTGCATTCATATAAAAATTACCAAACCACTGGGGGGCTCAGAAGGGATACTTTACTTGAAAAAATTTTGATTTTTCTTGAATATTTCCTAAACTAACGGAGTTAAAAATTTGAAATCTTATATCCGAGGTAATTATATAACATTGCATTCATATAAAAATTACCAAACCACTGGGGGGCTCAGAAGGGATACTTTACTTGAAAAAATTTTGATTTTTCTTGAATATTTCCTAAACTAACGGAGTTAAAAATTTGAAATCTTATATCCGAGGTAATTATATAACATTGCATTCATATAAAAATTACCAAACCACTGGGGGGCTCAGAAGGGATACTTTACTTGAAAAAAATTCAGTTTTTCTTGAATATTTCCTAAACTAACGGAGTTAAAAATTTGAAATCTTATATCCGAGGTAATTATATAACATTGCATTCATATAAAAATTACCAAACCACTGGGGGGCTCAGAAGGGATACTTTACTTGAAAAAATTTTGATTTTTCTTGAATATTTCCTAAACTAACGGAGTTAAAAATTTGAAATCTTATATCCGAGGTAATTATATAACATTGCATTCATATAAAAATTACCAAACCACTGGGGGGCTCAGAAGGGGTACTTTACTTGAAAAAAATTCAGTTTTTCTTGAATATTTCCTAAACTAACGGAGTTAAAAATTTGAAATCTTATATCCGAGGTAATTATTTAACATTACATTCATATAAAAATTACCACACCTCTGGGGGGCTCAGAAGGGGTACTTTACTTGAAAAAAATTTGATTTTTCTTGAATATTTCCTAAACTAACGGAGTTAAAAATTTGAAATCTTATATCCGAGGTAATTATATAACATTGCATTCATATAAAAATTACCAAACCACTGGGGGGCTCAGAAGGGATACTTTACTTGAAAAAATTTTGATTTTTCTTGAATATTTCCTAAACTAACGGAGTTAAAAATTTGAAATCTTATATCCGAGGTAATTATATAACATTGCATTCATATAAAAATTACCAAACCACTGGGGGGCTCAGAAGGGGTACTTTACTTGAAAAAAATTTAGTTTTTCTTGAATATTTCCTAAACTAACGGAGTTAAAAATTTGAAATCTTATATCCGAGGTAATTATATAACATTGCATTCATATAAAAATTACCAAACCACTGGGGGGCTCAGAAGGGGTACTTTACTTGAAAAAATTTTGATTTTTCTTGAATATTTCCTAAACTAACGGAGTTAAAAATTTGAAATCTTATATCCGAGGTAATTATTTAACATTACATTCATATAAAAATTACCAAATCACTGGGGGGCTCAGAAGGGGTACTTTACTTGAAAAAAATTTGATTTTTCTTGAATATTTCCTAAACTAACGGAGTTAAAAATTTGAAATCTTATATCCGAGGTAATTATATAACATTGCATTCATATAAAAATTACCAAACCACTGGGGGGCTCAGAAGGGATACTTTACTTGAAAAAATTTTGATTTTTCTTGAATATTTCCTAAACTAACGGAGTTAAAAATTTGAAATCTTATATCCGAGGTAATTATATAACATTGCATTCATATAAAAATTACCAAACCACTGGGGGGCTCAGAAGGGGTACTTTACTTGAAAAAAATTCAGTTTTTCTTGAATATTTCCTAAACTAACGGAGTTAAAAATTTGAAATCTTATATCCGAGGTAATTATATAACATTGCATTCATATAAAAATTATCAAACCCTTGGGGGGCTCAGAAGGGGTACTTTACTTGAAAAAATTTTGATTTTTCTTGAATATTTCCTAAACTAACGGAGTTAAAAATTTGAAATCTTATATCCGAGGTAATTATTTAACATTACATTCATATAAAAATTACCAGATCACTGGGGGGCTCAGAAGGGATACTTTACTTGAAAAAATTTTGATTTTTCTTGAATATTTCCTAAACTAACGGAGTTAAAAATTTGAAATCTTATATCCGAGGTAATTATATAACATTGCATTCATATAAAAATTACCAAACCACTGGGGGGCTCAGAAGGGGTACTTTACTTGAAAAAAATTCAGTTTTTCTTGAATATTTCCTAAACTAACGGAGTTAAAAATTTGAAATCTTATATCCGAGGTAATTATTTAACATTACATTCATATAAAAATTACCACACCTCTGGGGGGCTCAGAAGGGGTACTTTACTTGAAAAAAATTTGATTTTTCTTGAGTATTTCCTAAACTAACGGAGTTAAAAATTTGAAATCTTATATCCGAGGTAATTATATAACATTGCATTCATATAAAAATTACCAAACCACTGGGGGGCTCAGAAGGGATACTTTACTTGAAAAAATTTTGATTTTTCTTGAATATTTCCTAAACTAACGGAGTTAAAAATTTGAAATCTTATATCCGAGGTAATTATATAACATTGCATTCATATAAAAATTACCAAACCACTGGGGGGCTCAGAAGGGGTACTTTACTTGAAAAAAATTCAGTTTTTCTTGAATATTTCCTAAACTAACGGAGTTAAAAATTTGAAATCTTATATCCGAGGTAATTATATAACATTGCATTCATATAAAAATTACCAAACGTTTGGGGGGCTCAGAAGGGGTACTTTACTTGAAAAAAATTCAGTCTTTCTTCAATATTTCCTAAACTAACGGAGATAAAAATCTGAAATCTTATATCCGAGGTAATTATTTAACATTGCATTCATATAAAAATTACCAAACCACTGGGGGGCTCAGAAGGGGTACTTTACTTGAAAAAAATTCAGTTTTTCTTGAATATTTCCTAAACTAACGGAGTTAAAAATTTGAAATCTTATATCCGAGGTAATTATATAACATTGCATTCATATAAAAATTACCAAACCACTGGGGGGCTCAGAAGGGGTACTTTACTTGAAAAAATTTTGATTTTTCTTGAATATTTCCTAAACTAACGGAGTTAAAAATTTGAAATCTTATATCCGAGGTAATTATTTAACATTACATTCATATAAAAATTACCACACCTCTGGGGGGCTCAGAAGGGGTACTTTACTTGAAAAAATTTTGATTTTTCTTGAATATTTCCTAAACTAACGGAGTTAAAAATTTGAAATCTTATATCCGAGGTAATTATTTAACATTACATTCATATAAAAATTACCAGATCACTGGGGGGCTCAGAAGGGATACTTTACTTGAAAAAATTTTGATTTTTCTTGAATATTTCCTAAACTAACGGAGTTAAAAATTTGAAATCTTATATCCGAGGTAATTATATAACATTGCATTCATATAAAAATTACCAAACCACTGGGGGGCTCAGAAGGGGTACTTTACTTGAAAAAAATTCAGTTTTTCTTGAATATTTCCTAAACTAACGGAGTTAAAAATTTGAAATCTTATATCCGAGGTAATTATTTAACATTACATTCATATAAAAATTACCACACCTCTGGGGGGCTCAGAAGGGGTACTTTACTTGAAAAAAATTTGATTTTTCTTGAGTATTTCCTAAACTAACGGAGTTAAAAATTTGAAATCTTATATCCGAGGTAATTATATAACATTGCATTCATATAAAAATTACCAAACCACTGGGGGGCTCAGAAGGGATACTTTACTTGAAAAAATTTTGATTTTTCTTGAATATTTCCTAAACTAACGGAGTTAAAAATTTGAAATCTTATATCCGAGGTAATTATATAACATTGCATTCATATAAAAATTACCATACGTCTCGGGGGCACAGAAGTTGTACTTTACTTGAAAAAAATTCGGTTTTTCTTGAATATTTCCTAAACTAACGGAGATAAAAATCTGAAATCTTATATCCGAGGTAATTATTTAACATTGCATTCATATAAAAATTACCAAACCTCTGGGGGGCTCAGAAGGGGTACTTTACTTGAAAAAAATTCAGTTTTTCTTGAATATTTCTTAAACTAACGGAGATAAAAATCTGAAATCTTATATCCGAGGTAATTATTTAACATTGCATTCATATAAAAATTACCAAACGTCTGGGGGGCACAGAAATTGTACTTTACTTGAAAAAAATTCGGTTTTTCTTGAATATTTCCTAAACTAACGGAGATAAAAATCTGAAATCTTATATCCGAGGTAATTATTTAACATTGCATTCATATAAAAATTACCAAACCTCTGGGGGGCTCAGAAGGGGTACTTTACTTGAAAAAAATTCAGTTTTTCTTGAATATTTCTTAAACTAACGGAGATAAAAATCTGAAATCTTATATCCGAGGTAATTATTTAACATTGCATTCATATAAAAATTACCAAACGTCTGGGGTGCACAGAAGTTGTACTTTACTTGAAAAAAATTCGGTTTTTCTTGAATATTTCCTAAACTAACGGAGATAAAAATCTGAAATCTTATATCCGAGGTAATTATTTAACATTGCATTCATATAAAAATTACCAAACGTCTGGGGGGCACAGAAGTTGTACTTTACTTGAAAAAAATTCGGTTTTTCTTGAATATTTCCTAAACTAACGGAGATAAAAATCTGAAATCTTATATCCGAGGTAATTATTTAACATTGCATTCATATAAAAATTACCAAACCTCTGGGGGGCTCAGAAGGGGTACTTTACTTGAAAAAAATTCAGTTTTTCTTGAATATTTCTTAAACTAACGGAGATAAAAATCTGAAATCTTATATCCGAGGTAATTATTTAACATTGCATTCATATAAAAATTACCAAACGTCTGGGGGGCACAGAAGTTGTACTTTACTTGAAAAAAATTCGGTTTTTCTTGAATATTTCCTAAACTAACGGAGATAAAAATCTGAAATCTTATATCCGAGGTAATTATTTAACATTGCATTCATATAAAAATTACCAAACCTCTGGGGGGCTCAGAAGGGGTACTTTACTTGAAAAAAATTCAGTTTTTCTTGAATATTTCTTAAACTAACGGAGATAAAAATCTGAAATCTTATATCCGAGGTAATTATTTAACATTGCATTCATATAAAAATTACCAAACGTCTGGGGGGCACAGAAGTTGTACTTTACTTGAAAAAAATTCGGTTTTTCTTGAATATTTCCTAAACTAACGGAGATAAAAATCTGAAATCTTATATCCGAGGTAATCATTTAACATTGCATTCATATAAAAATTACCAAACGTTTGGGGGGCTCAGAAGGGGTACTTTACTTGAAAAAAATTCAGTTTTTCTTGAATATTTCCTAAACTAACGGAGATAAAAATCTGAAATCTTATATCCGAGGTAATTATTTAACATTGCATTCATATAAAAATTACCAAACGTCTGGGGGGCACAGAAGGGGTACTTTACTTGAAAAAAATTCGGTTTTTCTTGAATATTTCCTAAACTAACGGAGATAAAAATCTGAAATCTTATATCCGAGGTAATTATTTAACATTGCATTCATATAAAAATTACCAAACGTTTGGGGGGCTCAGAAGGGGTACTTTACTTGAAAAAAATTCAGTTTTTCTTGAATATTTCCTAAACTAACGGAGATAAAAATCTGAAATCTTATATCCGAGGTAATTATTTAACATTGCATTCATATAAAAATTACCAAACGTCTGGGGGGGCACAGAAGGGGTACTTTACTTGAAAAAAATTCGGTTTTTCTTGAATATTTCCTAAACTAACGGAGATAAAAATCTGAAATCTTATATCCGAGGTAATTATTTAACATTGCATTCATATAAAAATTACCAAACGTTTGGGGGGCTCAGAAGGGGTACTTTACTTGAAAAAAATTCAGTTTTTCTTCAATATTTCCTAAACTAACGGAGATAAAAATCTGAAATCTTATATCCGAGGTAATTATTTAACATTGCATTCATATAAAAATTACCAAACGTCTGGGGGGGCACAGAAGGGGTACTTTACTTGAAAAAAATTCGGTTTTTCTTGAATATTTCCTAAACTAACGGAGATAAAAATCTGAAATCTTATATCCGAGGTAATTATTTAACATTGCATTCATATAAAAATTACCAAACGTTTGGGGGGCTCAGAAGGGGTACTTTACTTGAAAAAAATTCAGTTTTTCTTGAATATTTCCTAAACTAACGGAGATAAAAATCTGAAATCTTATATCCGAGGTAATTATTTAACATTGCATTCATATAAAAATTACCAAACGTCTGGGGGGCACAGAAGGGGTACTTTACTTGAAAAAAATTCGGTTTTTCTTGAATATTTCCTAAACTAACGGAGATAAAAATCTGAAATCTTATATCCGAGGTAATTATTTAACATTGCACTCATATAAAAATTACCAAACGTCTGGGGGGCACAGAAGGGGTACTTTACTTGAAAAAAATTCGGTTTTTCTTGAATATTTCCTAAACTAACGGAGATAAAAATCTGAAATCTTATATCCGAGGTAATTATTTAACATTGCATTCATATAAAAATTACCAAACGTTTGGGGGGCTCAGAAGGGGTACTTTACTTGAAAAAAATTCAGTTTTTCTTGAATATTTCCTAAACTAACGGAGATAAAAATCTGAAATCTTATATCCGAGGTAATTATTTAACATTGCATTCATATAAAAATTACCAAACGTCTGGGGGGCACAGAAGGGGTACTTTACTTGAAAAAAATTCGGTTTTTCTTGAATATTTCCTAAACTAACGGAGATAAAAATCTGAAATCTTATATCCGAGGTAATTATTTAACATTGCATTCATATAAAAATTACCAAACGTTTGGGGGGCTCAGAAGGGGTACTTTACTTGAAAAAAATTCAGTTTTTCTTGAATATTTCCTAAACTAACGGAGATAAAAATCTGAAATCTTATATCCGAGGTAATTATTTAACATTGCATTCATATAAAAATTACCAAACGTCTGGGGGGCACAGAAGGGGTACTTTACTTGAAAAAAATTCGGTTTTTCTTGAATATTTCCTAAACTAACGGAGATAAAAATCTGAAATCTTATATCCGAGGTAATTATTTAACATTGCATTCATATAAAAATTACCAAACGTTTGGGGGGCTCAGAAGGGGTACTTTACTTGAAAAAAATTCAGTTTTTCTTGAATATTTCCTAAACTAACGGAGATAAAAATCTGAAATCTTATATCCGAGGTAATTATTTAACATTGCATTCATATAAAAATTACCAAACGTTTGGGGGGCTCAGAAGGGGTACTTTACTTGAAAAAAATTCAGTTTTTCTTAAATATTTCCTAAACTAACGGAGATAAAAATCTGAAATCTTATATCCGAGGTAATTATTTAACATTGCATTCATATAAAAATTACCAAACGTTTGGGGGCCTCAGAAGGGGTACTTTACTTGAAAAAAAATCAGTTTTTCTTGAATATTTCCTAAACTAACGGAGATAAAAATCTGAAATCTTATATCCGAGGTAATTATTTAACATTGCATTCATATAAAAATTACCAAACGTATGGGGGGCACAGAAGGGGTACTTTACTTGAAAAAAATTCGGTTTTTCTTGAATATTTCCTAAACTAACGGAGATAAAAATCTGAAATCTTATATCCGAGGTAATTATTTAACATTGCATTCATATAAAAATTACCAAACCTCTGGGGGTCTCAGAAGGGGTACTTTACTTGAAAAAAATTCAGTTTTTCTTGAATATTTCTTAAACTAACGGAGATAAAAATCTGAAATCTTATATCCGAGGTAATTATTTAACATTGCATTCATATAAAAATTACCAAACGTCTGGGGGGCACAGAAGGGGTACTTTACTTGAAAAAAATTCGGTTTTTCTTGAATATTTCCTAAACTAACGGAGATAAAAATCTGAAATCTTATATCCGAGGTAATTATTTAACATTGCATTCATATAAAAATTACCAAACCTCTGGGGGGCTCAGAAGGGGTACTTTACTTGAAAAAAAATCGGTTTTTCTTAAATATTTCCTAAACTAACGGAGATAAAAATCTGAAATCTTATATCCGAGGTAATTATTTAACATTGCATTCATATAAAAATTACCAAACGTCTAAGGGGCACAGAAGTTGTACTTTACTTGAAAAAAATTCGGTTTTTCTTGAATATTTCCTAAACTAACGGAGATAAAAATCTGAAATCTTATATCCGAGGTAATCATTTAACATTGCATTCATATAAAAATTACCAAACCTCTGGGGGGCTCAGAAGGGGTACTTTACTTGAAAAAAATTCGGGTAACATACATGGCAGGCGATTTATTACAAACACGAATTACGTAAGATCTAAGCGACAAATCTCAATTTGGACGCCGGATTCGAAATCCTTGGGGTCGAATTAAGGGGTTGCCATGTCTAACTCAAAATTTATTTTCCCGGTCGAAACTAAAAAAGATGGACAGCCTTGGGGTTTTTTTGGCAAAAAAAACTTTTTGACTCCGATTTGTTTCAAATTTCGTATACGTTAACTAGGGACAAAGGACTAATGGATAGCCAAATCTGAGCCCCTAGGGGTTGATATTAAGGGAGTTATTGAAGTCTGAAGTGGGTTTTTGAAAATAACTGTCTAATAATGTTTTTCTGTGTGATTACAGGATCAACAGCGGACCAAGGACCACTTAAGGACATCTCAGGATACATTATTAAATAATTAACTTAATTATAAAATTTAGTTAGTGTAGGATATATTCACCCATGAATTTCTTTTAGCTTATAATACAAATAAAATGTTTATAATTGTTGTAATTGTGATTGTTGTTTATTTATTGTGTATACTATTATTAATTTTGTAACATTAATGTACTTGTAATTGTTGCAATAAATATTTATTTTTATTTTAAAAAATGTTTTATTTATTCTTTTTCAGATAGCTATTTGTTCAATATTCATAATTCGACACTTTTCTAAAGCGTATACCCTTTAAAAAGCTTTAAATTTGCTAAAAAAAATTTTGTCGTGCGTAGATGCTACCTGAAAGTAGCATCTATGCACGGTTTTTTAGACAGATTTGGTGCATAGATGCTACATTAAGGTAGCATCTATTCACCAAATCTGTCTAAAAATCGTGCATGACTGCTTCTTTGAAGCATTCATGCACGATTTTTAGACAGATTTGGTGCATAGAAGCTACCTTAATGTAGCACCACTTTTGTCGTATTTTGTTGAAAATTTCTGATGGTATCCGGATAACAGGAAAGAGAAGAGCACTTCAAAAATGTAAAATGTACGTTTTTCACTGAAAATCAATAATAAGGGTTGTAAAATAAAATATATTATTATTTTATATAAATTTTATTCATTTTAAAACAAATACAATGTATTTTACAATAATTGCCACCCAATAAAATATACAGCACATTCTAAAATTGTTTATCACTCAATAACTACGGCCCTAATTCATTTTTAAAAACTAATTTAACAAATACAGACGTAGAACTCCACGTAGAGTTCAAATTTTCAAGAATCGACACAAAATTACAATTACTTAAAGAGTTATTAAAGAAAATGTAAATTTCTTTTATCTATGACATTTTTGAAACTTTAATAACTCCGGCCCTGATTAATTTTTAACAACTAACTTAATAAATACAGACGTAGAACTCCACGTAGAGTTCAAATTTTCAAGAATCAAATCAAAATTCCAATTACTTAAAGAGTTATTAAAGAAAATGTAAATTTCTTTTATCTATGACATTTTTGAAACTTTAATAACTCCGGCCCTGATTAATTTTTAACAACTAACTTAATAAATACAGACGTAGAACTCCACGCAGAGTTCAAATTTTCAAGAATCGAATCAAAATTCCAATTACTTAAAGAGTTATTAAAGAAAATGTAAATTTCTTTTATCTATGACATTTTTGAAACTTTAATAACTCCGGCCCTGGTTAATTTTTAACAACTAACTTGACAAATACAGACGTAAAACTCCACGCAGAGTTCAAATTATCAAGAATCGAATCAAAATTCCAATTAGTTCAAGAGTTATTAAAGAAAATGTAAATTTCTTTTATCTATGACATTTTTGAAACTTTAATAACTCCGGCCCTGGTTAATTTTTAACAACTAACTTGACAAATACAGACGTAAAACTCCACGCAGAGTTCAAATTTTCAAGAATCGAATCAAAATTCCAATTAGTTCAAGAGTTATTAAAGAAAATGTAAATTTCTTTTATCTATGACATTTTTGAAACTTTAATAACTCCGGCCCTGGTTAATTTTTAACAACTAACTTGACAAATACAGACGTAAAACTCCACGCAGAGTTCAAATTTTCAAGAATCGAATCAAAATTCCAATTAGTTCAAGAGTTATTAAAGAAAATGTAAATTTCTTTTATCTATGACATTTTTGAAACTTTAATAACTCCGGCCCTGGTTAATTTTTAACAACTAACTTGACAAATACAGACGTAAAACTCCACGCAGAGTTCAAATTTTCAAGAATCGAATCAAAATTCCAATTAGTTCAAGAGTTATTAAAGAAAATGTAAATTTCTTTTATCTATGACATTTTTGAAACTTTAATAACTCCGGCCCTGGTTAATTTTTAACAACTAACTTGACAAATACAGACGTAAAACTCCACGCAGAGTTCAAATTATCAAGAATCGAATCAAAATTCCAATTAGTTCAAGAGTTATTAAAGAAAATGTAAATTTCTTTTATCTATGACATTTTTGAAACTTTAATAACTCCGGCCCTGGTTAATTTTTAACAACTAACTTGACAAATACAGACGTAAAACTCCACGCAGAGTTCAAATTTTCAAGAATCGAATCAAAATTCCAATTAGTTCAAGAGTTATTAAAGAAAATGTAAATTTCTTTTATCTATGACATTTTTGAAACTTTAATAACTCCGGCCCTGATTAATTTTTAACAACTAACTTAATAAATACAGACGTAGAACTCCACGCAGAGTTCAAATTTTCAAGAATCGAATCAAAATTCCAATTAGTTCAAGAGTTATTAAAGAAAATGTAAATTTCTTTTATCTATGACATTTTTGAAACTTTAATAACTCCGGCCCTGATTAATTTTTAACAACTAACTTAATAAATACAGACGTAGAACTCCACGTAGAGTTCAAATTTTCAAGAATCAAATCAAAATTCCAATTACTTAAAGAGTTATTAAAGAAAATGTAAATTTCTTTTATCTATGACATTTTTGAAACTTTAATAACTCCGGCCCTGATTAATTTTTAACAACTAACTTAATAAATACAGACGTAGAACTCCACGCAGAGTTCAAATTTTCAAGAATCGAATCAAAATTCCAATTAGTTCAAGAGTTATTAAAGAAAATGTAAATTTCTTTTATCTATGACATTTTTGAAACTTTAATAACTCCGGCCCTGATTAATTTTTAACAACTAACTTAATAAATACAGACGTAGAACTCCACGCAGAGTTCAAATTTTCAAGAATCGAATCAAAATTCCAATTAGTTCAAGAGTTATTAAAGAAAATGTAAATTTCTTTTATCTATGACATTTTTGAAACTTTAATAACTCCGGCCCTGGTTAATTTTTAACACCTAACTTGACAAATACAGACGTAAAACTCCACGCAGAGTTCAAATTTTCAAGAATCGAATCAAAATTCCAATTAGTTCAAGAGTTATTAAAGAAAATGTAAATTTCTTTTATCTATGACATTTTTGAAACTTTAATAACTCCGGCCCTGGTTAATTTTTAACAACTAAATTGACAAATACAGACGTAAAACTCCACGCAGAGTTCAAATTTTCAAGAATCGAATCAAAATTCCAATTACTTAAAGAGTTATTAAAGAAAATGTAAATTTCTTTTATCTATGACATTTTTGAAACTTTAATAACTCCGGCCCTGGTTAATTTTTAACAACTAACTTGACAAATACAGACGTAAAACTCCACGCAGAGTTCAAATTTTCAAGAATCGAATCAAAATTCCAATTAGTTCAAGAGTTATTAAAGAAAATGTAAATTTCTTTTATCTATGACATTTTTGAAACTTTAATAACTCCGGCCCTGGTTAATTTTTAACAACTAACTTGACGAATACAGACGTAAAACTCTACGCAGAGTTCAAATTTTCAAGAATCGAATCAAAATTCCAATTAGTTCAAGAGTTATTAAAGAAAATGTAAATTTCTTTTATCTATGACATTTTTGAAACTTTAATAACTCCGGCCCTGGTTAATTTTTAACAACTAACTTGACAAATACAGACGTAAAACTCCACGCAGAGTTCAAATTATCAAGAATCGAATCAAAATTCCAATTAGTTCAAGAGTTATTAAAGAAAATGTAAATTTCTTTTATCTATGACATTTTTGAAACTTTAATAACTCCGGCCCTGGTTAATTTTTAACAACTAACTTGACAAATACAGACGTAAAACTCCACGCAGAGTTCAAATTATCAAGAATCGAATCAAAATTCCAATTAGTTCAAGAGTTATTAAAGAAAATGTAAATTTCTTTTACCTATGACATTTTTGAAACTTTAATAACTCCGGCCCTGGTTAATTTTTAACAACTAAATTGACAAATACAGACGTAAAACTCCACGCAGAGTTCAAATTTTCAAGAATCGAATCAAAATTCCAATTAGTTCAAGAGTTATTAAAGAAAATGTAAATTTCTTTTATCTATGACATTTTTGAAACTTTAATAACTCCGGCCCTGGTTAATTTTTAACAACTAACTTGACAAATACAGACGTAAAACTCCACGCAGAGTTCAAATTTTCAAGAATCGAATCAAAATTCCAATTAGTTCAAGAGTTATTAAAGAAAATGTAAATTTCTTTTATCTATGACATTTTTGAAACTTTAATAACTCCGGCCCTGGTTAATTTTTAACAACTAAATTGACAAATACAGACGTAAAACTCCACGCAGAGTTCAAATTTTCAAGAATCGAATCAAAATTCCAATTAGTTCAAGAGTTATTAAAGAAAATGTAAATTTCTTTTATCTATGACATTTTTGAAACTTTAATAACTCCGGCCCTGATTAATTTTTAACAACTAACTTAACAAATACAGACGTAAAACTCCACGCAGAGTTCAAATTTTTAAGAATCGAATCAAAATTCCAATTAGTTCAAGAGTTATTAAAGAAAATGTAAATTTCTTTTATCTATGACATTTTTGAAACTTTAATAACTCCGGCCCTGGTTAATTTTTAACAACTAAATTGACAAATACAGACGTAAAACTCCACGCAGAGTTCAAATTTTCAAGAATCGAATCAAAATTCCAATTAGTTCAAGAGTTATTAAAGAAAATGTAAATTTCTTTTATCTATGACATTTTTGAAACTTTAATAACTCCGGCCCTGGTTAATTTTTAACAACTAAATTGACAAATACAGACGTAAAACTCCACGCAGAGTTCAAATTTTCAAGAATCGAATCAAAATTCCAATTAGTTCAAGAGTTATTAAAGAAAATGTAAATTTCTTTTATCTATGACATTTTTGAAACTTTAATAACTCCGGCCCTGGTTAATTTTTAACAACTAACTTGACAAATACAGACGTAAAACTCCACGCAGAGTTCAAATTTTCAAGAATCGAATCAAAATTCCAATTAGTTCAAGAGTTATTAAAGAAAATGTAAATTTCTTTTATCTATGACATTTTTGAAACTTTAATAACTCCGGCCCTGGTTAATTTTTAACAACTAAATTGACAAATACAGACGTAAAACTCCACGCAGAGTTCAAATTTTCAAGAATCGAATCAAAATTCCAATTAGTTCAAGAGTTATTAAAGAAAATGTAAATTTCTTTTATCTATGACATTTTTGAAACTTTAATAACTCCGGCCCTGATTAATTTTTAACAACTAACTTAACAAATACAGACGTAAAACTCCACGCAGAGTTCAAATTTTTAAGAATCGAATCAAAATTCCAATTAGTTCAAGAGTTATTAAAGAAAATGTAAATTTCTTTTATCTATGACATTTTTGAAACTTTAATAACTCCGGCCCTGGTTAATTTTTAACAACTAAATTGACAAATACAGACGTAAAACTCCACGCAGAGTTCAAATTTTCAAGAATCGAATCAAAATTCCAATTAGTTCAAGAGTTATTAAAGAAAATGTAAATTTCTTTTATCTATGACATTTTTGAAACTTTAATAACTCCGGCCCTGGTTAATTTTTAACAACTAAATTGACAAATACAGACGTAAAACTCCACGCAGAGTTCAAATTTTCAAGAATCGAATCAAAATTCCAATTAGTTCAAGAGTTATTAAAGAAAATGTAAATTTCTTTTATCTATGACATTTTTGAAACTTTAATAACTCCGGCCCTGGTTAATTTTTAACAACTAAATTGACAAATACAGACGTAAAACTCCACGCAGAGTTCAAATTTTCAAGAATCGAATCAAAATTCCAATTAGTTCAAGAGTTATTAAAGAAAATGTAAATTTCTTTTATCTATGACATTTTTGAAACTTTAATAACTCCGGCCCTGATTAATTTTTAACAACTAACTTAATAAATACAGACGTAAAACTCCAGGTAGAGTTCAAATTTTCAAGAATCGAAACAAAATTCCAATTACTTAAAGAGTTATTAAGAAAATGTAAATTTCTTTTATCTATGACATTTTTGAAACTTTAATAACTCCGGCCCTGGTTAATTTTTAACAACTAACTTGACAAATACAGACGTAAAACTCCACGCAGAGTTCAAATTTTCAAGAATCGAATCAAAATTCCAATTACTTAAAGAGTTATTAAAGAAAATGTAAATTTCTTTTATCTATGACATTTTTGAAACTTTAATAACTCCGGCCCTGGTTAATTTTTAACAACTAAATTGACAAATACAGACGTAAAACTCCACGCAGAGTTCAAATTATCAAGAATCGAATCAAAATTCCAATTAGTTCAAGAGTTATTAAAGAAAATGTAAATTTCTTTTATCTATGACATTTTTGAAACTTTAATAACTCCGGCCCTGATTAATTTTTAACAACTAACTTAATAAATACAGACGTAAAACTCCAGGTAGAGTTCAAATTTTCAAGAATCGAAACAAAATTCCAATTACTTAAAGAGTTATTAAGAAAATGTAAATTTCTTTTATCTATGACATTTTTGAAACTTTAATAACTCCGGCCCTGGTTAATTTTTAACAACTAACTTGACAAATACAGACGTAAAACTCCACGCAGAGTTCAAATTTTCAAGAATCGAATCAAAATTCCAATTACTTAAAGAGTTATTAAAGAAAATGTAAATTTCTTTTATCTATGACATTTTTGAAACTTTAATAACTCCGGCCCTGATTAATGTTTAACAACTAACTTAATAAATACAGACGTAAAACTCCAGGTAGAGTTCAAATTTTCAAGAATCGAAACAAAATTCCAATTACTTAAAGAGTTATTAAGAAAATGTAAATTTCTTTTATCTATGACATTTTTGAAACTTTAATAACTCCGGCCCTGATTAATTTTTAACAACTAACTTAATAAATACAGACGTAGAACTCCACGTAGACTTCAAATCGATGAGGAATTCCAATCAGTTCAGGAGATATCGGCGCTGGAATGAAGTCAGGAAATCAGGCGAGTCGTTGGAGATGTTTTCCAAGTCCAGCAGGTACGGAATTCCCACGAATTCTGCAGTTGTCACACCCGAGAGCTGAATGCAGTTCATTGATCCTAAAGAAACAATTATTAATAATTGGCAAATCAAAAAT
Source organism: Harpalus rubripes (assembly GCA_963082715.1). Lineage (NCBI taxonomy): Eukaryota > Metazoa > Arthropoda > Insecta > Coleoptera > Carabidae > Harpalus > Harpalus rubripes. Next base: position 56,390,260 of record OY720459.1, read on the forward strand.
GTCAGTAGCCTACAAAATTTTACATTTTTTCCCCGAAAACTCGAATTTGGAGCTCCATATCTAAACAAATTTTGAATGTATCTTACACAACTTTTGATTCTCTACAACTTTTGTCATGTGACATTTTTTTGTAAAGTTGATAGTTTACCAGATAACGATGTCACACCCTAAAATGGGTGGACACACAAATTTTAAATATCGATTTTCGGAATCTACGTATTTTTATGTATATATGTCCAAAATTTGGTTTCCCGATTATTAAAAATAAGAAAAGTTCAAAATTTGCCACACCCAAAACTAGGTCAAATAAGAAATATATTTTTGGTGCATCGTACATAACTTTAGATTCTCTACAATTTTTGTCATTTGCAATTTTGTTATACAATTGATGGTTTAGCCGGAAATGACATCACACCTTAAATTGGGTACAGATACAAAGTCGACGTATTTTTTTCGAAATCGACGTAATTTTCTACACATGTACCCAAAATTTGGTTATTTAATATTTGTAAACACCGGACCTATCCTTATTTTCAATTGACGAGAGGTACTGTGCTCGTTCGTAATTAGCGGGAGCTATTGTTGTTCTATTCTCTTCCCCCTCTTAATAACTAGTGGGCGCATATTGATTTTTGTATGACGGAGAAAGATATATGGTATGACAGAGACAACACGACATAGAATAACAAAGACGAGAGTGAACACTGGTGAATATTCAACTCACAAATATTGATTCTTGAAAGACAGAGAGAGGAATATATAACTATTTCATTCTATTGAACTTTTCTTATTACTATAATTTTTATTTCGAAACAATGTGTTAAGTCCGTACATTTCTCGGTGACAACACGATATAAAGATACAAACAGTATCTCCCGTCTATGTTTACAATAAATTATCAAATTTTGGGTATATACGCAGAAAAATACGTAGATTCCGAAAATCGATATCCAAATTTTGAAACTCTACCCATTTTCAGGTGTGACAACGTTATCTGCTAAACTATCAACTTTACGAGAAAATGTCATATGACAAAAGTTGTAGAGAATTTTAAGTTATGTAGATCGTATATTATACATTTTTTGAGATTACCCCAAATTAAGGGTGTGGGTGCTGAAAACTTGGTAAAACTCATATAAACCGTCGTAACTCGGAACTGGTACGTCGTATGATAAAAAGTTAAATGTACACCCCCCTAGAAATCGATTTGCTATAAAAAAGGTCCTATACACTTTTTCTTTATCTCTTACCGTTTCCGAGATATGAATTTAAAAATCTGAGTTTCTCGGGACCCGATTAAAATTAAATATTTACAGCGACTGTATTTATAAATATTAAATAACAAAAATTTGGGTATATATGCAACAAAATATATAAATTTAAAAAATGTAGGTGCGGAATTTGTAAGTCCACCCAGTTTCGGGTATAGCAATTACAGTGCCCTTATTTATAATTATAATACAGCCATATTTTGCGTATATATGTAGGCAGATACGTAGAATTCAAAAGTCGATATGTCATAATTACATTTCCACCCATTCTTGGGTGTGACATCATTATATGCTAAACCATCAACTTTACGAAAAAAATTCATATGACAAAAGTTGTAGAGAATCAAAAGTTATGTAAGATTCATTAAAAATATGTTTGGATATGGTGCTCCACATTGATTGTTGACGTCTTTTTGTTATAAAAACAGGTCGCCATATTGTCAATGTTGCCGCCAGTTGAGCACAAAAATTTTGAACTCTGGCCATAGCAAAATATTAATTAAAGCTAAATAAAATTATTTGCATATATTTTACGCGTCTATAGCCCATAAGGATTACAATAAATATAAAATAATTGTATTATACAGTATAATTTATGTACATATTATTTTAAGGAGCGGTGCGTTAGCCGAAAATTATGCAGGTGTGTTAGTACATTTTAACAGCAAATTTGAATGTCACTTAAATATTTTTATTAAAAATTCACCTCATTGACTAATTTTAAGTGTAAATAAATGGTTTTCAGTTAATTTTATGTTTATGAATACAAAAAATATGTCGTTTGAAATTGTGTTATAAGATGGCACTGCCAGTATTTTAGTAGAAGTGTTGCCAACAGTTCAAAACAAAAATATGTCGTTTGAAATTGTGCTTCATGATACACTGCCAGTATTTGTTTTAACCTAACCTATAAATTGTTTTGTTTAAAAATATATTTGCTGCATAATTAGTTCAATACATTATTAATTATTGAGATTAAATTATGCAGATAGCTTAATATTTGTAATCCTCAGGATTAGTTTGAGATATTCAATGATAAATTACTTTAATTTATTGACACTTACCGTCATTAACTCGTTGAAATTTCAGGATTTCTGGAAGGATTTAAAAGGAACACATGTACAATTTGACAGGAATAATCGTTTATTAAACACAGGATAATACACATACAAAAGACAATACAATTGACACAGGATGTGAAGGATAAAACAGGAGTTGTTGGACGGCGTCAACTTGATAAGAAAACAATTATTTCTACCTTAAAATATTGAGGGCGCGATGTCTGTCCATCTGTTCGGCCGCAGGGCGCCATTTGCCCGCGTTGTCTTCGGTCAATCATCGCTTATCCACAAGTTTAACAGCTCTCGAATTACGTCAAGCGATGTCTGTCCACTTGCAAGATGGTTTCATACAGCTGTCAACAACAATAAAAAACACTTGTAACAAACGGAATCACAAATATATTCACGTACCGTGTACAAGAATTTACCAGCGATGGATTTTCATTTTCACTTGCTCATAACGGCTCAACGGCGAGAATATCTGCCATTTTAAAAGTGGAATCGAATTCCTTGGACTTTAAACCATAAATAACAATCTTTTCACGCCTTGAAACTGTTTGGTTTAAATTTGGGAGACGGTTTTCTTTTGTCATCATAACCTAAAAAAGTTTTGATTGGATTACTTACTTGTTAATGCATAAAACTTACTGAAAATTATGCAAAATGTGTAAAATTATGTACATATTGCTATTTTCTACTTAAAATATTACATTAAATATTATTTAAAACATTTTTTTAAGGTTAGATTTTTAATACAAGATCGCGCGTTTACCTAATGTTTGCAGGTTGGATATTTTAACCTCAAATGTAAATGTCAAATCATGTAAAAATCAACATTTTCGACTACTAATAAATGTTTTTCAGTTAATTTTAAGTGTTTCCTGTAAATTTCATACGAATTTATAACCAAATAAAAGTTTTGATGTTTTGAAAGAATTGCGAAATATTCCCAACTGCCGTCATCTCAAAAATATTTAAATTATAATTTGTCCACACGGATTTAAGGCATAGAAATTAATCAACTTACATTTTAAACCCCGTACAACACGTTTTTTACACTAACAAACCTTAATTTCATTCTTAAGTACCCAAAAATTAGGTTCAAACTAATTATAACCACAAAAATTACAGCACAAATTTTGTGCTTCCAAATTACAAATTAATTAATATCTTTTAAAATAATAAATATAAACCATTAAAAACTTCACACACTATGTAAAAAACCACACAGATTTCATATTTTAATCCTCGCACAACACAAATTTAATGATTTCGAGTATTTAACGCGTTAGAATTTAATTTTTGGAGGTTATAAAAAAGTTCAACAGCTCCAGAATCACGACAAGCGATGTTTGTTTGTCCGCCCGTATGCACAGCGGCTTCGTACAACTGTCCACAACAATAAACAACACTTGTAACAAACGAAATCACAAATATATTAACGTATTGTTCACAAAACACTGTCGTTTTAATGTCACTACATTTGCCGTTGCACCGTCAACGAGTAAAAATATATAACATTTTTATTATTTAATATACATTCCTCTTACCTTTATTTACATATTTCTTAAGTTTCATAGCTCTAATCATTGTTGTACGTTTAAAATTTATTATTTTCATTTATAGTTGACGTCTTTTTGTTGTAAAAACAGGTCGCCATATTGTCAATGTTGCCACCAGTTGAGCACAAAAATTCTGAACTCTGCTCATCACCAAAAGATTAATTAAAGCTAAATAAAATAATTTTCATATATTTTACGCGTTTATAGGCCATAAGTATTACAATAAATATAAAATAATTGTACTATACAGTATAATTTATGTATATATTATTTTAAAGAGCGGTGCGTTAGACAAATGTTATACAGATTGCTTAATAAATGTTAACACCAAATTTAAATGTCAATAAAGTATTTTTTAATAAAAAATATATGCTTGTGACTTGTTTTAAATATAAATAAATAATTTCCAGTTATAAACTTTATAAAAAACAACTTTTCTTACCTCCAAAGTTACGGAAAATTTGATGAAATGAAATATGCATTTTTGGTTGTTCATAAGTTATTTATTGGTTGATTTATATCAAAACTAATACTAAAAACGTCTTCTATGGAGTTTTAAATATAATTCACAACATTTTCACTGCTTAAAACTACTACAATATATATTTAAATTTTTATAACTTAATAGAACGTTTCGTGTTTACGACAATTATTTCAAAACATCCAAACTTGTATTTAATCATGAATCAAACTGGAATTTACGGGAACACTTGAAACTATAATTTGTTTACACTAAATAGACTGAAACACTTATTTTTTAATAAAAACTTTAGTTTAACATGTGGTTTGACAGTTTTAAATAAGTTAGAATCAAATGTATTTTAAAATTTTGCCACAAGATGGCACGGCCAATATTTTAGTGGTAGTGTTGCCAATAGTCCAGCACAAAAATGTATAGTTTGATATTGTGCTACTAGATGGCATTACTAGTATTTAAAGGTTGATAATATGTATATTATACTTGCAATCATTTTTATTTAGGGAAAGAGGATCATGACAAATGTAAATAACTTACAAATTTATTTTTAAAAATCAATTGGAATCGTAGAGGATAGAACCCGGACCTCTCACTTCACAGGCGGGAGCTCTACCGAAAAAGCTACGGTAGGCTAATGTTAATTAATGTCTCTAGAAACAATTTTGTTCAAAATAAATTTATACTTCCATCTCACAATAAAAGAAAAAAATGAAAAATCAATTGGCAGCTTCGTACAACTGTCCACAACAATAAACAACACTTGTAACAAACTAAATCACAAATATATTAACGAAATTGTTCACAAAACACTATAAAAAACATCGTAGATTTCATTGTTTGTACTGCTAACCCTTAATTTCAACCCTAAATATTCAAAACTTGGGTGCAAACTTCATATAACCACAAGAATGATAACGCCAATTTTCTGTCGCATTCCTAATTTACAAATTCTTTCGTAACTTTTAAAATAATTAATTTGAACAGTTCAAAAGTTAGTATAATATATAAAAACATCGTAGATTTCATTTTTTGTATTGTTAACCCTTAATTTCAACCCTAAATATTCAAAACTTGGGTGCAAACTTCATATAACCACAAGAATGATAACGCCAATTTTCTGTCGCATTCCTAATTTACAAATTCGTTCGTAACTTTTAAAATAATTAATTTGAACAAAATATACGCGACTGCAGCTTGCACCATTAAATTCTACGAGCAAAATTACATAAGTATACCAATTTTCATAATGTTTGAACAACTATTACGGTCTCCAGAAGGAAAAGTCTAAAAATTGAAAAACTGTCAAGGGGTACACCTTGACATTTTTTCAATTTTTCGTGTTTGGGCCATAACTCAAAAACGGTTAAAGATACGCGACTGCCGCTTGCACCATTAAATTCTACGAGCAAAATTACATAAGTATACCAATTTTCATAATGTTTGAACAACTATTACGGTCTCCAGAAGGAAAAGTCTAAAAATTGAAAAATTGTCAAGGGCTACACCTTGACATTTTTTCAATTTTTCGTTTTTGGGCCATAACTCAAAAACGGTTAAAGATACGCGAATGCCGCTTGCACCATTAAATTCTACGAGCAAAATTACATAAGTATACCAATTTTCATAATGTTTGAACAACTATTACGGTCTCCAGAAGGAAAAGTCTAAAAATTGAAAAAATGTTAAGGGGTACCCCTTGACATTTTTTCAATTTTTCGTTTTTGGGCCATAACTCAAAAACGGTTAAAGATACGCGACTGCCGCTTGCACCATTAAATTCTACGAGCAAAATTACATAAGTATACCAATTTTCATAATGTTTGAACAACTATTACGGTCTCCAGAAGGAAAAGTCTAAAAATTGAAAAATTGTCAAGGGCTACACCTTGACATTTTTTCAATTTTTCGTTTTTGGGCCATAACTCAAAAACGGTTAAAGATACGCGACTGCCGCTTGCACCATTAAATTCTACGAGCAAAATTACATAAGTATACCAATTTTCATAATGTTTGAACAACTATTACGGTCTCCAGAAGGAAAAGTCTAAAAATTGAAAAAATGTTAAGGGGTACCCCTTGACATTTTTTCAATTTTTCGTTTTTGGGCCATAACTCAAAAACGGTTAGATACGCGACTGCCGCTTGCACCATTAAATTCTACGAGCAAAATTACATAAGTATACCAATTTTCATAATGTTTGAACAACTATTACGGTCTCCAGAAGGAAAAGTCTAAAAATTGAAAAATTGTCAAGGGCTACACCTTGACATTTTTTCAATTTTTCGTTTTTGGGCCATAACTCAAAAACGGTTAAAGATACGCGTCTGCCGCTTGCACCATTAAATTCTACGAGCAAAATTACATAAGTATACCAATTTTCATAATGTTTGAACAACTATTACGGTCTCCAGAAGGAAAAGTCTAAAAATTGAAAAATTGTCAAGGGGTACCCCTTGACATTTTTTCAATATTTCGTTTTTGGGCCATAACTCAAAAACGGTTAAAGATACGCGACTGCCGCTTGCACCATTAAATTCTACGAGCAAAATTACATAAGTATACCAATTTTCATAATGTTTGAACAACTATTACGGTCTCCAGAAGGAAAAGTCTAAAAATTGAAAAAATGTCAAGGGGTACCCCTTGA